>JAEIFT010000060.1:0-600000 GCA_018904225.1 Lordiphosa mommai
GATTCCTCACAGAGGGCCCAAGGGGTTAAGAGTGCGGCGAATTCCAGTTAACGGCGCTCGGATACAAAGAGAGAGAGAGAGAAACTGGGAGTTGGAGAGCAGGGGCGAGGTCGAAAGGCCCTCTTAAGGCAGAGAGGCCCTGCTACAGGCGGGGAAGAGGCCCTGCTTCAGGCAAAGAGGCCCTGCTTCCAGCAAGAGGCGTTAGCTTCAGCGGAAGCAACCCGGCGCGGAAGTCGACGCTGGATGGATAGCAGAACAACACCAACGGGAACAGAGGCCCCGCTACAGCAGCCGAAGCGAAGGCAGAGCAGCGAGACAGGCCCCGCTTGAGGCAAAAACGGGCCTGCATGGCAAATAAAGGAGCTGCAAACTGGCGCACGGGACAGTCGGTGATTTTCAAGTGCGCGGAGCATACGGAGTGAAGATAACGTCGAGTGGAAAAACCAGTGATACGGACAAGGAGAGGTTATCGAAGCGAGGCTCGACGACAATCTCACGCGGGTCACCGATACTAGTTGAAGTAGAGCGGGGAGGTCGCTTGGAAGTCAGAACGATAAGTTCGACGGGACGAAGACCAAGCCTACGAGAACGGCGAATCCTTGTCGAAGGACGGGAGCAAGAACGCGAAGAAGGCGATTAGAGTAAAACTTTGAGTGTAAACTAATTCCAATTATATATATACCAAAATACAGACTAAAGAGGCCTTAAAAACCGTTGTGTTCTTATTTCGTGCAACTTCCACAATTTATAAATTTGTTGGAAGCGAACCCCGAGTACCCTGAGCTCAGCCCAGCTTACAAGGATCGTTAAACTGGCGCCCAACGTGGTATTGTAAGAATAAGACACCGGAAAAATGGTACGTGCATGGGTATATAACCTCAAAAAGGGAATTAATTAACTATGGCAAAGAATTTGGCATAGAAGTGAGTGGTACGGTGGAACATGCGAAAACGAGTTTTGGGGATGGGCACAAAGCATGAAAAGGACATCAGGGTAGGCCTAAGGATCGAGGAACTACCAGGATACACAACAAGGGTAACCGACGAAAGCCCCTGTTGAAGGAGGAACAAGCAAGTCAATAGAGGCATTGTCGATCCCAAGGATGAGTGGACAAACCCCGTCAAGAGAAATTACAACAAACTCGGATAACAGCAAACAACGAACGAACCGCCACCAAGAAGTGACTACTCCAAAGTAGCCAAACAGGTAAGAGAATGGGGAATAAGTTTGATGGTAAAGGAAACCATTGGAATTTATTGAACAAGTAGAATGGTCAGCGAAACGTACGGAATAGACCCAGATTTGCTTCCTAGAACAATGCCAGAGTTGTTAAAGGGTCTAGCACTAAAATGGTACGTGGCGAATAACCAAATGTGGACCACCTGGGCAGGATTTTAGTTAGTTTTCAGGAATATTTCCTACCAAGGGATTACTTCATAAAAGTGGAGGACGAAGTCCTAGGAGAAAACAGGGCGTGTATGAAAAATTCAAAGTGTACATGGTAAAACAAACATTGATGCGTCCACTAAGGTATAAACCAGTCAGACAACTAAACACGATCCTAAATAACAGTCTACCAGATTTAAGAGGTTTTTGTAACGGCCTTTTGAATGCGAAAATCTGTCCCAATTAATGAAGCTAGCAGATGACCCAGGAGCTAGAGAGGGATTGGGCCAACTTACGTCAAGAAAATAGACCAATTAGGTCACGAGTCATGGCAAGCAGACCTTCGAACCCAGGCAGACCGGAAACTATGCACAGAATGACGGTTTGTCATACGTGTGCGAGAATAGCACAGCAGGGAATGGCAAGCGGTTGCTCAACCGCGGGGAGAAGGTTTTGTTGGAAACCCAACTCAAGCATGTCGGAGGTGTGGACTAGTGGTCATTTCGCAAGAGAATGCCGGGATAAGCGAAAGAATACTGCTGGCAATGCGGACGAATCCAGTAAAGACATGGGAGTGCTGCAGACGATCGGAAACGATCGTCGACCCCGGCCTGCGAGGGAAGACGGGGAGTCGGCAGGACCATCCCTCAGCACTCAGGGAAATTTAAAAAACGAGGGGGCGCATTTATCTGCAACAGTCCTCATCAGAAGACAGAGTATATAATTGATACTGGTATACAAGCAGCTTTGTGAGCGAAGAATTGCTGCAGATATTGGTGAAGAGGGGAACACTAAGCAAAGTGAAGAAACAGGTTAGGGTTAGCGGATGGCAGAAACAGCATGGTACACGAACAATTCATAACAAAGATATTTTTCGGAGACAAAAATATAGATATGGAGCTGCTAATCTTGCCAGGAGTTATCGATAAATTGGTGCTGGGGTGGGATTTCTTGGTTAAGGCGGGGCTAAATAGAATGTGCGGGCATCGGGATAGAAATTCCACCAGGGGAAGAAGAAATGGTTGGCTGAAGAAAAAGATATCCGTGGCGGTGGGAGACGCGAGAGAAGAGGCGGAAAGTCAGAAAGCAAATGAAGTGGAAAGAATGGCAGTGAGCAGGCCAAGACAGATGGTCCAGGGGAACGAATTGGAGAAGTTTTTACGTAAAGAATTGGCAGAATTTGAGAACATGACAGGAACGTCCAACATTACCTTGATAGGATAACTATGAAGGACGACAGGCCCAGTAAAACAACAGTATTTTCTAAAAACCCAAAATGCAGGCTGAAATTAACAGAAGTGGATGAGTTGTTGAGGAAAGGTTTGTATCGAGCAGTCCAAAAGTCCACATAGTGCCCCAGTGGTAATGGTGAAAAAGAAAACAGGGAAATGGAGATTCTGCGTAGACTTTCGGGATATGAACGCTCGTTCAGAAAAGGATGCCTATCCATTGCCAAGGGTGAATCGTCATCCTAGAGCAATTGAGAGAAGCAAACTAGCATTAGCAGTCTGGATCTTAAAGACGGTTACTGGCAGATTCCATTGGAGCTAGAAAGCAGACCTTACAGCTCTTACGGTGCCAGGCAGAGGGTTATTTCAGTGGCGAGTAATGCCGTTTGGCCTCGCGCTGCACCGGCGACGTTCCAAGAGCACTGGACCAAGTCATCGGACCCGAGATGATGCCACATGCCTTTGCATACCTAGACGACATAATTGTGATAGGTCGTAGTCTGGAGGAACACATGGAAAACTTGGCAGAAGTATTTGCAGAATAAAGGCAGCGAATTTAAAAATAAACGTGGAGAAATGCGAGTTTTTTCAAAAAGAGTTAAAATACTTAGGGCATATGGTGACAGAAGAAGGTGTTAAAACGGGATCCTGACAAGGTGGCGGCCATAGCGGAGCTCAAGCCACCCACAAACGTGAAGGAACTAAGACAATATCTGGGGTAGCATCATGGTACAGGCGATTCGTTCCTGATTTCCGCAACAACGGTCCAGCCATTGAACGCACTATTAAAAAAGGAGTGAAATGGAATGGACCGACGAACGATTAGGCGCTTTCGAAGAAGTCAGAGCAGAGGTTCACATCGGCACCGGTTTTAACGTGCCCAGACTTCGAAAAAGAATTTGTACTACAGACGGATACGAGCAACTTACGTTTAGGGGAGCCATCTAACACAGGCATCAGGAAGACGGTGAGAGAGTAATCTCATACGCGAGTAGAACTCTGAACGCAGCAGAACAAAACTATTCTGCAACGGAGAAATAGTGCCTTGTACGTTTGGGCTATCGGAAACTAAGGCAATACATAGAGGGATATCATTTCAAGGTGATTACGGACCATATGGCATTGAAAATGGCTGAATTCCATTGAAAGTCCGACAGGACGAGTTGCTCGTTGGGCTTTTTAGAGTTACAGCAATATGACTTCGAGGTCATTTATAGAAAGGGCAAACTAAATGTGGTAGCGGATGCACTTCTCGACAGCCAATCGGTACAGAAAAGTGTGGGATGATTGTAGAAGATGGCGAAACGTCCAAAAGAGGGTGCAAGGATCGGCTGGATCCACCGCATGGAGAGAAAATCAAAAAGAATCCTCAGAAATTTCCCGATTATTTAAAAGGATCAGAGAGGTTATATAGGCATATTCCACATCGCGCAGGGCACGAAGAGTGTCGTAGCATGGAAATTGTGTGTACCTGAGAATGAACAAAAAAAGAGTGCTATACGAGAACCATGATGCGTCAACCAGGTTCACACAGGAGTAGAAGAACATCGCTAGAGTGGCTGCGCGATATTACTGGCCAGGGGATGCAAAGAGACATTCGTAAATGTGTGAGCAAATGCGAAATTTGCCAGAGAATATAAAGCGCATCAACTGCAAGCGGCGGGAAAAATGTTGACGCAGATACCCGAAGAGCCATGGGCAACGGTGTGTGCCGATTTCGTAGGGACCTTTACCGCGATCGAATGATGGCAATACGGGCATTATTAGTATTGATCGATCGATTTTCAAAATGGGTAGAATTAGTAGCATTACGGAAAAGCAACGGCGATCGCCTTGGAAGCTTTTAGGGAAAGAATCTTGGCTCGATTTGGAGTGCCGAAAGTCTTATCAGACAACGGAGCACAATTTACTAGTAAAGCATTTAACCGATTTCTGGAAGAGATGGGGTTGCCCATCAATTCACGGGCCACCATACACCCGCAGGAAAACCCAACAGAACGAGCGAACAGGACGGTGAAAACCATGATAAGCTCAATAGTGGGTCGAGCAAAGGGGGTGGGATGAATTGCTACCGGAACTGACGTTAGCAGTAAACTCCAGCAAGGCAGAATCCACGGTTATACTCAGCATTTCTCGCACAAGGTAGGGAACCTAGGTTACCTAACACCTGTACGTCAAACAACCTGGGAACAGGCCACGGGAACAGAGAGGCGGAGAAAATGCGAAGAAACTCAAGAGATTTTCGAAGTGGCACGACGAAATATGGAAAAAGCAGCTCAGGATCAAGCACGACATTATAATTTGAGAAGACCGAGCGTGAAACCAGAGGTCGGCAATGAAGTAATAAAGACACACCATCTGTGAAAGCTAACGAGGGATTGCTGCTAAACTAGCACCAAAATATGACGGCCCATATCAGATCGTAAACTTCGATATCACCGGTGATATGCAAGCTGAGAGAAAAAGGAAAGCAAAAGCTTCGCACCGCGCATATAACGAGATGAAGCCAGCCAATGTAGAAGAAGTAAGTACAGAAATAAAATCGAATAAATATTATTGTATACACAGAAACTTCTAAAACAACCCACGGTGGGCAAGCATGGGTTAAATGCGGCGAAAATGGTAAGAAGGAGAGGGAAGAGCAGACAACCGTAGAGGGAAAAGGACAACAGCAGTTTCCATCTACCGCTAGAGAGCGAAACTCTCCACAAAACGTCAAAACAAACGGTAAAATGGCATATCGCGGCGCAGCCGCGAAGCACACCGAGGTTCTCATGAGGCTTGCGGAGTCTTAAGGCTCGGCCTATTCGAAAACCAATCATGGAAGGAACAAGTGGAAGACGCGGTGGCGTGCAAAACGCCGGCTTGCCATTTTTTGAGTGTGGGCCGAGAGGAGCCAATTCCCGCGGACGTTGCGTGTCGCAAGCCCGTGGACATTCTGGAGTTGCGAGGCATCCCCGATTCGGACCGAACGAGGTCTCTCTCTGCGGTCTCACACTCACCAGGGGAAACCTGGGATTGGGACTCGGAGTGTAGTCGCGACTCGATCGAGTCGACGATCTGAACGGAGATGCCCATCCCGGCATCGCCCGTTCCGAGTCGCCGTTCACCATCCACCAACGCCTGAACAGTTCGAGGCCGCACGCGCGGAGCTGGAGCGCAGAGCTGGGCGAAGGAGGGGGAAGGGTGAGCAGGAGGAGAAGAGGGGCAGGAGGAGATAATGGAGGCCTCGACCCCCCAACGCCAATGCCGGGATAATAGAAATAAGCGACGATGAGTCGCAGGCAAAGCGGTTGGGAGGAAACCCAAGGATGGGACAATGTCTCCAACGACGCGTGGGCAGCAGCAGAGCAGGAGGAGCAGCGTGAAAAGATGTGGGAGGAGGATGGGTGGTTTGCCCACACCGTCTCGCAGAACCGCCGGTTTCTTCTCCGAACGGCAGGTGGTTCCACGAGGTCACGACAGTGGCCACGTGGAGCGAGCCGGTGGGAGCACAGGCCGGAGCGAAGGCCGAGCAGGAAGCCCAGGCCCCCAGGCCGAGCCCGGAAAGCCTACGGCAAATAGGGAGATGGAGGAACCCCACTCTTCCAACGCAAGGGACCCGCGGGAACCACCAAAGAGCCATACGGCGGCAGAGCCGGCGGTGGGGATGGTGGGTGGAGGCCGGCGGTGGCAGATCCAACGATGGAGGCTCCATCGGAGCACGAGGAACCGGCGGTGGCAGCGGCGTCCGGAAAGTGCGGAACAGGTGGAGAAGGGGCCTTGGGAGGGCCAGCACCCAATCGGCCAACCTCGAACAGAGAAGTCTTGGCACAGGGCCACAGGCGGAGCGACCCAAGATGCGCGACAGACGTCGGAGAGGGTACGCCCGAAGCTGCAAACGGCAGACGGCGGAACGAGGCGAGGAGAGGCGCGCGGGGGCCTGTATCAGTGGAGGTGGCGCGAGATGGCCATGACGAGTGGCCGAAGGAGGCCTGGAAGGTAGGTGAGAAAAGGGCAGGCAAGAGGAGCCCCCTTTTGTGGGTAGGAGACACGCGGTACCGGCTAAAATGGGGCCGAGAGGCCGCGGGTGTTTGTAAAGAGGCGGATGGTAACGAGAGGAAAGGAAAAGAGAAATAAAAAAAAAATATATATATATATATATATAAAAAAAAAAAATTGAAATGAAAAAACAACCCATGGAGTTGGGGGTATTGGGGGGGATTCGGGGGAGACGGCACGAACAAGAGGTTTGTTTCTTTGTTTGTTTATTAAAAAAAAAAAAAAAGACGAAAAACACAACACACGCAACAAACGATCAAGAAAATGAAACACTCACGAAACGGGACGGAAACGTGCCGAGGGGCGACAACCGAACAACAAGGCAAAAACAAACAAAACACACTATTCGCACGGCTTAAAAATTAGATGAGGGGCAAGAGCCAGAACGGCCAGAGCTGCACTCGATGGGCCAGAGCGGAAGGGCATCTTAAGAGGCCAAGGGGATAGGAGAATCGGCAGGCAACACAACCTGCGAAGGGAGAAAGAATGGTAAGCTACGGTGGGAGGAGGGGAAAAGAGAAGGGGTACTTACCTGTCCAAAAAGGGGGCCCAAGGGGAGCCGGAAGCAGTTTAACCTGTGGGAAAAGGGGCATTAAATTCCGAAAACGAAAAATTGAAAAAAAATGAACTTACCTCTGAAAAAGCATGGCGTGTCTTATCGATATCGATGTGAGGCAGAAAAATGCCAAAAGCTAGCGGGACAAAATGGTCACCCTAGCATGGAACTTAGATCGATAACTAAGTTCGATAGCGGATATCGATATTAATGCCCGTGTAACGAGTCGCGGAGGGGCGGTGCTTGACCAAAGTTGGGGGGTGAGGATATGGGGAATTAGATGGCGGTTGGGGGATATTAAATAAAAAAAAGAAATTATGGGTTTATAAATTTTTTGGATAAAATTTTTTTTAAATTTGGAGTGTGAGGTATTTTTTTTAAAAATATATGGGTTAATGTGGTATTTATTATTTTTGTTATTTTAATTTTATAATGGGTGAGGTTGAGGTTCTTCTTAATGTATAGGTTTTTTATATGTAAAGTTCTTCTTTTAGTAAATAGTTTTTTTTATGATAGGTGTTTTTTAGTGGAAAGTATGGAATTATTTGATGGATAGAAAACGGGAAAGAGGCCCTTTTAAAGGGGGAAAATTGAATTGGGGAGAAGTTAATGGTTGGGGGAAAGTTAATAAATTTAAAAAAATTATATTTATTTAATTTTTTTGATAAAATTTTTAAAAATTTTTATTTTAGGGAGGATTTTTTGTGAGGTTATTTATTTGTTTTGTTGTATTAGTTAATTGTGTTTATAATTTATATATTTAAATTTAGATTTTTATATTATTGTGAGGGTTGTGTTTTAATGTATATGTTTTTTTAAATAGGCTCTGTTTATTAAATATGCTCTGTTTATTTAATATGTGTGGGTGTAATGTATGGAAGTTGATGCTGATTGTAGTAGAATACCAACGGGGATAGAGGCCCCGCTACAGCAGCCGAATCGAAGGCAGAAGAGCTCTATTATTACATTTTCAAATCCTTGTAGGGATGTAGGAAAATGGAAAATGGCCTAAATAAAAAACGAATAATATGAAAAATCTTAAAAATTCATTTTGCTATGTTTAATTTTCAAGAATAATAAAACATAAATTCCCTGTACTTTTGTGACATAAGGTAGTTCGGGATTTATTTTATAAGCATTGGAGCCTTTTTTGGAGCGTTATTTTCTTAAATGGAGCCATCTTAATTTTGTTTGGAGCATTTTAATTTTTTCAAGTGGCAACCGTGATTAAGCCGTTAAACTCAGCTTTTTTATATGCCAGCTAAAATATTGCAACAAAATTTCAGAAAAATAAAAATGTAAGATATTTTTTATTTATTATTCGCAAATTGTTAAAGACTAGTATCAAAATGATACAAAAAGATTCAAATTGATACTTTAAAATTAATACAAAGAAATGTCATTCTAATACAAATTAGTATCATTTTGATAACATCGAAAATATTATTTTGATACTATCGAATTATAAACTTGATACTTTGAGTATTGAGCATAATTCGATACTCAACAGTTTCAAATTGATGACAAAATTGTGTCATTTTGACGATTACTTTTTTTTGGTTGTACCGATATTCGTTTTAGGATTAATCTTTGGTTTTAATTAATAAGGCTTCAAATAACAGTTATTAGGGACTTTTTTTTTTACTCCACACTTAACAGTTATTCAAAACTTTTATATTTTGACTGCGAGTATACCAGTTATTAAAGACTTTTATTATATTACTCAGTAAATAACAGTTGTAAAAAGACTTTTATTAAAATGTTTATAAATAACAGTAACTTAAGACTTTTTTTAATTACTCAGAAATAACAATTATTAAAGACTTTTATTTTATAATTCAGAAAATAAGGGTTATCAAAAGACTTTTATTATTTAACTCAGTAAATAAAATTCAGTCAGTGACTTATATTTTTAAATCTTTATTTATCGTAGTTAATGATATGAATGGATCATTTTAGCAGAGAGCAAATCGCTTAAGCTATAATAAATTAAAAGACTTTTATTAAAAAATAAAAGTCTTTGAATAAGTTTTATTTACTGCATTTTATAATAAAAGTCTTTTGATAACTTTTTTTGTGAGTACTAAAATAAAAGTCTTTCATAATAATAATGTTCTGAGTAATAAATTAAAAGTCTTAAGTAAATGTTATTTATTAAATTCTAAATAAAAGTCTTTAGTTACTGTTATTTAATAATTTCTTAATGAAAGTCTGGAAAAAAATGGCATTACATGAGTTTAATTATACAAGTCTTCCAAAAACTGTTGTTAACTTTGAAATAAAAAAAAGTATTTAATAACTATTATTAACTTTAATATTTTTTTATAACGATAAAAAATAAATCTTATATTTGACCATTACAATAAAAGTCGGCAAAAAAAAAGGATACGGGAAAGGAAAACTCGCGTTTTGTTGTCTTTCGAATAGTTTTACCATAGTTTTTCTATAAGAGTTTTATGAAAATACATTTTTTTTGAGTGTACATAAAATTTGTTCAATTTTATTGCCGAAATAGGAGAGAGGCAATTTTGCTAGCAAGCAGTAGCATCAAAATGAAAGCCCAAACTCCATGGGGAGGGATGTTATTAGTTTTGTACGAGAATTCATGTTAAAGCCGGGTTCATTAACAGCACAAAATGCCGGACGCTGGCGTCAGCAAATGAAATTATTTTTAATGCGTGTGCAAATGCACTCAAACACAGGCGAAGCCATCAGAGCACCCAGCCAAACAGAGCCAAACACATCCATAAATTATTAATTAATGCGTGAGCAGTTTTCCCCACGTCCCATCCGTCCGGGCGGGGGCTAAGCCAGCAACTGCTGCACAATAAGCTTGAATGGACGAAGGTCAATGGCATGCAGGACATCATTTTTCCTAAGCTTATGCGCTCATGAGACGCAAATGGAAGGCAAACATTTAGAGCCATAAAAGAAGAAAAAGGCGGAAAAAACTCGCCACATTCAGTACAAAAGGAGCGGGGGGGTGCGGGTGCGGCTGCTGCTGCTGCTGAAATCCTTGGCAGTGCAAAAAACTGCTTTTGCAAACACATTTTAACCTAATTTACAGTTAAACATTAAATATGTAAGGCACGTCAGTTTCTGTGTGAACGCGTTTGTATGTGGCGCCCGAGCGGGCAGGCTGTGGAGAAAGGGTTCTCTCTTGCCTTGTGGCTGTTGAAAAAGTTACCTTATTAAATTGCCAATCGAAGCATGTAACTGTAAATTTGCATTGTGATGGGAACCAACCAACGGCAGCAGCAGCAGCAGCAGCCGAGGCTGAAATGTTGCTTAGCTGGCAGCCTTTACTCCACTTACTGGCTAATATCACAGCAAATCCCACACACACACACACACTCAAACACGCTCTCTTACATTTCGCATACGCACCGTTGCACCCTTTTGACTGACAGAGGTGGGGCGAGGCAGAGGCCTAATCGAAATTACATATGCAAAAAGTTAACAATCACGTTCGTTTCTAATCAATTATTTCCAGCTCAGCCTGCCAACTTTTGCTTTTTGGCGTTACCATCCTTGGTCGGTAGGACGCGCGCACCCTTGTGCATATTGTATGCGCGAATAATTTTATTTATGATCAGCTGGTCATTGGTTTTGTCAGAGAAGTTGCTGTAATTAGTGGAACGTGTTGATTCAAGTTCAGTCTTCAAACCTCCAGTCACTTCTTTCCATCTGTCCATGTACAAAGATTAGTGGTCAGCCTTGGGAAAGTTATCGATTTTGGAAACAGGTATTTGCTTAAATGTACACCCTGTCAGGGCATTGATATAACTTGGAAAAAACGAAAGTGTAAGTTAGAGTGTGAATTAGAGATGGACGCGGCACAGATTACATCCTGTCCCGCACCCCGAAATTTTCTGTCCCCTCCCGCAAAATACCGGGAGTGTTTAAATTCTACCACCCGTCCCGAATCCCGAAAACTTTAGACTTAGTACATACAGGATCGTAACAATATAAAAACCAAGGCACCAATATGGAACCGAATGGCGAAATAAACTGAAACCTAAACAGAAACGTATGTACCAAAAACGGAACCGATTCGGTTTCATTCCCTGCAAAGAACTATTAATCCACTGAACTATTTAACGACTGAATAAACACTGACTTAAATATAGAAGAATGATCCAAGAACTAAACGAACGATTAGTATATTTACTGCCATTTTCTAATGTTCCCTTTTTGTAAATCCAGGTGCTTATTGAGAAAAAATAGGACGCTTTTAAACTATCTTTGCTTGTGTCTACGACGACCCACGTATGATTTTAACCGCGGCCTACAAATAGGCTACATATATTTTCTCAATAAGCACCTGGATTTACAAAAAGGGAACATTAGAAAATGGCCCTTAGAAAAATTAACTTTTCTACTTTATTTTCAAATTTAACTAAAATGCGTAACTCTAGGCCATGATCGACATGACTTTTGATGCTACTCAAAAATAAGCTGAATGTGCTTTATAGATCGGAGCAAAATTTCACGTTTTGGTATATTTTATTCCGATTCCGAATAAATAGCCTACTGTACTGTTTTTATACTCTGTACCGAAGGTACAAAGAGTATATTGGGTTTGTGCAAATGTATGTAACAGCCTGAAGGATATATTATTGATCAGCATCAACAGCCGAGTCGATATAGCCCTGTCCGTCTGTCTGTCTGTCCGTCTGTCTGTCCGTATGAACGAAGAGATCTCAGAGATGGTAAGAGCTAGAGGTTTGAGGTGTATGGAACATTTAATTGTTATACCTGCAGGCAGATCAAGTTTATTTTTAATTTTTGCCACGCCCCCTGCCTCCCCCGCAAATTAAAAAAAACGTAATAACTCCCACAAATTTAAAGATAGATAGTTCGAACTTTCTAGACATATATTCTACTACTCATTATCTACCGACCCGCCATACATCGTTTTTCGATCAAATTAACGATATGAGAGCTATACGTAAAAGAAAATTCAAAGCAACAACAACAACAACACCGCAGCGATTAGTAGAACTTACGAGAAAGAGAGAGCGAGAGAGCAAAAGCTATCTGGTAATTTTCCAATTGGACTTTGCTTCAGGGCAGTATCTAATTGGACTGCGCCGCTCTCAGTTTCCCCCCTCCCTTCCTTCCAATAGATATTTGTGTAAGGAGGCAAAGACCAAGTATGAGAGGAGCGATACAATTGAGATGGCCTGCGGTGAGAAATCACGCGTGATTCCCGCGTGACTAATATTGATACGTTTATGTTAATAGGAAATTATAAAAAAATTTATAATTTTAAGGGTAATGTACTAGGGTAAACATCGTTTTTCCACCAGATGAACGATATTCGAAAGAGTTGCTACCCCCAGATTTTGAAAAAACCTCACACTTTAAAGTTATCAGTTACGTACAAACAAGGTACAGAGTGTCTTACAGTCGGGCTTGACCGACTTTCAAACTTGTTAGCATTGCATACTTTTGGGCACTAACCATAAATTTAATATATTGTCGATTCGCCCACGTGTACTAAAAGTGGTATATCTTTCTTTTAAAAAATTCTATGATTTTTTGGAGATACTTTATTTTACAGCTAAGAAAATATGTTCATTTCATTAAAATGTTTAAAAATACTATTTTAAGCAACTCAAATTCATATTTAAACTACGTTTAAGCACAAATAAAAAAATCATGATTTTTGGCCCTTCAAAGTATGCTATGTTTATAGATATAAATAATTAAGGCAAATATTTAATATTTAGTAGCCTTTACACTTATTATTTTTGTATATCTTTGACTGGTCCGACTAACTGAGTGAATGCACAATGTGGATTATGTATGATGCTGCCATAACTGACTATAAATTATCTCGTAAAAAAAATAATAGTTGAAGAAAATAAAGTTGAAGAAAGTAAAGGGGCAAAAAACATTATTTTTATAAGCATAATTGTAGTAAAAGAAATCATCTCTTCCATAAGAGTACAATTTACCCCTTATACCTACATGAGACCATCCTCATCGTAGCTTCAATTGAAGATATGCGTTGATATTTTCTTACTTATTCCCAAACAATTAACTATTAAATAACTATTCAAGTATTTTCTGTTACTTAAGGCTACATGTCGAAGTAAGCTTTCGATAAGCTTACAATTTAAGAGTAAGTTTATTTTTTTGCAAGGCAAATGCCAAATAATTGCCTTAGTCCTTGTTCATGTTAGTTTTGTGCCCTTGCACTCTCCTGCTAATCTACTCAAAGCCAAAGCAAATGACCATCCATTCACATGAATCGAATTTCTTGTGGGGGGAGGTGGCAATAAATAAATAAATACGCAATCCTAAATAATAAAAGTGCCAGTGCGGAAATGACGTGAAGTAAGTGAGGCGGGTTTTATTGAATTTCATGGCGCGCACACTCTGCGACCTGGACAGAGCTCTGCCTTCAGCTCTACTTTAGGACTCGGTACATAAATATGAAACACGATCGCTCTGGCGAAAACGGAAACCTCCAGGGGGTCAGCGGGGTTAGCAAGAGTTGCTCTAGGTGACTGCGACCAGAAGATTTACGCGCATTTGCGTAAAGGAATATTTACGCCTGAATGATGAAGTGATGCCGAACCAGGGAGCCTTCACTAAGCCACTCAAGTGCAACTTTAAAACTTCCCGAAAAAGCTGAAAGAGTAAAAAAAATTTGTATCAACTCAGAACGGAACACTGTGTCGCTTCTGCAGAGTGTCGCCCGGTGTGGGCGTGGCCGGAGGCAACGTCACCATCGTGCGTAGCACATTTTCCGCATCAATGCGCGTTTATTTTACTGCTAAAGCCTTTACGAATGAATGAATGAGTGCTTCGAAAAGCGCTCCAGCCCCCAAACCCCAATCTGTCCCCTGCACCCAACCCCTCTTAGACGCCATCACTTTTGGTTGAAGTAGCTTACGCCTCCGGCTTGCCTTTTTGTTGAGCTTTTGTTTTAGTTGCGAGAGTGGAAGGACCCCAAAAAAAAAAAAAAAGAACAGAGAAAGAAAAGAAATCACAATGCAAGAAGATGATATTACGAGTAAATGTGGCTGGTAAGTTTTTCAATTTAAGCTTGCAAACATATTTATTGATTTCCGGTCTCCTTTCGGAGCAGGCGGCAGGAGAGGGGGGGTGCAGAAGCAATTAAAAATATGTCCCGCATTTGCATGGCAAATGCCTTTTGCCCTTGCTCGTTGAGTCTTTAATTAAATTATCTAATCTGCACTTCCGTTGGCAATGAGACAAAACTTTGTGGCGTTTCCAGTTTTCAGTTACTCAAGTGCCTGCAATTAAATCAAAGGCCAGCTCAACTGACTAGAAAGTGGCAAAGGCAGGCGGCAGGCGGCAGGCAGGAGCGATCTCGCGGATGAGCAAGCTTATCTGGCTGCTGGGCAATTACTAATTTATTGCCATAACAAAGACAGTGGGTTGCAAGGGTTGAAGCAGTCGTTCCTCAATCATGTTAAATTAGCTAACAGATCGACTTAACTCTACACAAATGCATCAGAAACGACCTACTTGTGCGTTTTTCGACTTGACTGCACCCCAAGCAGCAGCAGCAGCAGCAACAACAACAATAAATTTATGGCTTTTAAAAATGTTTAGCCCCAACTCTAATGTTTACTGCGCCTGTGGCGCCTCCCCTACCATGTAGTTGTGGTTGTTGTTATTGTTGTTATTGTTGTCGTTGTTGTTGTTGGGGCAGTGCCACAGATTTATGGCCGCCAGCATAAAAAGTTTGCCTGTGCCTAACCAGCAAAACTTTGCGATTTTCAAGGTAGTCAAATTAAATAAGTGTACAGACAATTGTTTGCTATTGTTTAAATGTTCCACCGCGCTGGGCAGACACAAGAAATTGCTCAAAATTGGATGGAGGGAATTGAAGATGGCGGCGTGACACGATCAAAAAAATCCAAATAAATACTTTTTCAATCATCTTAAGTTGTGAACTAATTGAATGTTAAGGCGACGGTTAGAAATTTTCACTCTTAAATTAAAACATTTTTCAATCTTAAGTCATTCAAGTAAGTAAAAGCCAAAAATTTGAACAATTTTGCTTCTGTATTTTTTTAAAGGTTTCAATTAAATATGGCGCATTCTAATTTTTATAGATCTGTCTTTTAATGACCAGCAAAAATATAAATTTACAAAAAATGACAAAATCTATATTTTTTCTAAATTCTGATAAATATGAATCAAAGTTCCACCTGTACGTCATATTTCCATGCAGGTGCTATTAAGAAAAAAAATACAATATTTTAATTTTTTAATTTTTTGATTTGCATTATTATTATTATAGCTTAGACATTCCCCTTTCATACCCTTTAAACCATTTTTTTTACTAATTTTTTTACTCTAAACTACTAAAAAAAACTTTAAAAAATAATTATTTTTTTTTTTTAATTGCCGTCAATTTGTAAAAATAAAAATAGTTAAAAATATGACAGAGATACGGGCCAGAATTACATAAATTCTGATCATAACCTCTTTTACCGTTTTAATTTTTGATAACCTGGAGTCCCGAAATCATGGCTACCACCTCTACCTACCTCTACCTTTTTTTGGGAACTTTAACTCTCAGACCGATAACTTGTTGAACTGCCCTCGAATTCAACATATTTTTAAAAAATTTATTTATTTAATTAATAAATTACACAAAACTAAAAACCAAATTCAAAAAGCTCCTATGGTTTTCTCTCCAGAATTAAAAAAAAAAAAAAACACTCAAAAAACCATGTGCCAAAGACGCTGCTATCATGGCCTGAGGATGCTCTATAGGAATATCTCAAGAGATTTGAGAATATATCAATCAATCCAAAGAAATGTGCTAACTTAACGCAAACGCTCTTAAAAGAAGAGGTCCTTACCCACTAAACCTCTCCAAAGTACTCTTTTAACCAAGTTTCAATGGGGATTATGAACTACTGTAAATGTATATAACAGCAAAAAGGAAATATCTTTGAACAAAAATTCATCATGTTGATCAACAGCCGACTCATTATAGCCATTGGTATGAGTTAATGACAGATTTTCTTAGGAGGGAAAAAATTAATTGAGCTCTGCAAAATTTTTTTGTGTGATTTAACATATATTTGAAAGAATACAACAACAAAATTTGTTGTGTAAAATATTCCAATAAATTTTTAGAATGCCAAATCGCAGAAGTTTTTCAATGGCGTGAAAGATACAGGTCGCAATTCTTATCCAAAAAAAATCTAATAGAATTTTGAACTTAAAGACCGGTAGAAACATAGAGCGAGCATTGAGAATATGACTTTGTATTGACTTCTCAAAGCATTTGCATACTATAACCAATATTTGCAGTAAATATTAAATTTTCGACAAAAAAAGAAATATCCATTTTATATCTGCTATTTCCTGTTATCCGTTTGCACAGTGGATGCTGCTATTCAAACGGAAACTGTTCCTACTATCAGCTTATTGTCCGAACTTTATTTTTTTTTTATTCTCTAACGGGACTTTCTAAAAAGAGAGCAAAAAGAGCGAACACGTAATTCTGTATTTGACATTTGTCAGCAGTGCAGTGCACCTTGCTGAATTTGTATAATTAAAATATATTATTAAACGTTGTTAAACTAAAAAGAAAAATAAGAATATTGTACATAAAGGTATGAACTTTATTTTTATAATCCAATGTATAAATATTTCGTGTAGTAATTTGTGAAAATCGTTGTTAAATAAGTGCTTCTTTTTCAGTTCGTATTTTTGGAGCACGACAATGTTAAGGTAAAGTTTTAAGTGTTTCTCTCTCTCTACAGATTGGATGAAAAAAAATTGCAAATCCGATCACAATACCTTATGTTTCTGAAGAAGCTGCAGAGGCAAGAATTAAGGATATTCAAAAGTTTCGATTGCAACATACACGCCAAATTTAACGCTACGCCTCAAATACAGACTTAATAAACAGATTGCTTTTAAGTTCTGATCCCTTTATAACTGGACAAACAAAACTTACCTCCAACCAGTAGTCACCGCTTTTAGAATCTACTATTTATTTACTCGATGAGACAATATGGATTTCTTATCCTATTTTTCTGTTATCAAACTCTTTTTGCAATCACACATATATTTACGTATTATAGTTACTTACAATAAAAATTTAGCCGATCTGACCACTAGAAGTATTTATGGCCGCTCTCCCATATAAGCGCATCCACTGTGGTTTGCTTGGGAATAATGGACTTTAATATGTATTGCCTACTATTTGGGGATGTGTTCTAAGGAACTACGATCCATGATAAATATTGCATAATTCCAAGGGCCAGCATAATGGACGTGAAAACGTCATTTACATAGCCTACTTTTTGGGGCAGTTGAGTGTAGTTTAAGCTCGAAGCAGAGCTAAATTATTTTATTTCGATTTTTAAAAATGTTTCGAAATTAAAAAAAAAAAAAAAAAAAAAGAAGTCTTACATCGACGGAGCCTATGCAGTTCCCTTGCAGTTTTTTAATATTGGAAATTTTGGTTTGGCTTTGACGGTTTGCAGCCTTGATTTGCTTGATGCTTACTTATATTCTCCGATCCTGCCACGGACTCATCCCTAGCCGCTGAATGTTATTTAACTTTTAAGCATTTGACAGAACGCCAACCGTATCGCTTAAACGCTTTTTTGCCTTCATTACTGCTGCCACAGTCCCCGCCCCCAAATATGACCCCATCCCCAGGTTGTTAGTTGCCCTCCACCTGCTGCCATCAAATGTCGGTGCGAATTTCATTAAAATAAACTTTTTCTACGACGCTCCGAGTACATTTTCGTTTTATTCGCGCGGGCACCGACAAAAAAAAAAAGAAAAGTAGAAAAATCACTGCCAGGCACTTCAACCCCCTCTCAATTGGCTTGGTTTTTATGGTCGCCGGCGCTTTTACGGCCACCAGGGCCCGCCATTTGCCTCATTTCACTTGAGCGAGATCTCTCTAATTTGAATACCTGGCTGAGAATCAGAAACGGGCTAACTTCAGTACAGTTGGGCAGAGTTTTTTTTTTTTTTTTTGTTTCTTTAGAGGGCTTCTCGATAACGCCTGCCGCTCTTTATTGCTTTTAAATGTTGGCCCGTCCCCGCGGAAAGGCTTTCGGCCATAAAAAACTAGACTGCCTGGAAATTTGATATACGAATTGTTTTTTACAGCCGCAGGAAATGGGCAACTTTTGGCAGGCGACCGCCCCCCACCACCCCCCACAATTACTTATCGGCGAAGATCTGCAGGCGCGGAATGCAGCGTCCAATGATGAACTGAACCTGGGACAGGGTGTAGAAGTGCAGTGCCAAGAGCTAAGTGGCGCTTCCGGTGGACGCCGGTGCCAGCCATAAATTCTCCAGGCATGAAGGAAGGCAAAAAGCCGAAAGGCCCAGGACCAGTTATTGTTGCAATTAATAAGGACGTCGCCAGCGGCAAAAGGAAAAGAAAAACAGCGACGAGCACCAGTAGCCGGCGGCTGTCTGCCGTGCGCACTCCTTGCCACTTGGATGAGTCTCTGAGGCTGACCCCGGCGGCGGGGGGAGAGTATTTACTGCTCCCGAGTTGTGTGTGTGGGATGGGCAACTGCAGCAGCAGCAGCAGCAGCGGCAGCGTGAAATGTCCTTTGCACATTACATTTGCATTGCAGTTACAAGCATTTCGCATTTATCGTAACAACAAACGACTGCAATGAGGAGAGGACTACAATGGTCGCCCAGAAATCTCGTCGCCAGCGATGCTAACAACTCGTAGCATTGCAGCTGCCAGATGGCTAGACGTTGGACGGTGGACGGGGGGAGCGGGCGGGTGTCAGTGGATGGTTCAACCGAGAGCAACATTTATTGTTTGCAAAGCCTTGTTTATTATTTTACGTGCATTTCTCTCGCCAGCTTCTTCAGGCGAACTCTTTATGATGCCTGCGCTTGGCTGAGACCGAGGCCGAGACTGAGGACATTTGTAAATAGCAGTAGCAGTGCTCTGCCCTGGCCTGGCCTGGCCGGGATTTCTTCATCTTCTTCTCGCGCACAGTTTATGTTTGCCCAGCCCCGGTACTCGCCCCTGCTCCTGGGTCGTCTGAATGCGGTTTTCTTTATGCCAAAAGTCCCTTTGTTTGTACACTTGTACTTTATGTACCGAGCGAAATTTATGCGCCGCTAAGTGGATTCGTGGATTTTGCCATCCTTCTGTTTCCTGCTTCATTTTCTATTTTAAAAAATATTTTTTTTTTTTTTGTTGGTTCTGAAAAGGAAATGCAAGGCTCACATTAAGCAGTGTCCAAGAGGAGAATACTAGAAACTTCGCATATCACTCAGAGCAAATCAAGTATGTGTCAATAGTAGGAGAAGCATGAAAATATTTCATCGTATTACCAAAAAAGTATTTTGTTAAAGTTTGAATAGAGTATTTTAAGTATAGAATCAAACTATCTAAAGGTTGTTAGAAACAGCGAAGGGCCCCCAAATCTAACGAAAGAGCGCAGCAACAATAAGTTATTTTGTTTCCCCTTTTCAATTTGCTATTATCAAAAAGAAACAAAAGGTAATCGAATAATTAATATGCCATTTTATATGGATAGATTATTGTTCAACCTATAAAATGAGCGTTTAAAAAGGGAGCTGCGCCTATTAAGTGCCTACTTATGGGTTATCAAAGTCAAAAATTGTGAAAAAATACATTTTATAGTAACTTAAAAAAACAAATTTTCACAAATTTAATATTTTTATGTTTCCGTTTTTAAGTTTTTGATATTTTTAAAATTAAAACACACCGGAAGCAAACAATCAATTAGTTTTTCGACCGCCGCCCACGCAGCAAGCATCCGGAAATTTCCAGAATGAGATAAACACAACCAGAGGACGCCGATGGAAAACAAAGTCTCACAACGAGGACGACCGATAGCAGCAGCAAGTCATCCGATTGAATTTCCGAATTTGAAACAATAAACAAAACCAGAGGACGCCCGATGGAAACAAAAGTTTCTCACAGACGCGACCGACCGGGCACAAGAAGCACCCGTCCTTTAAATTAGAATGTGCAAAAAGCAACTAAACTAAAACAAGACGAGGACCACGACAGAAAACAAAAGCCACAGAACGCTCTGCGATTATATGCGTAGCTACACTGTCATCGATTTGATAAAGGAAAAAAAATCAGAAAAATCAGATGTCAGAAGTAGGTCGATCCCTGAATTTCTTCTACCTTTGAACAGTGTTTTATGAGTGTTATTTTTTTTTAATTGTTTGGATCTCGAGGGCTGTTCAAAAAGTTATCGGCCTGCCAATTAAGGTCTAAAACGAGAAGGCAAAGCTAACTTCGACTGTGACGAAGTTTTAATTCACTTGAAAAACTTTACTCCAACTGATTTAACTGGAAAAATATATATAAGATATAGATATCAGATATTTAAAATTTTTAAATCATTGATCATAAAAATTTAATAACAAAAAAAAATTTTCTTAGTAAAACACATTTTCCGACCGATCGGTCCTATGGCAGCTATATGCTATAGTCATCCGATTTTGATAAATTTTTTCAGACTTGTATGGAAACATATAAAACAAATATATACTACGACTGGAGACGCTACGATAAGAAACAAAAAAGTTTTTCTCACTAGAAGTAGTTTTTTGACCGACCGTTTATATGGCAGCTATATGCTATAGTCATCCGATTTAGATAAATTTTTTCAGAATTGTGTGGAAACATATAAAACAAATATATACTACGATTCGAGACGCTACGATGGAAATCAAAAAAGTTTTTCTCACAAAGACTTATTTTTCGACCGATCGTTCCTATGGCAGCTATATGCTATAGTGATCCGATTTTGATACATTTTTCCAGAATTATGTGGAAGCATATAAAACTAACATATACCAAGATTAGTGACGTTACGATGGAAAACAAAAAAGTTTTTCTAACTAGAATTAGTTCTTAGACCGATCGTTCCTATGGCAGCTATATGATATAGTCATCCGATCCTGCCGGTTCCGACATATTAGTTGCGTGCAGTAAAAAGAAGACTCTGTGCAAAATTTCAGCTCGATAGCTTTAAAACTGAGGGACTAGTTTGCGTAGAAACAGACAGACGGACAGACAGACAGACGGGACAGACGGACAGACGGACGGACGGACAGACGGAAATGAACTCGGCTCGTCGTCCTGATCAAGAATATATATAGTTTATGTGGTCGGAAATAAATATTTCTATGCGTTACAAACTTCTGGGCAAAATTAATATACACTTTTCAAGTGTATAAAAAAGGTGGAGAGGTGCTGGCCATGATTCCGGAACACTGGGTTATCGGAAATAAAAACGGTAAATGAGGTTATGATCAAAATTTTTTTGGAAATTTGACGGTTTGTAGTTTAGTGTACAAAAAATAGTAAAAAAATGTTTTTCCTCTTGATTGAGTTACGGGCCAGAATTAAATAAATAATGAGTCGATTGCAAACTGGCTGATCAAAATCGGTTTAGTAGAACTGGCGCAATCATGGCTACCAGGTCAAAAAATGTGGTTTCGAGAAAAACGCGGTTTAAGTTTTGAGCAACGTTGAAAATGCTTACTTTAGCATGAATATTGCTCCACTTAAATGGCTATATCTGCTAAACTATTTCGAATATTTGAAAATGGTTTGAAGGGGGTGAAAGGGGAATGTTCAAAATAATATATTATAATAATAATGCAAAACAAAAAAATCAAAAAAATTTAATTTCAGGAATGCCTTAAGTGCCAATTTATCAATCCCGAAGGTCGGGATCAAATTAATTTTTCAAATCTCAAATATAGCTTCCTATATTTTTTTCTGTATACACCTAATAAATACATCAATCAATAGGAAAACTAATTATGAGGATTTGTTACCTAGTTTTTTTTAATATTATACCTGAAAGTGGAACAAATTACCAGAAAGTTGTGTGTTAATTTTTTTTTGTCTTGCCTATGCACACTTCAACTATTTTCCCTGTAGTGTTACAGGCAGCTCCCAAACACGGAATGCCCCAGTTAAGAGTAGGGAGGACAATTGGCTTAAAAAGTCTGATTTTGGCACTCAAATTCATCCAGAAATGTCTAGGCACGCCAAGATGCAGAGCTGGGGCTGGCTACTTGAAGCCAGAAACACTGTGTCATCTGCATAGGTACAGCAGTAAGTGAACCTCAGAATATTAAGGTACAAAAATCAAGGTGTACAAAACAAGGCCAAGAAAACTTCCTTGTGGGACAGCAGCACAAATAGGATGTAGCGCACTTCAACACAAAAGGATCTGTTTTTTAAAAAAGAGACAAGAAGCTTCTACATAAATTGCTGTAAGATCGGCATTAACTTATAAATCAAGCCCTGATGCCAGACTCTGTCGAATGCATGTCGAACATCTAAAAATACTGCCGAGAAGTACTTCCTTTTCTCAAGGGCATCGAGAATATGATTAACCACCCCAAGAACGTACTCAACAGCACAGTGTCGAGTACGAAACCCAAATTGGGGGTCTGGAATGGCAGACTCAAAAGAGTCAACAGTCAAAAGTATAGTCAGCTAAAGTCTAGTCGAAAATCTTGGAGAAGATAGGCAGGAGGCTAATAGGACGATAGAAATCCACGTTAAGAGGGTTCTTGTACATTTTCGACACCATTTCCAAGGGATTGGAGAATGACCCACTTCCAGAACGACATTAAAAGAGAAACTGCCTCTTTCGGGTGGGCTTTAGCCACTTTTCCATCCAATAGATATTTTTTGATTGTTTGTATTTAGAGCCTGCAGTTTTGCAAAGATGATCTAAATGGGCAAGTTTATTTGCTGGTGTGAGGTTTGATCTGGTAGCAATATGGAAGAACAGAGGTCTCTATAAATGGGTGAGTTACACACATACCAAGGAACACCGAGCTTTCAGCATTCAAGACCTTCTTCTGCATTGTCTGGAGCGTGTCGCACAAGGTCCAAGACGATAAAATGATTGACTTGATTTCGGTAGCTAGCCCTGATCTCGCTCTTAGAAGCCAGTCCAATTTTGTAACCTCATCATAAGTGGCAGATCCAGCTCGCTTAATGTTGTCAGACCTGGTAAGTCTTCTTGTCAGGATGCTTATGAGGCTTATGTGGTATGACTAAGTCGTTGAGCTTAAGCCGTGTGTTGTCTCTTTTGATCGAGAAGGAATAGTATTGACTTTTTTCCGTATTAACAGCAATGTTCCTATGGGAATACTATTTGAGTAAGGAACATTAAGAAACAAATCGAAATGTATTAAATTTAAAGCGCGTATCAGTATTAACTCCAAACTGTTCGTACTTGAACTCTCACCGTCGTTTTTTTCCGAGTGACCCCCTAATTAAAGACAAAGCAAAGAAATTAAAGGTAGGTCCACCCACTGCTCCTGCTTCTACTATGCCTGTTCCTATCGATGTTGAACGTACAAATCTTCAATTAACACAAAACACAGCGAAAGAAGTTAACGAAAAGGAAACAAAAAGGTGATTCCTGTTGCTAATTGGAAATCGAGGGGAGGTCATAAAAAGGTCCGGAAGACCTTTTCCATTTCCACAAACAAACAAAGCGTAGCCGAAAAGAATAGCGTCAGCATCAAAATGTTTGTCTATTTGCTGAAATTAATGTCCTAGGTACCAGCAAAACGAAAATTAGATTACAGTTGTGAGTCGAATCGATTTAACTGAATTTGACCTTCAAAATTGATTTTCATATTCATGGGATACCCATCCTACCAACCCCCCCTCCCACCGTTGGCCTCATAAATTAAACATGCGGCCATAAACTAAAGTGAAAAATGGTAAAACTCACCATTTAACTGTATATTTGAAATATTTTAAATATAAATTTCAATATTTAACTGCCTGCGCCGACAGGAAACGGACGCTTGGCCAAAAAAAGGGACAGAAACGGGAGCAGGGCAGAGCAGGACCCACCACGTAGCCATGACAGCGGAAATGATCCATCGACCTTGTTGTTGTCGTTGTATTTGTATTTGCGTTTGTGTGTTGTGGGCCCGGGCCCCATGTTTGAGCCGAAAAAAGGTTTGCTGACCACAAAAACGTTGAAAATATTTGTGTTTCCACTTATTTGCATTAATGCCAAACCGATTGTGTGCGTGTGCCTGTGCCTGTGCCTGTGCACGAGGGTCGTTTAAGGGGACATTTTGGCTGCAATAATGCAAAATCGATAACGTGTATCGAAAATACAATCTTTCAAATGGCAACTGTCAACTGTTTTGAGACAATTTTATTATTAATTGTATTTTTTGGTGAATTTTTAAGTGAGCCATCCCTTTTTAATGTATTCATGTGATTTGAAGAGAGGGGGAAATCAAATATGGCAGAGCATTGAAATAGTTAATTAGATAAGACCAAAGGCTGCTCGGGCCACCATTTCAACAGTTTGATAAAGGTTACTATCTTTTAATGCGCTTGACCTTGCTCAAAAATTTATGGGAGGTGTGGATGATCAATCTCACATGTGTTGAACTGTGCGTTATTATATAAAACTAGCCAATATTTAACAACTTAAACTTTATTTGTAACACAGCTTTTTTATGGCGATGAAAAAATATATGGCGCGCTGATCGCGTGTCTTTTGTAGCTAGAAGAAAGTTCTACAGTCAATGTGACCATTAAATGATATGAGAAAAATGTATGATTAGTCGTTAACTGGCGCGTTGCCAGAGGGTTGCCATAAATTGTTAACCTTTTTGGTGATCCAAAATGGACACAAAAATTAACCTTTAGCAAGCCTTTACGATCAATTTGGCAAACTATCATAAACAAATTTTTTCAATGCGACGTAAGGGTGCATGTAATAACGCCCTATTTTGACCATTTTAAGGCTGGGCAATCAATACGTCTTTTTTGAATTTATTGTACAGTACTATTCTTTATTTTAAAATTAAATTATTCCTAATTATTTTGTGATTTTTTTAAACGAAGAAATACCATTTTGAATACATTTGTTAGAATTTACATAATGTCTGACTTAATTTGGTGTCTTAAAGTATTCTAAGCTAAAAGGAGTACCTCGCCTAGTAATTTTTTATACACTTGAAAAGTGTATATTAATTTTGCCCAGAAGTTTGTAACGCATAGAAATATTCATTTCCGACCCCATAAACTATATATATTCTTGATCAGGACGACGAGCTGAGTTCAATTCCGTCTGTCCGTCTGTCCGTCTGTCTGTCCGTCTGTCTGTCCGTCTATCTGTCTGTTTCTACGCGAACTAGTCCCTCAGTTTTAAAGCTATCGAGCTGAAATTTTGCACAAAGTCTTATTTTTGCTGCACGCAACTAATATGTCGGAATCTGCCGTATCGGATGACTATATCACATAGCTGCCATAGGAACGATCGGTTCAAAAACTAGTTATTGTGAGAAAAACTTTTTTGTTTTCCATTGTAGCGTCACTAAACTTGGTATATGTAAGTTTTATATGCTTTTACATAATACAGGAAAAATTGATCAAAATCGGATGATTATATTATATAGATCCCATAGAAACGGTCGGTCAAAAAACTACTTCTAGTGAGAAAAACTTCTTTGTTTTCTATCGTAGCGTCCCCAGTCTTGGTATATATTAGTTTGACAGGCTTTCACATAATTTTGAAAATATTTATCAAAATCGGATGACTATAGCATATAGCTGCCATAGGACCGATCGGTCGGAAAATGTGTTTTACTACGAAAAGTTGTTTTTTATGGTATCAAATTTTTATTATCAATAATTTAAAAAATTTTAAATATCTAATATCTATATCCTATATATATTTTACCGGTTAAATCAGTTGGAGTAAAGTTTTTCAAAAGTATTAAAACTTCGGCACAGTCGAAGTTAGCTTTGCCTTCTCGTTTTTATATTGCATATGGTATCATATAGATTCTTTTTCCCAATAGCTTTCTCCACAATAAGAAAATTAACTATTTTTAAAATAATGAAAGAAATATATACCAAATTTATCAATCTATTAAATTTATTGATCAATTTTTCATTTATTTGCATTTTAAACGTGGGTGATCATTCGTGACACCTTTTCAAAATCGTGCATGAATAATGCGTGACATAAAACGATCCAATAATGATAAAAAATTAGCAAAACTAATTACGTTATTTTTTTTTTTAGCTATTGAGTATTAAATACCATTGATTGGAATTGCTGCTTCACCTGCCGTTATCAAAGGACCCGGCTACCAGCACTTAAAATGTGGAAAGTGTATCAACTAAAAAGAGAACTCAGTTGGCCAAAAACGGGTACTCCTTGATATGCTCTTGTATGGCCATTCTTTTTGTTTGCTTATCTTACAAAAGTTTTACCAACAAATTCGTAAAAATTCTTAACTCAACAGACGCCCCTCGTATGAGTTAGGCAAACAAAAAAAAAAATAATAATAAATAATAGAAACAAAAAAAACAAAAAACAAAGATTACATTTTTCTTCCACAAATATTTTCCGAGTGAAGGGGTCAAGCAAATAAATATTTTGTGCAGCAACTGAGTTGCTTTTATTTTCTTGTCCAGTTTAGTTGGCCAAACAGAAAAGGAGACAAAAATTGTATAAAAAAAAAAAACAAAAATTTGGTTCAACAGTTTGTCAAAATCCTTGGTAATTGCTTTTATGAAAGAAAAAAAAAAAGAAATGGCAAAGGCTTGCTACATCAGTGAAGGTGAAAGGTCAGCTATGCGGTACTCCAATTATGTGCTCAGGAAATACTTTTGTCCCAATATGACAACAATGCAAACGTTGCGCTCCAAATCGGACTCCTGCCTGCCCAGTGGGACCAGCTTAAGTTTGTCCTGGAAATTGGCCTGCGATCCCACAAATCTGGCTGAGAAGCAAACTAAAGATGAGGGCAAGGCTTTGAAAAGGACCACTGCCAAAACGAAGGGCTTGAGAAGAAGCAAGCCAGAGCCTGTTAAGAAAGTAATACATAAATCGCCAGTTAGTCAGTGCAGATCTATGCAATTCCATAGAATTTTGCTGGTGGATGGCAAAATAATGCCCTGGCATGATCAGGAGCCATATAAGAAGCCGCTTGAAACTGAAAAGAAAAAGGCAACAAAGTTGCCGCAATTGAAGATGCCACGCAGATCCAAGAAATCGTATGGTATACCTTTATGTAGTCGACCCACTTTGATTTTGGGCCATCAAAGTAATCTTTATATGCGTCCCGAGTACCAGAATCAACATCAGTTTATGCAGAAACAACCATACCTATATCCGCCACACCGACTACCCCTAACACATCAAACCCTGCCCCTGCAACAGTACACCGTGCCCACACGGTTACAGCCGAAGGAGCTAAAGAAGGGCAAACGATATTGTGGCAACTTTTACTACCAGTGACGCCAGGTCGTTGTCCACTAGCTTCTTTTTTTTTTTTTGCCTAATTATGCATTTTGACCTGGGAACTTTTTGGGAATTTAATAAACGCGCCAGCATCAAATCAGCCAGCGGCTGGGGTGAGTGAGTGGGGGTAAACTGAAGTGGGTACATTTCGTATGTACGTCGAGTCTGCACGCACATACAATTAAAATCGAAGCGTACAAACAAGCAAACAGCGAAACAAAGCCATGAAAACGAGCAAATAATGAAGTGGATAAAGTTTGTCGAACCAAAACCTGAACCTGAACCCAAATAGAATTGAAACAGGAATAGCAATGGCGCAAATAAACGCAGCGAAATACGCAAGGTATCACGATACAGCAACGAAAAGGGGAAGGAGGAAGGCGGGAGGAGGAGGAGGAGGAGCGGGCAACAACATTGTAAAACTTTTGTAATTACAATAAAATTTTCACAAATAACTTTCAATTTGTTTGCGCTGGTGCGGAGCTGAAGCTGGCAGGCGGGGGGCCAGGCCCACTGACTTTGAATCGAAACGAAACGAGTGTGTTAATATTTTTGTTTTTGTGTATCCAAAGTGACAAAATGGAAGCCCAAAAGAAAATGAAAAGAAAACACCGCAAAATGTGTTGTTGAGTTCGTTAAACTAAATTAAAATATAATTAAGAGGAATGCGTTCTCCCCTCCAAGACGCCAGTTTCCAAGACTTGTCCAGCGATTGCGTGCTACAAAAAAATGGAAGTCCACTCGTTCATTGTTTGCAAATTAATCGTCAAATTGTCCCGCCTGTAGGTATCTTCTTATCATATTTATGAGAGAGCTGCACAAATGACCCTTCATTTCTCATACTAAAATATATTTACATTAAGTAATGAAAACAAGTGTGTGGGCGGAAAGGTCTTGGTTTTAGTTTAGACAAGGCAGGTTACACAGAGAACGAGCTTGGTTCTTTGCTCCTAGCAGAAAACTTAGCGAAGTGTTACCAAGGTGTAAGACCTTAACTGAAGTCAGCTATTTGAAATTACTTCTTTCCTTATTATAGCTTCGAGGATATTCGGAAAGCCTGATAAACTTCGGCCTTAGTGCCAACCAAGTAACCTACTTGGAAATGAAAACAAATTTTTATTTTTAATTTTCTTCTTACTTTATTCAATGTTGCCCCCTTTAAGGTCGATACACTTATTCCCGTAATTTTGAATCTTTTGGATCCCTTCCGAAAAGTACTTTTTCGAAAGGTCTGCATATACTCATTGCCTTTCCCAGCAGATGAGCTCTAAGCTCCTTCAGGATTGGGCAGATTGGGCTATGAAGGGAACGACATCCTTACGTGTTCTCATATTCCAGAGACTGCACCGATCATAAGCCTCGCGTCTGCCTAGACCATATGGTATGTAATTTTGGGAAAACGCCTCTGTTCAAGCTCTAACAAGTAAGAAAGTCGGTCAAGCCCGACTGTAATATACTCTGTACCTGTTTGTATATAACTGATAACTTTAAAGTGTGGGGTCACACAAACTGTGCAAGAGCTGCCCATCACAATTACGGGCAGTGCTGCCCAGCGTAATTATTTGTTTTGCTTATAATTCGAAAATCGTTCATCTGATCTGGAAACGGTGTATGGTGGATCGATAAGTAATGACGATTTAAATATATGCCTAAAAGGTTCAAAGAATCTGTCTTTAAAATTGTGGAAGATATTCGATTTTTATACACTTGAAAAGTGTATATTAATTTTTCCCAGAAGTTTGTAACGCATAGAAATATTCATTTTCTACCCCATAAACTATATATATTCTTAATCAGGACGACGAGCTGAGTTCATTTCCGCTTGTCCGTCCGTCCGTCTGTCCGTCTGTCTGTCCGTCTGTCTGTCTGTCTGTCTGTCTGTCTGTTTCTACGCGAACTAGTCTCTCAGTTTTAAAGCTATCGAGCTGAAATTTTGCACAGAGTCTTCTTTTTACTGCACGCAACTAATATGTCGAAACCGGATCGGATGACTATATCTTATAGCTGCCATAGGAACGATCGGTCGAAAAATAAGTCTTAGTAAGAAAAACTTTTTTATTTTCCATTGTAGCGTCACCAATCTTGGTATATATTAGTTTTAGATGATTTTACATATTTGTGGAAAAATTTATCAAAATCGGTTGAATATAGCATATAGCTGCCATATAAACGGTCGGTCAAAAAACTAGTCTCAGTGGGAGAAACTTTTTTGTTTTCTAACGTAGCGTCACCAATCTTGGTATATATTAGTTTCATATGCGTCAACACAATTCTGGAAGATTTTATCAAAATCGGATGACTCTAGCATATAGCTGCCGTAGGACCGATCGGACGAAAAATGTATTTTACTACGAAAATTTTTTTTTTTTTGGTATCAAATTTTTATTATCAATGATTTAAAAATTTTAAATTTTTTGTTATCTATATCCTATATATATTTTACCGGTTAAATCAGTTGGAGTAAAGTTTTTCAAGTGTATTAAAACTTCGGCACAGTCGAAGTTAGCTTTGCCTTCTCGTTTTTCAAATTGGAGGGGTGGCAACTCTACCATCGTTCATCTGATCGGAAAACAATGTATGGGGGCTCAATAAGTAATGATGAGTACAATATATGTCTAAAAGGTTCAAACAACCTAACTCCAAAATTGTGGAAGATATTACGTTTTTTTCAATTTGCGGGGCGGCAGGGGGCGTGGCAAAAATAAAAACTAAACTTGATCTGCCTGCAATTATAAGAAATATATGTTCCATACACTTTAAACCACTAGCTCTTACCATCTCTGAGATCTCTTCGTTCATACGGACAGACAGACGGACAGACAGACAGACGGACATATCTATATCGACTCGGCCGTTGATGCTGATCAAGAATATATATACTTTATAGGGTCGGAGATGCTTCCTTCTGGCTGTTACATACATTTGCACAAACCCAATATACTCTTTGTACCTTCGGTACAGAGTATAAAAAGCGAGCCGCGCGATAGTATAGTGTTTTTATACAAAATTTTAAGGGGATATGGGGTTTCTTTTAGAAAATATGATAAACTATGTGTATGAATAGGGGATAATGTATTTAAGACGTGCGCGTGAGCGAAGTTTTATTTGAATTCCCATCTTTACTAAATAATACAACGAGTCAATATTTCACAATTATTATGACGAAGTAATTTTTGATTTTTGAAGCAAAATTGAAAAACTTCAAAACTTTATCTACAAAATGTGAAGGATTAATTTGAAGACAAAAATCGGTTAAGCGTATCAGAAGTTATAATAAAGTAAAGAAGCTCACCTCTTAAAAAAGTAAAAATACAAATTTTAATTATTAAAAAAAATTGCACCACAGTTTGTAATACAAACTTTATATATAACTGATAACCTTTGAAAGTGAAGCTCCCTCAAACTGTGTGAAGTGCGGCCCATCATCGCTGTCGGGGCTGGGCAGCGTATGTGTGAGAGTGTGTGTGTTGTTGTAATAGTGGTAGTGGCTTCTTTATTCAGAACTTAATGGCTGGGTAAGTATTTACTGCCAGACGCCAGGGGCTATTTGACGAACATGTTTTAAATCACAATTACATTTGATTACCATTACAATTTGATTACATATACTTAGCCCCCTCCCCTCCCCCTGAAAAAACATTATATCTTCCATAATTTTGTACAAAATTCTCAGCAACAACAACAGTACTGGGAAAGCGTCATACAAACTAACGACTGGCAGCGGCGACCAAGGGCAGCAGCAACGAAGGGCAACACTTCTTACAGTTCGTGTGGTGTCATATTTAAAAGATGTTAGTTATGTACAAACTTTGACCTGTATTTAGTATATAACAGTTGGAAAAATCAAAATTAAGTCTGCGTAAATAAGTCAAGGATAATCCCCAAGAATTTGATAAAAGGTTTCCATCCGATTTTAACATTATTCAGTTTTATTTCAATGCTTGGCAAAAATATGTCTATGAATATAAATACCTTATAGGGTCGGTAAAACTTCCTCTGTCTGCTTCACACATTTGTTATAGACTAAAAATAAAATGCCAAATTTTTTGTAACACAAGTGGCTGAAATTTTTAACAGCAATTTTGCTTAAAACCAAGCACTCACCAATTCCCACCCTCGCATATATAATAACCAAAATATTTGTTTTTAATTTGATCCCAAGTGTCGACAACTCAGAAGGAATTAATTATGATTTTTTGTTTTATTTTTGTTGGTTTTTTGTTGGTTTTTTTTTGTTTTTGCATAAAAGCAAGTCCATAAAACATGTACTTAGTAGTGGAGTTGTCAATGTTTCAAAAACAGCCAAAGCTGATAATATCCAGAAGACAAATAACAGCAGGATGAGAAGTGGAGAGAGGGCCTAGAATCAACAACAATAAACAAATAATGGTAACAAAGCAGGCCTACAGAGGAACAACAACTTAAGGTTAGGCCGCCCGTTCCACCCCCCCACGAAAAACCGACGAACGAGAACCCTCAATAACAAACAAAACACAGGCAAAAAGCACTCACAGCAGCAGCAGCAGCAGCAGCGGGGGAGTACGAAGATGAAGCTGGAAGATTACGAATGTTGGCTGGCAAAAATAAGAATACACTGCAAAAACCGAGCCACCGATTGAGGATTGATGTGGCGTATCCAAGAGATGGAGCATAAGGCTTGATGGATGCACGGAGGCTTAGCTTAGAAACTCGACTACCAGGCTATATCGATTTGTTTTTGGGGGCCATAGGCCATTGGCAGCAGGACCAGCTGTTTTTATTGCGGTTTGAAAAACTGCTAAGTCCTTTTTGAGTAACACTGCATTTTCACATTGAATGAGAGCTGAGCAACAAAACCGAAAAGCGTATAACGATAGACTGCACGGCCACAGAAGGCCATTCGCTTCTTTTTTTTAGTGCTCTCAAGGACAAAGCCGCATTTTTTTCTTGCTGTCCATTTGGTAGTCTTGTTTTTTTGTTTTGTTTTGCCTTGGCATAAAAAGATTAGCGCGCAGTTTTCAATTGAGGCTTATTTGCTAATAAGGCAGCGAAGAGGCAGATGGATAAATTTAATTTGACTTTTATAGAACATTTTTCAACGCTCAGTTTGCAAATTAAATTTGCTACAGCAAATTGCCAGCCAAGCGATCCCCAGGGAGCTGCAGTTGGCGTGTCGCGTGTAACAAGTGTTTGTTGTTTCACCTCATTTTCTCCCAATGGCCAAAACACATGTGTTAAGTAGACGTTGCCGTGCGCTAATGAAATGAAAATTACAGCTGACAATGAGAAAGGCAAGTTCCCTGGGGAAGGGGTATCGCGAGTAAAATTATAAGAAAGAAATGCAGATTAAAATTGCTCTATAAAAATGGAAAAAAAAGGAGGAAAATATATGTGAACCAAGATTGTCAAATATAAAACGTAAACAAAACATTAGGAAAATAGAAAGGACATCGAACCAGCCAGTCCAACTTATACTTATATCCAGCGGTTGGTCTGCTAAACCAGCTGTATAACAGTTTCAAAACAAATTGAAATAAAATATACGATGCTTTTGCTCTACTCTCACACTTATACCACAGCATCAGTTAAATGCTAAAAAGTAGCATACGCCTGCATATACCAAAAGTTCTATGTGGTATAAGTAGCAGCGTAGCAGTATTTACGCATACGCCTATGCATGTGTACTTATACTTATACATTTCCTACCACCATCAAAGCGAATTGTTTGAAACGAATGCTACCAGAAAAGCATCAGCATCCCTTAACGTAGAAGTAAGGACTTCAATGAATAATTTGTTCAGTATACGACTCTAAGTATACTTTTACTTATACAAACAACCCTTTAGTTTTTATTATCAGCCTTTGTCTTCTACTCCTGGCAGTAGGCTGTATAAGTAGAAGTTGAATGCTGTAACAAGCAAGTATTCTTATACTATCACTAGCAGCGACTCAGTTCTTATACTACGTACACTTATACCTTCAAAAATAAAGACTTCGAAACTTAGCTTATACCACGAATTTTTGGCTAGACCAGCATAGTGCCGAAATAAATTGTTATGCCATCTGGAATAAGGCCTTTAAGTACGGAATTCTTGATTTTTTTCCAGCCTAGGTAAATGACAACATTTTCGATTGTCTCTCTCATATTAAAGGGATTAAACCATGGAAAACACTTACAAAAAGGAACCGAGAACGAGTTATTTCTTTTTCAGTTTGTGACAGTAAAAGTTTCTTTGATTGATAGTTTGCAAAAGGTATTCCTATCGATAAAATTTTGCGTATGTTTAGAGAGAATTAATATTCAAGTTAGTTTTTGGCCTGCTAAATGCGATATTTTGTTATTTCTATATTTAATTAAATATATCATATAATAATAATTTCTTATTAAGCACAAATAAGTAAACAATTAAACAATCAATGTTTAACGACTTGGATTGTAATCGTTTGTTGATTGCTACTCGCTCAGTCGTTGCTACCAAATAGCTCTTATACGATTCTTTTAATATGTCTTATACCATATCTTATACACAAATTGCTAGTATCTAGTTGAAATGAACATAGTTCAGGACTTGCTACCAAATAGCTCATATATTGTTCTTATACAATATCTTATACCTGGTCTTATACAAAAACTGCAAGTATCTAATTGGCAATAACGTAGTTCAGGATTCATTAAATATTTCTTCAATGGCACAAAACAATTATAATTTAAGTGCTGGTATAAAAATAATATATGATCTATATGTTTCATTTCCAATGGAAGCTATAAGACCCAACTCTCATGGCATTAATAAAAGCCATCTTCTACTTCCTGTTCGCATGTATAAGTAAGCATTATACCGCTGGGCAGTAGAAGTATAAGTTAATTCTTTGTCTGGCAGCTACTAAATTTTAGAATATAAGCTAGCTTTAACACTCAGTATACACAAGTCTTCTACTAGCAGTATATTCTACCACAGGAAATGTATAAGTGAGCTAGGACTTCTACTACTACTGACGCCTGACGCTTTTGGCTGTAGTTCACTCGTATTATACGTTAAGGTATAAATTAGAGTAATTCTTTGCAGTATAAGTATAAGTTAAAGAATACAAAAATTGGGATTACCAATGACCACTGATCACCTTCACAAAACTGATCTTATTATTAAGCATACTTTTAGGAGGTCTTTTTAAATTGACATTTGCAAAAGCTTAATTTAAAAATCATATTAAATACAAGAGAAAAAGAAGGCTAGGGAAATTACCAAGAAATATATCATTGATCAGGGAGCAAGTTCTTCTGCTGAACGCGACTAATGTAATTCCACTGACATAATTCCGCTCTTTTATAAACGACATAACTCCGGAATTATGTCGTTTCAAAACGTCACTTTCAACTGTGTTAATTCTGTGCAGAACATGTTCCTATTTATATTTCGATCAAATCATGCGGAATAGGTGTTGGTAAATGTTGTGTTATTCAAATTTTAGCTTAAAATGTCCATTAATTTTAATAAGACTCTTTTGATGTCAAAGCTCGGTTGCTCGGTTGAATTCAAAAACGATAACAGGCCTGTTTGTCGATTTAAAACGTCAAAATTCAGCCAGAAAAATAAGAAACATAATTCCACAGGCAAAATGTACTAGGCGGAGTTATGTCGGCGGAATTATATCGCTAAGCCAAAAGAGATTATTAGATACTTTTGTTAACACTTATACTACGACTTCACAAAGCCTATGTAAGTCGATGGAATTGTCAAAAGGTATTATAGAAATTCCTAATGATGTTAGTAACACCACGAAGCACCACAGGATCGCCTCCAACAGAACTCATGTTTAACCAAGTTATAAGGGATAAAATTCCGGAAATAGAGGATTTATTTGACAATTACCCTTATACTGAAGCCTTCCTTAAGTATAAATAACTTGTTCTTTTTGTATTGGACATTAGTCCAAAAAAATGCCAAAAATTATTTTCTGTTCTTAATCGCCCATAATTCCTCTTTCTATAAATCAGCGGTGGGCACCAAAATATATCTAAGGAGCGGATCAACAATAAAATGCATTAAATTTTGCTTTCAACTAAATAGAGGTCCGGGATAAAGGGGCCACTAAGTGCCCATCGCTGCGCTAAATCTATCTGGAAAGTACATTTTCCGGTTTTTTAAAGTTACACCAAAAAAATGACAGAACTTATTTCTGTTATTTTTTTAGCGTTTTATTTGGTACCGGTATCAGAGCATATTATCTTAAACTCTCTTCTTAGGCATCTTCTACTGGTCCAGTATAAGTCTAAGCAAAAGTAAATTATACTTCAAAATTTTGGCTTGCAGCATCTCTTTCTTATACAAAGTGGTATAAGTTGTCAAACCGGCTCTCAGATTCGCTCTCTCTGTGACACCGCAAACGTTGTTGCGTTGCGTACTTTGTTGTCTTATAAGGCCCAAGCGCGTCGCACCTGCAGCGGGCATTAAAAAAGATGCCGACTTCAAGTACTCGTAGCACATTTATCTTTGTCAACACATGCGCTCTCTCTGCTCTCTGCATATGAGACTCTCGGTCTGACTCCCGCTGTATAAGCCACGAATTGACGACGACGTCACTTTCGTCGTACGTGGGTCGCCTTTGTTCGGTTTGCTGCTGGTCGCGTAGTCCGTGAAGAAGTTTTAGTTCGGTTTTAGCTCTGATTCTGTGTGGACGGTCGCCAAGCGCACGGTTACGTAGAAACACACACATTAAAAATACACACGCACACGCACACACACACACACGCGCGCGCCTCTAAAGAGATGATGCTGCACTGTGGTACCATGAAGTTGGAGTGGCAGCCGCGATAACAACGCCAAATTATCGAGTCTGCGCCAAAAAAAAAAGAAATAATAGAAATAATAGAAATAAGCAGCGATAGAGCATTGCGAATCTTAAAGTTAACCCGCGGTCGTCCAATTTTAAAGGCCAAGATTTTGGGCACAGTTTCGGCTCGGTTTCGGTTCGTCGGTTCGTGGGCTTGTCACATGTCCCATCGGCTTCTTTGTGCCTTTGACTCCGCGCGTCAAAGCAGCAACAAGGAGCAGGAGCCGGATGCCACTACAACAATGCGGCTTTAATATGGGAAGCACGCCGAAAGATTGCGAAATGTGGTGAATAAGTTTTGTGCAAAATAGTGGCTAGCAAAGCGAGCATTAACGGTAACGGTAACAGATTGGTTCCAGTTTAACTCTGAGCAACAGCAACAGCAACTACAATTAAACGGCCAAGCATAATGGCTAAGAAATCACAAGAAATGCGTCAACATGTGAGAAAGCGACGACGCCTCAACACCGGGACAGTGGCACAACGGAAGCCGCAATGGATTAAACATCTTCAACTGCTCTGCATGGGTAAGTGTGGAGGGGGGGCCAGGGGCAGCTGTTGCTGTCTTTTTTTGTTGTTGTTGCCATATTTAATATCCCTATGCTCATTAGGCCAAACACAAGTCATGCTTGGAGCTTGTGGTGACCCCTAACTTCCTTTTAATGGCCGTTGCGGTCAGTGCAAAAAAACGAGCATTGATGAGCACTGGAGGTGCTTCCTGAATGGCACTCTCTCATATTTAATTAGTCTTAGGGGCGGGGTCCGAAACTCAGTGCGGTTAATGTGGTCAGGAGACTTTATCATCGATTGGAGTGAAGCGGGGGGGCTAATTAATAGTTACATGCTGTAAGGGCTCCAAACCGGACACACACACACGCACACACGTCGCTAGCGGTCAACTTCCGCGCGCAGTTGCTGCAACCAGTGTCATTAACCAGTTCTTATCTCTGTTGGCTTCCGCCCCCAGGGCGAAGCTTTTGAAACAACAACAATCAAAATTCAAATATCATTTACAAAATATGCCCAAAAAACGCCCACCGTTTGGCTGAGGGGGATACGCCCACCATTGATAAGGCCTACTACCATGTAGTACCAATTAGCGCTGAAAGAAAAAGGCACCTGGCAACAGACTTACCAAAAAAAAAAGAAGAAAATAACCACAAAACTACATGGAAATTGGGCATGGAAATGGCACAAAGCAAAGTAGAAGAAAAGCATGTATTTGTCAGCACAAAATAATCAAGGATCATAATATGTCAACAAACAGACAGACAGACAGACAGACAGCAGCAGTCGAGGGGGAGGTGGACGGACCAAGAGAAGACGGACCAAAACAAGCACAAGGACACACAGCCACACGCAGAAAAGTTGCGTACCATGTGGAATGGGTGCAGAATGTATGCCACCAGCAGCAGCAGCGGCAGTGGGAAAGTGTAGGACAAACAAGAAGTAATAGATAAGCGAGGGTGGTTCAATGAGTTTTATTATAAATTAACTTTTTCTAATAATTCTTAATATTAAAAACAAAATCTAGTCCAAAATCGGCTGACAGTTTTCTTTTCGAATGATACACTTTGTCTTACCCAAAACAAATACAATAAAAATGCAAAAAAAAAAAAAAAAAAAAAAAAAAAAAAAAACAGGCTTCTGTCTCGACTAAATGATTGAATTTATTTCCTTTGAGCTTTGTTTTTATTTGGGAAACCCAAAATGAAGTCTCCTCTAGCGAAATCCGTTCCGGTTTTTCCGCGAAGTTCATACAATTTTGCATTATAACTTCGTAAACAAAACTTCTTTTTTTACAAATTGGGGACGGGTATCTTTTAATTTCTTAACGCATTTTGTAATTTTCCTGACTGCAGTTCTTCCCAGTGATTGTCTTAATTAATCCAAAAAAAAAAAAATAAATGAATAAGCTTAAAAAGAATGCTCAATTATTTTTTTTATTTTTTAGTTATATTTATTTTATTGTATCCTACGGTCTACCTATAATGCATTGAAAGCAACAAAAATACTAAAAAATAACCTTATTCTAAATAAAGAAAGTTGCTTTAAGTAAATTTCTTGACTGAAGTACTTCACAGTGATTGTCTTTTTCTTTTGTCCAAAAAATGCATTAATCCTCTAGTACCCTAGACAGCTTAAAGAAAACTTAAAAAAGAATGCTAATTTTTTTTTTTTTTTTTAAGTTTGGGTTTTATTTTTAATTTTATTGTAACCTAAGCACCACTTACATTGAATTGAGAGAAACAAAAATCAAAAATAAACTTATTCTAAATAAAGTTGCTTTAGGTCAATTGGAAATAAAAAAAAGAAAAAAAAAATATTTTATAAAGGAATCCACAGCTGGTCTAAATGAATGTTTCTACGTATTGATACAGAGAACAACGCAGATTATTCAAATATATTAAATGGATCTTTTAAGGAGGTCATATATATGAATTCTCTTCAGACGTCTTCTCATAATAACGCCTCTTCTCCTTCGTCTTCTTAACAAACGTGTAGCAAGTCTATTTGGATGGCCCCTCAGACGTTCCAAATAATCGACAGCCGGTTTATTTATTATGTCTCCAATTTTTTCGATTCTCCGAGTTCCCATGTATGCTATGCAATATACCTGGAGGCCATATTTCCAGGCTGGAGCTATTATAGCCTTGTATACATAAACTTTGTTCCTTAAGAATGCTCAAAAAATTGCCTAATTAATTAGATACAGGTTCAAATTACTCATTCGACATAGAACATGAATATAAGTCCAAAAAAAGTCATACAGGGTTGCCCATATACACGCCACGCGAGCGCTCTGAAATAGTTGAAATTTACATTCAACAGAACAAGTCAATTGTGAAAACAAAATAATCATGTCCGATGAAGCCCATTTCACATTGAATGGGACCGTAAATAAGCAAAATTGCCGTATTTACGCCACTGAAAATCCTCAGGAGATTCAAGAAGTGCCACTTCATGACGGAAAAGTCACAGTTTGGTGCGGCGTTAGTGCGAAAACGGTCATTGGGCCGTTTTTCTTCCAAAATGAAAATGGCCATGCTGTTACCATCAACCAGGAGCGTTATCGCGACATGATGACCAATTTTGTGATGCCAATTATTCGTCGAAAGCGTATGAGGCAGTTCTGGTTTCAACAAGACGGCGCTCCACCGCACACAAGTCGCATAACAATCGATTTTCTGAAGAAATTGTTTCCGGGCCGTTTGATGTCGAAAAGTGGTGATTTGGACTGGCCACCGCGTTCGCCCGATTTGACGCCGCCTGACTTCTTCTTGTGGGGATATTTGAAGTCAAAGGTTTACGTTAACAAGCCAAGGACCGTAGAAGAGCTCAAGGACAACATTCGTGAAGAAATAGCCGCTATTCCGGCCGAAATGTTGGCGAAAACGATGGAAAATGCTGCAAAAAGGGCACAATACGCCATCAACGCAGGCGGCCATTTGAGAGATATCATATTCAAAAAATTGATGTAAACAAATCTACTTGGAACAAATTAAATGATTAAGATTGCCAACCGCCAAATTTTTATTTTTTCTTTGATTTTTAAAAAAAAAACATGGGTCCGTCGAATATGGGCAACCCTGTACTTATTAGGTGGTAAAATAAATTTATTTCCTGTACATAGTTTTTGGGAAAAGTTCGGAAAGGGGGGGTTTGGTTCAGTTATTGATCTAGCATAATTTGAATATTGCTTAAAGTAACATAAGTCTCTAATGCCAGCATAGTATCTGACATCGTTATCGCTCTACTAATTGCCTCATTAACTCCATTGATGATAGAGAATTCTGTTTTGTATTCTTCTTCAAATCCAAAAATTAACAGAGAAAAGATCACATAGAACGACAATTTGAGACGCCGTCTACCTTAATATTTCCAATTAGTCAGCTGTTCGCGGTCAGTTTCGCTCTATGAGTTATTTCTGTCTCGCTCTAACCACAGTCTTTTCCTATAATAATTATAAGATAACAGAAAGTTTCTAGATAAGAATTATCTCTTTACATCACCTAAAATTGAGCGGCGTTTGAGAGTCGCTCTCGATGTTAAATTCTCTCTGAAATGAAGGAATCTCTTTTTTAGAGTGTGATGATAGCTTGAGCTTTTGTCTAAGATCCATATCTATTTAAATTGTTTTTAGGGCAATGAAGTTCCGTGGAATTTTCCACTTTCTAAGGCTGGGTTCACACAGTTCGACGCATGAGACATGATAATCTAGTAAGCTTTAATATTACCTTATTTTCAATGCCTAATGACAAGCTATTTACAATGAAATTATGACAACTAGATTATCATGTCTCATGCGTCGAACAGTGTGAACCCAGCCTTACTTATCTAATAGTTTGTTGGTTCCAAACTGTTTCTAAACTGGGATATCTAATAAAACCTAGTACAAGTTTTCAAAAATAAGGCATGTTTATTTTATTTTTTTACTAAGACCACTTTCAGAATTCTTTTTAAATTTTTTAATTATTTTTGAAAAAAAAAAATTATTTTGTCCGAATTTCGCAATATATTTAATTTTGCATTAATGTGACCAGGCTAAAATTATACCTGATGTGATGACCGATCAACGCACTCACTTTCTCTCAGTAGACATATCTTCAGTGTGCAACTGGCACTTGATAAGATTGTGAATTTTGATTGTGCCTCTCACACACATACATACAAAATTTGTGTACTGTTCCCCTACGTTCTCACTCTCGCGCTATTAGCAAAAGTTGACAGTTGACAGCGAAGAGCGATTGCCTCACCATAAGTGTGACAGCTAATCAAGTGTAGCAATAGCTTTTAAATCTATTTTTGGGTTTCCCCGAATTAGACATACAGAAAAGAAAACAAAACAAATAATTGAACGCGAATAAGCGCGGTCAGAGGCGGTCCTAGGCACTAGAGAATTAAGTCCTTAAATATGTCTTTGCCATCTAAGCCTTTTTGTAGTAGATTCTGCCTATTGAGTCCATTGCTTTGGCAGTTCCTTTGTCTTTGGCAAAAATTCATTGAGATTTTGTTTGGACAGTTTTAAACGCTGCTTTGAAAATGATAGAAGTATTCGCTTGTGTACTATCGAAAGCAATTGCGCCCCTTCATTGGTAAACAAAACAGAGAGAATTAGTTTTGGCAACTGGCGTCACTGTGTCCCACAGGCAATTTTTTTGCTTTGTAAAGAATAACAAAAACAAAATGCATGAAATAACAGTGCCGGATTGCAAAAAGCAGACGGCTGCAAAAACAAAACACATGCAGTGTGCAGAAGGCAGCTCGAGTTGATTTTTTTCTGTACTTGTTGGACTGCTCCCAAACTCAGATTTCAATAGATATTTAGTATGCTTAATCATACGCTTACTTACTGACCCACCCTCGTACTTAGCCGAGAGTACAGCGGGCAAAGCGGTGCCAGAGAGCCACAAAGTTTTAGACTTGCTCATGTTTCTAATGTCTCTGACAGCTGGCAAATGTGGCTCTGGAGTGGAAGTGGAGTGCATTGACAATACGAGTGCCGATGAACACACTGCTTGACCACGCGACAACGACGATGCCATCAATACAATACAGAAATGCCAGCGCCACTCGAGAAGGGCTTCCTGCCTCAAAGGCCAAGTGTTAAGCACACAAAAAAAAAAAAAGAGAGAAAATAGGGGAAGACGGGGGACTGCACATATCTTCATAGATTATCTTCTATTTATCTGCAGAAAGCAACTTAAAGTCATTTCTGCAGCTGAAAGTTGAGAGATTGTGTGTGTGTCTCTGTGTGGGCAGGTCAACAACGCTTATAAATATACAACACCTTGAGCTGCTGCTGGCCCAACCAGTTCAAGACTGAGTCTCACCCACACGCCAAAACGCGCTGACATAGCTGAAACTGGAGCGTGGGTTAAGCGCGACTGAGAATTTACGTAATCGTCAAGAAAGAAACGGAAAGCTGAACCTGCTCATAAAAAACTTGACTCCACAACAATTGCCGCCAGGAGGATATGTCAACATATACAGACAGAGAAAGAGAGACAAACAAATCCAATTTATGTTATAAATACATTCGTATATATATATGAGTATGAGTATGTGTGCCTGTGTGCGTTTGTATAAATAAATCGACTGCACTTTCAACGGCATGTGGCAATAATGTCGAGCAGAAGAAGGAGGAGGAGAAGCAGAACAAACAAAAGTGCACTTGAAGTCGCCACCAACGCCACCGACGCAGAACCGAACTCCTGCAGCGTTTGTCAATCGTAGCATGTGGTAATTGCTCCTACCTAGCTGCCTCGTCCCATCACAGATTTATGAGTTTTCCACACATTTCCACATGCGGCCGTTAGATGGCCCCTTGCCACGGTCCGCTGAAAATATTCCAAAATAAAACCAAAAGAAGAAAAAAATTATATACAAAATTCAAGTGGAGATATTTTGTTTTGTTAATATTTTCAGTATTTTGTCAATGTTATTTTTTGCTTGTCACGGAAAGTGAATTAATATCAGCTGGCCTTGATAAAGTTGTCATTTATGTACAAACAAACGCAAAAAAAAGGAGAAAATATGAGCCAGGAAAAGTTGCAACTCATTGTTGCAGTTAAAAACCGCATCTTCTTTGGCATTAAGAAGTGGCAAGCAAATTTGCCCTCGTATTGTAGTTTACAGAAATTTTATTAATTTCATTTCAACTTAAATAAATAACATTTGCCAATGTCAACAAGAATTTTTATTATCAAATCAAGCAACAAAAATTTTCAAAATTAAATGAAAAGTTCTTCAAAGCGAAATAAGTAAATTGTGAACGTCTTTAATGTTTTCAATTTAAATTAATCAAAGCAACAAAGTTCTGGCTAGCAACTGAAGTTATATTGTAAGACAAAAAAATAGCAAATTTAAAATATTTTAGTTAAACTCAAATCAAACAATGGACTCGTAAAACTAGAAATGATAAAGTTGAGTAAACGAAATGAGAATTAATAACTACAAATGAGTCTAGATCTTGACACTAATGCAACAATTGATGTTTGATTAGATTAGATATGTGTATCATATATATGAGAAAAAAAAATGCCGGGATATTTTTAAGCCTAAAAAGCGTGATTTGAACCCGACGGAAAGATTGAAATTTTAAGTCCTATTAGAATTTATAATCCGTGATTGATCCTTATTGGGATTGTTTTTTATCCGATTCGGGCTTAAATGACGAGTGAGAGAGCGAACAAGCTGAGAGCAATAGCAAATTCGCTCTGGCTTCTCTCTTTTTTCTTGAGGAGCAAACGCTCTTGGGCGCCAAGTCTGGCAAGCGCGCTGCGGTTGAGTGCGCTGAGACGCAGACGTTCTTGTGCTTCAGTCTCGAGGTTCCGAGTTCGATTCCCAGACAAGGCAAGTCAAAGTAAGTTCTTATTTATTTCTATATGTTTCTTCAGATTAAAGAAGACTTTAGTGAATCCAAATATACAATATTAATATATATGCAAAGTTATAAAAAAAAAGAATCTCTCGGGCGTTCTAAATTTTTTTTTAACTTTTATCGGGCTAGTCGGGCTTAGTTTGAGCCATTCCGAGATCAACCCATTATTGAGCCCGTTTGGTGTTGAGTTGAGCCCGAATGGCACAGTTTTTTTTCTATGTAAGTAAATATTTAACGGAAGCATGAAAGTCGCTTGTTTAGTTCTGAAGTTGGCGATTACTAGATTCTAATATTTTATATTTTATATAAAATATGTTAAAGTATGCTTTGGGTCTTAACGCTAATTCTATTTTTAGAATGTGTACCTGCTCGAGCCAACGTCTTTATACTTTGGCTCTAACCCACCTTACAAAATAAATTTATGTGCTGTCAGAAAAATATCAAGAATTTCTAACTAAAACTCGCGTCCATTGGAAAATGGAATTCAAATGATTTTGGCACTATGCTTCATATAAATAGGACAGCTTTTAAAAAGCATTCAGCTTTTAGAGCTTTCCACAAGTGTTTCTATTCCCATGAAGTTTTGTAACGAAACAAATTTTTATGTCTTCTGGAAAAAGGCCTTAAACAGTAAAAATTTCACGGGTGGTCCATCAAAATTGGATTTCCTATCACCAGAAAGCATAATCAAAATATACACTCCCCACCACTTGAATAGTGCACCCCCTTAAGTCTGTTTTAAAATGACCACTGCTTCCCAACCAAGCATGCTAGAAAATTCGGTTTTTTTTTTTAAATTAAAGTTTATTTAATTGTTACAATATATCCAGAAGAAAGACTAAGAGACAAAGTTTTAAGTGTTAACAAAATTATATCTATAGATTCTTGAGGAAATTTCAATTAAATAAGTTACATTTTTTTTGACCCAAACAAATTGAGCAGCCCTAAAGGTCGTACCCATCCACATACTAATGTCCTTTGAATGCATTTATCAATGTACTTTTTGTTTGTTTATTTACGCCAATTTATTTTCATTTTCTTACTTTAATAAACCTTAGTATATATATTAACATTTGCCCACTCTGCTAGTCCCTAATGGGCGCTCTAGAATTTAATTATATTTTCTATGTAATTTACAAAGCTTTGAAAAGATGTAGAGACATTTTTAATTGCAAACAAAACAATACTTTAATTAATTTTTTACTTAAGATAAAGAATAAGATGTATGAAGAAGAAAGGGAGAAAGCAAAGGGGGTGGTGATAAAAGTAATTATTTATATTAAATATTTGTTTTATTAATTTTCTGACAGCCCACCAAATTTAGCTTCGGGCGCATATTTGCTGATTTCGCTCTATCACTGTTGAATATTTTCTGGTCGAAACGCAATACGTTAGCCGATATCGAATTATTTATTTTAAGTGTATCTGTCGTCCTTTTGTATCTATAATAAAGTATAGGTATACCTTCGTGGTTTTGAATGAGTCCATGTTTATCAAGGAATATAAATGCTTCGGGTGGAAAAAAACCATTTTGTCTGTGTAATTGTTATTTTCTTTTGTAAGGCAGTTTGATATATGACAACGTAATAAATTTATAATAAAGTTGTCTAACTTTCTTGCTTGTGAAAATCCAACATATACATTTTTAATTTTAGAATTTAAAATGTCTGACACAATTTTTTGTTAACAAAAACTACATCGTCAAGTAATTTTTGTTAATTTATAATGAAAGTTCTAAACGGCACCCATTGCATTTTTATGGGCAAGGGAACATTAAGTCCATATGAATACTTGTATTCAAAATAATATATCTTTGTTAAAAAAAATCGCAGAATTGTTTGGGGTAATTTATTTTATAGCTAAAGAATATATCTTTCCGATAATATAAAGGGGGTAAAAACAATCGATAATGTTGACCACAAAATATGCATTAAAATGCTCAAAAAAGGCACTTTTACCAACTATTGTCTCTACTAGCCAAGTCTATAACGCTGCCAAGTTGGTTAGTATAGAAAACTTTAAATTAAATTAATAATAAATAAATGTTTGCCACTTAAAATGACGTGATGGATCATTTTTGTAAATATATTCTTGTTAAGCACACGAAAATCATTTAGAATCACCACCACAGCTACTATAAACTGGACCATGTTGCCGTGTTATCTTCTTTTTTTTCAGTCACATTTTAATTGGGTTCTAGGAAAATGCCGCAAAAATAAAACGTTTTTCAAAAATTATTATTAAAAATTCTATTAAAAAGCATTCAGCTTTTAAAACCTTAAGAATGCATTTCTATCCACATAAATTGTTACCTCAACTGAGTATAGGCCTTAAGAAATCCATTCCATTTAATTAGAGGTTTTTTATTTGGAAAGGGCTTACGAATTATTTAGAAACAGCTTTTATTAGTACCTTTAATTTTTAAGAAAACACATATAAATTATCATATTTTCTCATTTTAAGCCAATTTAATCCAACGCCAATTTTTCTCGTTTTTTAGAAAAATTTTCTTATAAAAATATTTCTTAAAAGAATTTTTGTTTTTTCTTAAAATTTTTTTTTTCGTTTTATGAAAATATTTCTTACATTTTTTTTGGTTTTTCTAAAATGGAAGATTTTACTGAGTGTATAACTAGCTTAAATACTTGAGTGTGTATATATATTGATCTCTTATCAGCTTGAATATATATTTGTTATAATCAATAATCAGTACGATAAATAATACGTATTAGTGTTTCGGTACTGATCCGGGATTTTCAGTCCGGGCTTCGGCTTAAAAATATTTTTAATATCGGTTCCTATACCGGTACGTGCCCAGAATTGGTTCATTCTGGTTAATTGTTCCGTGAACGGTATTTTTTCCTGATCTAAACGCATGAAATATCTCGCCCCGAATACGATATCATAAATATTCGCGTTTTCGTTATTAGGCCAGAAATATATATAGCAATCTACTTATTCCCCAGTAACCAGATGTCTCTTAGTTTTTTGTGACAATTTTCCACTAAACGCCTTTGGAATACTGTTTTAGGTACTGATTGGACGAATTGTTAAAATTTCAAATCACAATGCTGAAATTGCGATCTTATAGATAATTTCTTGGATTTTTGATAGATGCTTTAAATCTATTGAGAACAATTTGAATCATGCTATTTTCTTGAATATTTCTAACTCATCATCGATAAATGGGAAAGAAATGTGAGTCGAAGACAGCTTTATGATTAAGAAAGTAATAAGCAGGGCTTGCTCCATTAATTCTTTCCATATTCTCATAAATATTTATGCGAAATTTACCTAAAATTCATAAGCAAACCTTTTGCTCTACTGAAGTTAGGCTGTGGCAAAATGATTTGTCATTCCGTCACAAATAAAAAAAAAACCCGAATTGGCAAGTTATTTGTAATTTTAAGAGAGAGAGATAGACTAGCTAATGAAACGAATTTCAATTATCAGGATATATATATATATGTGTATGTATAGCGGAGAGAGAGCGCAGGATATTAGCAATGTGCAGCCTGGCGTGATTCCTACGCAGAATATTCCGTCAAACTGCACAAACACAGAGGCACACACACACCAGTACCAATTCCAGTTCTAGGTCCTCGACCAGGGGAATGAGCTGGCATAGATGGCTGACTTTGATGGGTACGATATTGATGCGAATTGATTTGGTTAGTGGGCAGAGAGTTTTGGGACAGCCGCACAGACAGCTGAATGAATAAATAAAAAGGCACATCAGGCTAGATGCCAAATGAGGCTGGACTTGAAGGGGACTGACAGTGAATCAGAACCAATAAATTGCCTTGCGGACGGGGGCGGAATCGTTTTTCAAGGTAGAAGATGTCTTCATTGTGCCTGGCTGCTAATTTAAATTTATGAATTTTTAAACAGCTCAATATGAAGGGCGCGCGTTGTGCTCTACCAAAAATTGTTGGCTTCAACTTCCTTCCACGCACTTTCACTTTTCTTGAGTATTTAATCAAGTGTAAATAATTGCATCAATTCTGCTCAAAGGGAGTCGATTTCCTTTGTGAGCGTGTGCGTGTGTGTGTGTGTGTGTGCGTGATATGGCAGTAGCTGAGGACCTCTGTTATCGATATGTGTAAAGGAGAGACCGCATGAACAAAAGGAACCATCACAAACCACCCACCCACCCAACTCCTTCTGTTTAACTTTGGGCTTAAAATCCAAGAACGAAATATGAAAATATTATTTATGCTCCTGCATATTCAATTATTTCCCTCAGTTTAGCCCTGGTTTATGTTGTGATATTGGAAATTAATATTTGATCGGAATTTTGGCAAACATTTATTGTTGCATACGCCTCGTGTTGCATGTTGCATGAGCATTTAATTGAAGCGGCAGCTGCTGGAAACCTGCTGCCATCTGCCTAATTTCTGTCATTCCTTGCACTCGGCAATTATGTCAATTGGCTGGACGGCGCGTGTTTAACCGGTTCGTCCAGCCGACAGCTGCAACTGGTGGATCATCAAAATCTCCTTCGCTCAGTTCCGCTCCAGCTTATCGCCGGGCTTATCGTGTGAACTTTTCGCGGTGTGTCCACGCTGCACGCTTCACGCTTCAGTAATCTCGCTCGTGTGACTCACTTGTGCACACCTTTTGGGGCGCTGTCCACTTGACGTGTGGTTCCGCTTCGTCAACGCCGCCGTGTGGAAATCTGTGACGCGGCATTTGCTGGGAAAACTTTAACGACTTCACTTTTCTGTTTCTGTTTTTTAATTGCGACAGAGAAAAATTCGTTTTCCTCTGCAACACAATTGTCTGGGAACAGCTCCAGTTTCATGAGCAGACATGCTTCATTGGATCTCCAACTCCTACGGCTGTGCCTGCTCTCATTGTCATTCAATTGCGCAAACATTATTTTTGCATCGTCTCCAAGTCTTGTCCTGTTGGTAACTTGAGAGCCGCCTTACCCCCTTGGCCCGGTTCAACCAGCAGCATTTCTTATTGTTCATCTTCGTGTGTGTGTGTGTGGTTAGGGGTGTTAGCATCCCGAGTAATTTGGGCAAACAATGCGAATGTGTGTGCCGCCGTCGTACACGCGTTCGCAGTTCAAACGGCAATTAAGCCAAACAATAAGCTGACAAACACTTGGCAGAGCCACCACAACAGCCACGAACAGAAACCCACGAACCACCAGGTTGCGTCCAATTTGAACGCCCTCTAAACGGGAGTATCGCATCATTTGAGTCACAAGCACAGAGAACTGAAGAAAAATACGAGAATGTCTTACCAGTGCACAAAAGAAGACAGCACTGCACCAAATTCACACAAAAAAAAAAACTACAAAAGCTTAGCTAGTTTTTTGGCCTGTCCGATGGGTGTATACCCTTGCCTTCGTTTTAAATCCCCTTTGCAGCCAAGTGGGGGCGGTTTTTAATACGAAGAATTTAAGTGACTTGCTTCAAAGTCAACGTGTGCGTTGTGAGGCATCAAATAACAAAGTTTTTAAACCAGCTTCTAGACAGAATTATTTGAAAGTGAATTGGCTTGTGGGCTAATTTTAGTGGAAGAATTTAAAAAAAATAACAAAATATTCGCTCAGACCAAAAGTTACAAGGTGAAAAATAGTTCCTTACATTCAGAGAGCAACAAAATTTAATGTGTTCCGCATATATCGAAAAATTAAAAAACCCAATATCGGTCCGTAATTCGTAAAGCAATCATGGGTTGACAACCGTGAGATATTAGTTAAACGGGTTCTAAGGTGATCGTACATTCGCTTTTGATGAGTAGAGACCAAATATCGGGTACTCTGTTTCAAGACAGACAAAATTCACAGTTTTTGCTATATCTTGGAAAATGAGCTTGATGTTTTAAAAGTGAGAAAGAGATTCGAAAACAGAACAACCAAAATACTTTTGAAATTTGGATAGTGTTAATAAAGCCCTATTCACTCTCCTTTTCATAATTAAGCTTACGCAGTTGCTTGAGCACTTAAACATTCAGCGACACACATGATCATATCCAGTGAACATACGTTCAGTCATATGTCGGTTCATAAAGTGAGTACTTGGACATTCTATAACATTAGAGATTTAAGAAGATTTTGTTTAACATTTTTCTGATAGCCCTGGACAAGTTGACTTCATGCGGAAACATAGTATATGTTTATAGTTATATCTTCAAAAAAGCATTTAAAACAAACTGAATGTTTCAAACATTTTATTTATAATGTAGCATTTAATAATAGTAACTAAAAATATAATAAATTAATTTCAATGTTTCCTTACTGACAAAAATATTTTACTTAATAATGGGTCTTCTTATGAAGGGTTAACCAACCGGGCCACATTTTAAAAACTCCCCCCTGGTTTAAAGTATACTTAATAAAATGTATTACTGTGGCTTTTAAATAGTTAATATGTGTTCCACGTAGCGTAATAACTTGATTTAGTCTACCAGGCATGGAGTCCACCTGGTTTTCTAGGGTTGAAAAACTTATCTTCTGCCATTCTGCGACCAATGCTTCCTTGAGCTGCTTTACGGTTTCGAACTGACGGCTACTCTTGTAAACTTTAGCTGAAAGAATTCCCCACATGTTCTCAATTGTATTTAGATTTGTCCATCGCTGTCCACTCAAATACAAGTATGTTTCTTAAAGATAAAAAGTCTTTTGTGACACGCGCAGTATGAATTGAGGCGTTTTTATGCTGAAATGTCCAATTATTTCCATGCAAATATCCAAGAAAGTCAACAAGCAGATCAACTAGCAATTGCAAATAGATCTCTGCAATTGTTTTAGTCGGTATAAATCAAAGCGGAGACCGTCCGGCATAGCCAAAAGCAGCCCAAACCATCAGCGACCCACCACCAAAGTTTGTTTCCCGTGGTTGCCGTAATTGGCGCCAATACTTATAGGAACCGTCAGGGTTGAACTTTTTCTGACTTGCTGGAGCTCATCGGTCCAAAATTTATATTTTTCAGCAATTGCCAAGCGGCCACTTTGGATTTAGATTTATTATTATTTTTTTCTATTCCTAGAGCTACAAGGATTTCCTTAATTTAATGCACCAGTCACAATATCAATTCAATTAATATTAATTAATTTAACGATTGCTTATTGCTTTTTAATAAAAAATTTTCCACTTCCATTAAATGTTCTTTTCACACTGAAATACACACTAATTCCAGTTTGCACATTTAGTTATTTCATATGCAAACCGCGTGATTTCTTAAGAACATTAGCGAAAATAGACGTATATCAACAAACAACAGAAAAATCGTGCATGCCAAAAAAGAATATCGAATAACAATCAAAGAAGAGACATATAAAAACTAAAATGCTCATTTACTTAGTTCCTGCAGGTATTAAAGGAACTAAAACACAATATAGTCCGATTACCAATTTTAGATAACGATATATTTCTTATGCATAGAAAAAAACCCGACTTCCCTTTTATTTTTTTTTAAGCCAGTTTTTGTCACTCATAGCCCCTAGGAGCCCAAACACATTATGATATTCACTCAGATACAAGCCGAACTCATGCCTAAGCATATGCCAAAAAAGTAAAAAAAATTCAGTCACTGGCCAGTGGCCAGCGTTCGATGAAGATCAGCGCTGCTTTGCATCGCATTATTTTTAATGTACTATGAAGCGAAAGAACTCTGTACATTTGATTGCTTATGCAATGACAGGTAGTGATTCATTTATTTGCTGAACTTCTTAGGTGCTTTGAATTGTATGCGTTACTGTTCCATTGAATGCAGGTTTTAATAAGCGTTAGACTAAAAACAGAAAATTGTTTTACTTAAATATTTAATATCAAATAATGATTGAAACGGTCAGACGTTAATTTTCAGCTAAACTTTTAGTTACAGATACAAATACAGATACAATACAAATACTTTAGCTTTAAGTTTTCCTTACACTAATTTCTAACTTAATTCCTAAACTAAAATAAAACTAAGTCTCGGCTTGTGTGTGCGTGTGTTTTTGCTTGTTTTCAATACAAATTTCTTTTGAATTCGCTTTAAAGTTTGCAACTTTTGCTGACTCGCCCCGTTATCTTCACTCAAATAATTTTTGTGGTCTCCAGTACAGAGATACATAGTTTTTCTTCTTTTGAGCGGGCGTGTGCGTGTGTGTGTGTGTGAGTAATGAAGCAACTGTGCCCTTTCTTGCTCAGAAATATCAACTAAAATTCCAACACAAAAAAAAAAAAAAAGTGGCCACAGAAGTAAGAATGTGTGTGTGCTAGGTGGAAGAACGAAGTCAAGCGCCGAGTGTATGAATATTCGAGAATGAAATTTGCGTCTGCAAATGGCAGCGGCAGCAGCTCTAGGTTCAAAAGGATAGGTAGGAAGCTGCTGGATGATGTAGGAGGCGGTTGGCACGCCCACTTTAGTCAAGAGTAGCACACGCACCACTTTCACTACGGCCGGAAATTTGCTGCATCAGCGTATAGGAATTTTTGGTTTATGTCCACACAGACACACACACACACAGAGAGAAGGAGTGGGCCTACCTTAAGGCTGACCCTGGTAGCTGTTACTTCCCCCAAAGTGGCCGCCACGCACACACACACACACATACACATATTAGCCCTGTTAGTTTATTTGGGTTTCCTTCCCTCGTGTGTGAGGCTTTCAAATATGAAATTTATTCAAGTCACTCTGGTTTAATGTTTGGAAATGGACAGCAAATAACTTTGAAAGCGTTTACAATAACAACAACAACAACAGGAGTAACAGCATTTTTGGGCAATTCTCAGTAGTTTTCTCTTCTGTTAGCACTTAAAGTTGCTTGAGTTTAACAATGATAATGATTTTGATGATGATTTCGGTTTGGGCCCACAAATCCTTTTTTTTTTTTTTTTTTTGCTATTTTCGCCTCAATTTCGTATTTACTGAAATGATTTTTTAAAGATAATATTACGAAAAGCCATCAAAGGAAGAGCCTTCGTCGGTCTCCACCTCCGGCCACCTCCAATTATCCATTTTCCAATATCTTCAGCCTAACCCACACATTCCCTGACGGTGGGCATGGTTTTAGCTTTGCCCGCCCTTTGGAGACAGTGGCGCATAAATTGATTGGATGATGTCGCTTTTTATGTCGTTTGTCCCAGTTCTCCCTGTCGCTTCGGATTCTGTGAATTTCATAAGTTTCAGGCGATGCGTAGCATGTGTTATAAATAAATCAAGCGAACTGGGAAGCAATCTTTGAGATGCTGTTTCGGTTGAGTCAGCTTTGGATGGGGGAGGAGAGAATTGTCGTTTAATTCAAATGGTGCTTAGTGCGAGAGTTGAATTGATTGGACCCTAGATACCATGAGCCTGGGAATGGTCGCAAAAATGAAATTACGCTGCTGCTGGAACGCATGTTGAAATCAGTTGTTTTTCAAGCCACTCGGCAAACAATGGCCGCAACATTTCCCACCACAAAAACCACAAGTCTCCTCCTACTCCTCCTATTCCCAGCTAATTGCGGTGCACCTACGCAACCTGCCAGCTGCCAGATGTATGGTATGAGAACCTGCCGGCAACAGGTTCATCGCTGACCACTTGCCCACTTTTTGGCCAGACATTTCAATCAAATTTCACAAAACTTCGACAGCTGCTTCAACAAGTTTCGTAGTTTTTGCCGCAGTTCGCACTTGTCGTTGCATAAATTTTCCAAAAAAAAAGGGAATCGTCGGGGTACAGATATGTCAGAGTTTATGCCAACTGCGGTTCGTTTCCATACCGCAAAATATTCTTAGGTAATTCATAAATGAAATTAGTTGGCTGCAGCATTTTTAACAAGATTTACTTTGCAACTTGTCTGCCGCAAGAAAGCCTCAAGAGCTGAGAGAGGAGAGAGCTGCCTACTTTGGGCGGCAGGTGGCAACCTCAAAAGGTGCAAAAGAAAAAGTTCAGGCGGCAGGTGGCGCTGCATCCTTGCCTTCTTCATCTTGGCTCTAATAACGCTCGTGTTGATGAAGTTAATAATGTTGTTGGTGATTACCATTTTGTGCTCCTGCTCCTGCTACCGCAACATTGTTAATGCTGATGAAGCTAATGCAGGTGCAGGGCCCGTGGCGCAACAGCATTACGAGTTGTAAGTAATAGTAACTGCAATCTGTTGGCACTTTTTGTTTGCCATCACAATGAATCGGCTGTGGCCTTGCAAATTGCTGCATTCGTACTGATTTTGCTGCAAGTTGCCTCTATGGCCATTTGAATGAAGACTTTTGCCACTTAGTGAATTAAAAAAATTGGAAATTTTTTCCTGCCGAAAGTATTAGAATTTTTTCACCGAAAATTTGTAGAAACACTTCCTGATTTTCGCCCCGGACTAAAGACAGACTTCTTTCGTTCACTTAAAAATTGTATCGAGAAAAAAATGACATCCTAAATTTAGGTATGACCATGATTAAATTGAGATCGTTTGTACTTGAAATTCACCTGTTTAAGTTCGGATTTCTTGATTTTTTTTAATGGAATCTAATGAACTTATGTTCCTCATGAATTCTTCAGTAACCTTTGCCTTCTTTATAACTTATATTTTTTACTCCCTACCCAATCTTCTTTGTTAGATATAGGAGATAAATGATGGTCTTTACTTACTCAATCTCTGTAAAGTTTAAGAACATTTGGTAAAGCTTTAAATAATTGAAATTCAGGCTAGCCTCTGAACGGGCTTAAATAGTACAGGGAACCATCGGTCAACATTTTCCTTCTCTTCTCAGCTCCATTTGCGATTGCACTGTCCTCGTAAGGTCCCATCATTACCAACCATTTTTTTGACTAACGAATTTTGTATGAAGATGTTCTGTAAACGTACCTTAAGGTGTGATGTTCGATAACCTATGTATATGAACACTTTCCAGATTCGGGGTGCAGTACTCGTATCTTAACATTTTCTCAATCAAGAAATTGTGCATTCTATCAACTTCTTCTGCATTTGACCGATCTGCTTACGGCCTCAATATAGTTTCCATTTGGTGCCCAGTCCCACATCTCTAAACCTAGCTTTTGCTGAGATTGTTCCCGCACCGAGAAAATAAGTCCGTTTATAGTTTCAAAATCATGAACGATTAGTTAACGAAAGTCTATCAAGCACGCTTGTTCTCAAATCAGGAACAATAAGATACGAATAGATATTCTCACAAGTGCTGAGTATGCTGCTGCCTAAACCCACCTTATTCAGTAGAATTCAGACATTACTTTTCTTTTCAGAACCCAACACCTATTTTAGTTTGTTAATGTCATTATGAAATGCAAAAAAAAAATTAGTCTCAGGCTTAGATTCTCAGCGCACTGAACCGCCGCGAATGTAAAAATGCTACTTTATTTTTTTTGTAAGGCGGTTGAGTTGAGTTTTATGAACGGAAAGAAATAACAAAATCATACGCATTTGGTTTGAGGGCACCCTCCCCATAAGCAATGGTGCAATGAGACGCCAATCATGTTCAGTGAAAGGTACTGACTTCGATTGCCAGATTCTAGCCCCCAGAACCAAATGTCTAAAGATGTATCCCCACTGTAGATTTAACAAAAACTATTTTATTTCTTCTATCGGATTTATTTTACGTTATATCTAGCTTTGGCTTCAATATTTAGACACTTTATCTATTTTGAATTAAATTATGCCGAATAAAATCCGAAAAACTCCGTTCTAAATTGTACAGAAACCCCGTGATTTTCGTTCTTAATAGTGGGATAAAAGTCCGATTTTTCATATACTGGGCCCTCCTTCACGATTTAGTATATAACAGGAGTCTTAGACAGTTCTACCACCGTACCAGGTTAACATGTTGTGCCTAAGCTCAGTGTTAAAGAGAGTCGGTCATTTTTCAAGAACCATTTTAAGAACGTTATTTTCTCATTTTTTTTCTCCTTAGAACACGTGTGTTTTTTTATAAAAAAACGTAGGTTTTTACGAAAAAAATGAGAGCAGATTGGGTATAAAAGTAAGAAATTTGTGCAGCCTAATTTACAACATATAACTGAACAGATGATTATAATATTGAAGAATGACATTATGAAATATAAGTTGATAGAAGATTTTAATGAAAAAAACTGGCGAAAAAAAAAAAAAAAAAAATAAAAAAAAAAAAAAAGAATTTAAAATCACCGAGGTTTTTTTTTATAAATCCCCCCAAAAAAAAAAAAGAAGTTTTTGGGTTTTTTTTTAAGGGAACCGTATTTTGAGAAAAAAAAAAAAAAAAAATAAAAAAAAAAAAAACCAAAAGGGAAAAAAAATTTTTACGATAATAATGATTTTACAAAAGCCCAGACTCACTTTTGCAACAGCTGAACAGATTTTATTTTTCCTTCAACGATTAATAACCTTGCTTGCCCTAATAAATCTAGTAAAAACAACAAAAACTCCAAATGAGACGTACAGTATGACACTGCTTTTGACACTGCATTTGACACTGTTTGTGTTAATTTTAAGTTCAATTTCCTTGTTTTTTTCTCTCTGTGATTACTGATGATCCTGATGTTCTTTTTTTTATACCATAAATTTTCTTTATTCAAAAACCAAAATCCTTTATGCCTGAGCCCTCATTTGTAATTCGATAGCCTCAAAATGTTAAGGAAATCTTAGGCTTTAAATTTGAGATGTGAATCATCGGCATGCGCGCCTTCGCATGTCCTGTCAGTGACATCAGCCAGTGAGGCTCGTTACTGCTTAGCACAATGCCACGCCCATGTACAGGCAAATTGAATCACATTTGGTTAGCAGCCAGTGCACATCTTTACCGCAATGATCAAGTCAGAGTTCCTCAACTGCCTTGGTGGGTTGCGGGAGGAGGATGGACAATATTTATACCATTTTTTTTTGGCTGCACCACTTGCACGTGCCCCAAAGGCAAGAACCATGCACCATTAGACGAGTCGGAAATGTCGCTCCACTATTGTTATATCGTATTTGAACAAAACGCTGCCAACTGCAGCAACGGTACAGAAATCGGGAATAAAATATTTTATAGCCAAATTCGCAAAGCAAAATATGCAAAGCACGTTGCTGACAGGGGGGCGTGGCAGAGACAAAAAATCGAAGCCCAAGGTGGCAAGCGGATGTTCGATTGCGACAATATGCTGAGCCAGGGCTAATTTTTTTTTTTTGCCAAAAACCTTATATGTGGCCACCACGCCCTTGAAGGACCATCCAGAGAAGTCCTCGCTGGGGTAATGTGAAAATCATAATCGTCAAATTAATGGGCGTCGGGAATTTGCCAGACCCAAATTGGTGCTTGGCTTGGGTGACGGGGGGGAGGGTAGAATACGTGAGCATTTAAAGCAAATACGAATAAAACTTAAGTGCTTCTTCATGTGCGACGACACACACACATGACACACAAAAAGAAGAAGCGGGGCAAGGCCACTCAGGTGGTGTCCAATGGTTAAGCCCAGTCAGCGCTGGCTTAATCAGAGCCCAGCAGCCCCAGGATAGATAACTGTCCTCACACGCATACGTCACTCCGGCTCACTTGGCCAGAAGCGGCTGAGGCCATCAAATTTCAGTCATAACAATAACACTGATAGTCCCGCTCGTAAAATAAAACCCAAACCCTTTTTTGGGCCGGGATTTGTGTCTGTTGTTTTAGCCCCAGCTTCGAAAACAATCAAGAGAGCGCGACACTAAAAACCACGCACGCCGTTCCATTGGAGCGGCACGAGAAATTCGACAATGGCACTTGACACACACAAGCAGCGGAGCAGGAGGAGGAGATGGTCAAAAGGCGACGCCTAAAGCATTTAAATCCTTTTCGCACTTCAGCTTGTTGCGTTGTATGTTTTTTAGCCTTCGTCTTCTGCTTCTTGCTCCTCCCTATTTGCGTTTGGCATATGACATATGAGACAGCGAGTGCGTGTGCGAGTGGTGCGGGGGGAGGCAGAGTCACGCTCCAATTTCGAATGGCAGGCCATAAAATAGGAATTTACTTTATTAAAATTTTTGCGCTCAACAAAATATGAGACAACAACAACAACAACAAGAACAACAACAATGGCAATGAAGACACTGGCAAGGCAAATTTGTTGAAAATCCCCACACGAGAACGAGGTAAAAATTTACTCAACTATGAACTCTGTGTCTGTGTGTGCGTGTGTGTGTCTGAAATGGGCTCAAATTTGCGTTCGGGCAAAGGTTTAGGGCTCGAGCTGGAGCTTGTGTCTGTGTTTGACAGTTCCCATCCACAACATCCCCAGATAAGCAGACTGGGGCGAAAATTTATATAAATTGACAGTAATGCCAACAACAATTTCTAGGCCAAATTGCGCGATTCGTTCTTCTTTTTTTTCACATTCTTTTTTTGCCTCAACAGCCAAACAAATTATGTACGAAAAGGCAAAATAATGAAATCGTAAAGAGTTGGCAGGGCAACCCAAATACGAATGAGCCATCATCATCCCACCACCACCCAGACCCGCTTCGGTTGATATTTTTCGTATTTAAAATTCATTTCATTTCCACTCAGACATCGTGTGTATGCAAATTGTCGGGTATATTAATCATGACGGTGGTTAGTTTGCCAGTTTTTCTTATAACTCTCTCTCTGTGTGTGTGTGGAGCCATTCAAAAGTCGAGCGAGAGAGAGAGCGATGTGGATATTTAAAACTGCATCCCAAAGCTAATAAATAAACGGAACACCAATTTACCACCCACACTGCATCACACTTCCACTTAAATCAACTGACATCTATGAAAACGCACAGAGGACATACACTTGGAAATTTTATGACTTGACTTTTTAATTTTGAAATATATATTTGAGTAGGAAGGAAGACTGTCAACAATAATGCGTTTAAGGACCGTTTTCTCATGTTCCTGTTTTTCAAAATTAGGTGCTTTTTGCGAAAATTTATATTGCCTGCTTTTAGGCCTTTTTAAAAATATCCATGCTTGTGTCGACAATGACCAGCGTATGATTTTTAAAGCGTCCTAAAAGTAGGCAACATATATTTTCTCAAGAAGCACAAAGATTTGAAAACCAAGAAGTTGAGAAAACGTCCCCAAATCTTCCAGATGATCCAGCCAGTAAGTTGATTGGGTCAGTTCGTAAAAGCGGGCAATGCGGGATAAATTTGATAGTGCGTTCTCTTTATTTTTAAGCCAAATATTTCAGTTTATTATTTAACTTCACATATACCTCGATTATGTACCCAAAATTGATCATGATAAATGCCCTTCAAAGTATGCTATGTCCCCGAATAGGTAAAATAATGGAACATTTTTCTTTTATATTTGCCTTTTTCGCTAACTTATTTTGTATAACTATTACTGTTCCAACAATATAAACGAAGCCACAGTGTAAATTAAGTATGCCCCTACCATAACCGACTCGTTCAAATAGATAATTATGAGATCAAATAAAAATAGCATACTTTTATGGGCATTTATCACTTTAAATTTTGTGCGTATAAACGCAGTTATAGAGTTTGTCCAAAACCTCCTAGTAGTACCCATTCAGATTATTTCTTTTGTTCACTAGGCCATTCTTAAAAAAAAGTCATTTGCTTTGTCTGTTTCTTTAACAGGTTTCGATCACATCAACGCAAATATCTTTTATGATTTCGTCTTATCAAGTCCATACTTTAAGAAGGCTAGGTTACATTAAGGTCCGTCTATGCATGGCCACTCTGGCAGCATTTTTCTTTAATCTATTATTTCAATAGTCTAGTTAGTTTATTACTTTTTGCCTTATCGAAACATCATCTAACCGGTAGTAATTACCAGTTAGTCGATTTCCAATAAACATGCGAATTCAGTCCTGATTGAGCATAGAAACTAAAGAAAAGTGAGTGTCGTTTGTCTCCCACAAGACTGCTTCAAGAGTGATAGCCCTATCCTATCCCCTGTAGGGGTTCATATCCAGTCCATAGATTTTTTTAAGCCCAGCTTGTCGTGATGATTGATTATTGAAGTTTCGTACGACACGCGTTTGTGGGTCATCATGTATTATATCCAAGACTAAGGCTGGGTTCACACTGTTCGACGCATTAGACACGACAATCTAGTAGGCCCTTATGTTGTCTTGTTTCATTGTGAATAGCTTGTCATTTGGCATTTAAAAACCAATGCAACATGGAGGCTTACTAGATTATCAAGGGTCATGCGTGAAACAGTGTGAACTCAGCCTTAATCTACGATATCTTTGCGGATCATGTTTTTTTTATCACGTTTTTTTGTCTTCGTCTGCGGTTCATTATTGGCATTACCTCTGAAAAGTGCACACCATCATTAATATTCTCCTTTTTTGGGTCATATAGGCGACAAATGACTAGCAAAATCTCATGTATTCGCTCTGGGTGGGTTGTGAAGGCCTGGTAGAACTAAAAATTAGGCCACTTTGAATACTAAACATATACCGAAAAGGGTCGTTTAGACATTGAAGTACAATACAGTTTAAGCCTAGAAGTCCAAACAGCAAATATTGCTTCTTGCAAAAGATAGCGAGAGATTTAATCTTTATATGTTAGACAAAGCTTTATATCAGCTTACGCGTGATATATAATATCGATGTGATTCAAGAAATGGTTCCCTTTAAGTTTTCGAAAAAAAAAATGTAGGGGTTCCCTTTGATAGAACCCAACCTCGCTTTATAGCGAATCATGTTTCAACACCCAACATTTGAAATGAATTTCGAACTGATAAATTGCTTTTTGCATTTGAAAGCTAAGTACTTACATCAGCTTATTGTTTCGCTAGCGATCGCACAAATATTGGTTGTCTGAGAGCTGTTTCAACTGAGAGCGGAAATAAAAGTTGGAATATTCCTTAAGCATCTGACAGCCATTTTTTGTATAGTCTAGATACCCAACGGAATCAATTTCTCTGAAGTGAGTACCTAACTAACTTGATTAATAAATGAGAAACACATTGGAGAATAAAAATGAACTTGTAGCTCAAACAAACCGTTTAATAAACGCCAAGAGATATTTTCGAAAAAACGGACCTTAAATTGATTTCATTGAAATAAATTCAAGGGTATTGGCCGACGAAAATAATCCTTTGCAGAGTCACCACCAATTTTTCAGAGAATTTAAATATTTTTTTCACATAAAAGTTAATTCATGATTTAAAAGCTTATAAATTTAAAGCTTTTTCAATGTTTTTATACACTTGAAAAGTGTATATTAATTTTGCCCAGAAGTTTGTAACGCATAGAAATATTCATTTCCGACCCCATAAACTATATATATTCTTGATCAGGACGACGAGCTGAGTTCATTTCCGCTTGTCCGTCCGTCCGTCTGTCCGTCTGTCTGTCCGTCTGTCCGTCTGTCTGTTTCTACGCGAACTAGTCTCTCAGTTTTAAAGCTATCGAGCTGAAATTTTGCACAGAGTCTTCTTTTTACTGCACGCAACAAATATGTCGGAACCGGCCGGATCGGATGACTATATCATATAGCTGCCATAGGAACGATCGGTCTAAGAACTAGTTTTAGTTAGAAAAACTTTTTTGTTTTCCATCGTAGAGTCACTAATCTTGGTATATGTTAGTTTTATATGTTTCCACATAATTCTGAAAAAAATTATCAAAATCGGATCACTATAGCATATAGCTGTCATAGGAACGATCGGTCGAAAAATAAGTCGTTGTGAGAAAAACTTTTTTGATTTCCATCGTAGCATCTACAATCGTAGTATATATTTGTTTTATATGTTTCCACACAATTCTGAAAAAATTTATCAAAATCGGATGACTATAGCACATAGCTGCCATATAAACGGTCGGTCAAAACTAGTTCTAGTGAGAAAAACTTTTTTGTTTTTTATCGTAGCGTCCCCAATCTTGGTATATATTAGTTTTATATGGTTTCACATAATTTTGAAAAAAATATCAAAATCGGATGACTATAGCTTATAGCTGCCATAGGACCAATCGGTCGGAAAATGTGTTTTACTAAGAAAAGTTTTTTTTATGGTATCAAATTTTTATTATCAATGATTTAAAAATTTTAAATATTTGATATCTATATCCTATATATATTTTTCCAGTTAAATCAGTTGGAGTAAAGTTTTTCAAGTGTATTAAAACTTCGGCACAGTCGAAGTTAGCTTTGCCTTCTCGTTTTATTTCATTTCTGTAAATTTCAGAGAGTTTGGGTTCATAGTAGACATTTACTTCTTTATCAAACGGTTTATTTCCCCATTACTTAGGCCGATAACTTGTTAGCCTCAAAAAATCATGAAGTTTTCATGGGAATCAAAAATCAAAAGAACTTTTTTGTTGAGTGTAGAATGAAAGCCTGGGTTTTTGCGGACACGGGCACTAAAACAACTGCAGCTGCCTCGTCTGATGGTCGCGTTAAATGCTTTTGTTGATTCTGGACGCAGCAGCAGCTCCAGGCTGGACTGTGCCCTACACAATTTAATAGTTTCGGCGGCGGCAAAAGAAATGAACTGCTGCCGGACTGCTGCGACTCCTGCGACTCCTACTCTGGCTGGCAGACTGCAATGTGTCTTGGCACACAGACGCGGACCACGCCCACAATTGGCCTTTGTGGCACGGCCATGATGCTTTTTTGTTTTGTTTGTGCTCGGGAAATGTGTTTGTTTTTCATTAAAAAAAACTTTTCATTCTGCAAAACGGTCAAAGTTCGGCTCTGGGGCAGCTTAGTGGCGGACTGACAACAGAACGTCCTGTTTTATTGCGGTCAGGATTTGCTTTTTGCTTGGCTGCGTCTGTCTCTTCTTTTGGCCATTGTTTTCCGCGAGCTTTTGAGTCAACACACACACACACACACATTTCATAATTCAGCCACGTTTTTAATAGAAATGAAATGGATCTGTCAAAGCCAAGCCCCAAGGACAATTAATTGACTGCAAGTATAATGAACTTACTCTCTATCTCTCTCTCTTGCAGTTGTTCTGCTTTTGGAACTGCCCACGCCCGGCCAGGCCCAGCAGCAAAAGTTTCGGACCACACCCCATGATCTGCAGGTCCTTGAAGGAGCCGAGGCCATGATGCGTTGCGAGGTGGCCAATTTGGCCGGTGCCGTGCAGTGGACCAAAGATGGCTTTGCCTTGGGGTTTTCCGCTGTCATACCTGGATTTCCACGCTACTCGGTGCTGGGGGATCGCAAGCAAGGTGTCTACAATTTGCGCATATCCAACGCCTCCATCAATGATGATGCCGAATATCAGTGTCAAGTGGGCCCCGCCAGGCTCAATTCGGCAATACGAGCAAATGCCAAGCTGACTGTCATATGTAAGTATCCATTTATATTTGTCTAAAAAAAATCTAGATTTAAGGATGAACTCAGATGAGATAAAAATTAAGTGCGGCACAATACTTCAAATAAATAAGGAAAAAGCTTTCATTTGACCTGAAGCCGGTGAAAAACAAATGACTATTAATACTATTTAAAAATTATTTCCTCTTCCGCAAGCTTCTAAAATTCTGCAGCAGTTTTTTAAAATTATATTTAATTTAAGGCTGCAAACATACAAAATTCCCGTCAATATTAGGAAATTGTTCAAAATTTGTATATGCTCGGAAAGAACTAATTCAGTTTTTCAACCCAACAATCTATTATCGAATGTTTTCAAAGTTGCTACAAAAAATTAGGTATACAAAATTACGTTTACGCCTTATCAGAATTTCGATAAAGAAATCTCTTTATCATTTTAAAAGCGTATGAGCGATAATTTTGTAATCCATCTATAACACCCATTTTTATACTCTGTGCCACGGGTACAAAAAGTATAATTAGTTTGTGCAAATGTATGTTACAGCCAAGATAAAGCATCTCTGACCCAATAAAGTATATATATTCTTGATCAGCATCCATAGCTGAGTCGATATCGTCAAGTCCGTGTGTTTATCTGTATCCATATATTGTCCGTATGAACAAACAGATATTAGAGATGATAAGAACCAGAGTTTTGAAGTGTATGAAACATAAACTCATTGTATTGGCAGTCGGAGTCAAGTTTATCTTAATTTTTTGCCATTTCTTGGTGACCCCTTCAACACACTTAGGCCATTGTGATGCCGTTTTGGACTTAATTCTTGACCATTTCTCCTATTTTTGGGGCCTAATTTATCTCTTATTTCATGAGTTCCTTTGTGATAAAAAACCTTTTAGGGGCTAGATCCATCCTGATGTCTGTATGAATCCTGAGATTTTTCTTATGAGAAATATCCGAAAGTTCTAAACTGTCTGTTAGGAACTATGTGCCGAGGAATTTCGGTCTTCGAGAACTTAGAGCAGTAGACGAGCAGAAAAAGTGTGAGGCAGACTCCACTTCTTCCTCGTCCTTGCAGCTTCTGCAGAAGTCATTGTAGGGAGCACCTAGTCTGGCGGCACGTGTTTTGATCAGCCAGTGAACTGTAACCTGCTGTGACCTGCCTGAGTATGCATAAGTTGACCTGCATGAGCGTTTCATGCTGCGATCGTATAAATCTTTTATGATAAGCCTGCACTTTCCATGGGCATACCTACAGTTTTATCGAAAAGTTCGTTGGTTGTCTCGCGAGCTCGTCTACTTTGCACTTACCCACTATGTCCCTGAGGCTTATGTCAGGCTGCTTTGCCATCTCTTTGCGACAATCATTAACCCATACCGAGTTGGTGGATATTGAGCCAAGGGCTTCAATGGCTTATTGTACTCAACGTCTGAGTTGCGTACTGTGCGTACATATAAGAGCTTCCTTGATCGTAAGGAATTCCGCTACTATATTTATGCATAAATAAAAAAATCATGAGTTTTGTCCTTCAAAGTATGCTATGTTTATGAAAATAAATAATTAAGGAGATTATTTATTTAATAGTAGCCTTAACACTTATTATTTTTGTAAACCCGACAATCTGAGTGAATCTCGTTCAATATATCTCGTTCACGTTCAAAAATTAATAACACAGGGCAACAAAATGACCAACTTTGTGAGGTGCAGCCTTGTTAATCAAAAATTATGATTCATTTATGTGCACTGAACAAAACTGCATCATCGGTTTTGTTCCATCAGCTCTTGTTTCCACGATATGACGGAAAAACGGATTTCTTGTAAATTTTGCCCTTTCGAATTTCTTGTGGTCACAATAGGCATGAATTTCTTAATTTCTGTGGCCTATTCGACAGAACACATATCAATGCTTCTGTAAAAAATCAAATGCGCAATATTCGATCATGCAAAAGGGTCCAAATTGGTCTCTGAAGTAAGACATTACTCGATTTATGGCTATTTTGACAAAATAAATCATCCCTTTTAAGCTAAAGTGGTTGGTGTATTAAAATTTAAGCCATTTGAGCCTGTAGCCAATCATATTTTCTAGTTATGTGAATTAATTCGCATTTTTACCAGTTTATTTGGCGAAGTTACTGCCTGCTTAAGCCAAAAACACACATTTAAATTTATGGGAGGACTACTAGATTCCTATTCCAAATTTGTATAGGAACTGTTAAAAGGCTACTTTATTTCACACAGAATTTATAAAAAATGTGCATATGCTTGTAAATAAATAAAATTCTATGATGAATCAAGTAGCCTCTTCACAGTTCCTATACAAATTTGGGGTAAAAATCTAGTTGGCCTCCCATAAAATGAAATGTGTGTTTTTGGCTTAAGCAGGCTGTAGCTTCGCCAAATAAACTGGTACAAATGCAAAAAAAATCACATAATTAGAATAGATCATAGGCTATATGCTGAAATGGTTCAAATAGAAATCCAACAACCGTAAAAATTGCCATAAATCGAGAAACGTATGACTTCAGAGACCAATTTGGAGCCTTTTGCATGATCGAATTTTGGGCGTTTGATTTTTTACAGAAGCATTGATATGTGCTCTTTCGAATAGGCCAGATAAATTCAGAAATACATGCCTATTGTGGCCACAAAAAATTCGAAAGGGCAAAATTTTCAAGAAATCCGATTTTCCGTCATATCGTGGAAACACGAGCTGATGGAACAAAAACGATGATGCAGTTTTGTTCAGTGCACTCCATTCTTATATAATCAGTTATAGATAGGGCTGCACCAAAAACACTGTTGCCCTGTGTAATTGAGGAAAATAAAGTTTGCATGATTTTTGGTAAGCATAAATGTAGTAAATGATCTGGTAGTCTAAAATAATGACTGATGCCGAGTTTGTCGAAGTATACACCGCCACACCGTCTCTAGAAGGAATAAAGTCGTGAAAGGGGGTAGAGGGGTGTTTGTTCTGTTGGGATACAGTAGTCAGTGACTGTAGGAAGGTGGGTGTTTCCCTGGAAAATGCTACACTGACCGAAGTTGGCTGTGAGCATTTGATTCCATACACTTAAGCATAGAGCGAAACGGGTAGCTACTTTATATCCCATTTGCTCAATTGGAGATATGTTTAGAATAGCGTCGAGAGCTCCCAAGCAAACACTTGGATTTTTACGTTAAATTTTTATCAAAATATCTTTCTATAATTTCAAATAAAATACCGTCAAATAATCCTGAGTCTTCTATTTAGATATATTACAAACTTACCTAATCAAACTTCTCCTAGTACAACGATTTGCCTTGGTCTTCAATTCTAATGGCTTCTTGTTGCATTCGCAGCGCTTTCATCATTCTTTGATTAAAATTCTAAAATAGCTGTCAAAAGGAATTCATTCTTTTCTCCCTCCTCCCTCCCCATCATACTTATATATAGCCAGTCTCGTTGGTGTCCTTCAAGAATCATTGTTGTTTGCCCAAAAATTAAAGGAAAATATTTTTGTTGTCCGAGCTGACAAACGCACTGAATACTTTCCACTTATTTTTTTAATTTTCCGTCCAATCCTCCCCAACCCCCAACCACCCACTTCCCCGGGCAGAGTCAAAGGCATTAACAATGATGTGGTCCATCTCAGATAACCGCTGTTATAACTCAATATAAGTATTTGTGGCTGGGGATGGCCAGATACCCAGAGAGGTAAATTACCTTAATAAATAAATCAAATAAATGTAACTCGAACTTAATTGAATTATTACGCATTTGTCTACATTTTCCTAAGCTAATTGCTGCAATAATGTCGCACGTGCCCACCCACATGGCTGGGCTCTTTCTACTCATACACACACACACACACACACACACACACGCGCAAACTTAAATACATGTATGTTTGTATGCCCGAAATACCAGGGACGCCTGTCATTCAACGAAGGACCAGAGAAGATTCCATTACAAAACAAAGACAAGCGAACAAGGAATAGCGGGTGAGGCGGGCAGGGGGGAGAGGCCAAAGAAAGAAAGATAGACACTCACACAAGTACCTACAATTATGACAAACATTTCTGTGCTTTGGGCTAGGGATGGAGACGGAAGATGGAATGGATGGTAGCGGCGTTGTTGGACGACCTTTTGCCGCAGCATCAACGACAACAACAGCAACAACAACAACAACGAGCTAACGAGCTTAGACGTATCCGAAGCAGACTGGCTGATTTTTTTCTTCTTTTCGAGTTTTTCTAAGGACACACAGGCTCCTCCACACATGCACACATCATCATTGTCACAGCTCATGGCGCGTAATTAACTAAACAAACGTCATTAGGCATGCGCATACATATATATGTTTGTCTGTGTGTGTGTGTGTGTGTGTGTGGAGCCTAAAGCAGGTTGGTGTTGCCATGGTGGAAGGCGGCAAACGAAGCAAAGGAAATGAAAATCGCTGTCATCAAATGTAGCGCAATTTCTTGAGTGATTACAGCAACAACACCAACTAGGATAGCAACAGGAGCACCCCACACACACACACACACACACTGAGAAAGTGATTACTCGACACACAACAACAAAAACAACAGCAACTACAACCGAAAACAAAAAGAAATTCATTTCATTTCACTTTGAAAATGCTTCTCCATATCTGCCTTTGCCTCCCGCTTGGCTCCTTCGAGCCATAAACTGCGCTAAATTTTTTAGCCCCTGAGCTCGTACATTGCTGTTGTTGTTGCTGTTTTGCAAATTGCTGACAATAAATGTTGGCAACAACACCGGGGGGAAGAGCTGACAAAGCTGGTGGATGGGTGGGTGTTAGAGGGCACACCCACCCGCATGAAATATCTATAGGTGCAATGGAGCAGGATACAAAAATGTGACGCCTTCGGGTTGATTTGAAATGAATTCAGTTTGTGTCTATTTATTACTTAAATTAATTGCAGCCCAAAAGCAGCAAATTGATTGCCCAAACGACTCGAAGCTTCAATCAAGCCACTGCCTGATGAACCATTTCGACCTTGAATTAAAAAAAGAACCGCAGCAAACTGTGTGTCAACCCAAAAAGAGTTATCAGATTAGTAAAAACCACTTAAAGTTGTTTTACAAATAACGAAAATTACTTTCGTCTTCTTTTTCTTTATAATGGATTAATAAAGGGAATGGCTTAAATCAATTGACTTCAAAATAAATTGTAAAACTTTAGACTGAAGTTAGAAGTAGCTCATACTGATGCTTATTGGACCTTAGTTGCTAAGTAAGAATAGCTTTGGTTTTTGGGTGCATACCAATCGTAAAAGAAAACAGAAGTATACAAAAAATTAATTTTTAATCAGCTCGAGGAGGCTATCAGGCTAATTTGTATCACTCATTCGCAGTGTTGCCTTTATTAATTTATCTCATTTACAAAAAAATTTAATTTAAAAATTTCAAGGAAAAAATTCAAAATTAGAGAGGTAGTTAATGAATGCATAAATTCCTTCCAAAGTAAAGAAAAGTCAAAAATAAGGAAAGGGAAGAGTTAATCGAATTTAAGGCCTTTCGTGTAGTTGATATTCCAAATACAATTTTCAAATGTCTTTGTCATAAAATTCGTCGATTAAATGAACCTAACCGAGCCGAATCGTTTTCTTTTGCGGTTTTTGGTTCGGTTTAGCATTTTCTAAAAGAAGCAGGTTCGGTTCGCGGTGCGGTTTACGAGCACGAATTGGCAGTTCGGTACGGTTCGGTTCAGTAACGGTTTGCATCCCTGCTTAAAATACTACATTAGGAAAATTAGTTAACTTCTTACCAATTTATTATTGTAATTTAAATACACTCATGATATAAATTTTCTAATTTTAAACAGAATCGGGGTTTGAATCTGACGCAAGAAGAGGTTCGAGGTGGACCTCCCCTGAGTTTTATAAAGTTAAAGAGACCAACATGTGAATAGAGATTCATTCAGCTTCTTTAATTGGATCTATTCACCTACAAGTATATGTCCTTTAATCACCCCAAACTTCATAAAAAAATAAAAAATTTTACACAATAAAAATATACAAAAGATTTCGATGTACACATTTTATTCTGGTATATGTGTGGCATGAGTAATTTTAATAGAAATTCAAGGACCACATCAAACCTTTAAAAAACTGAAAATCAAATTGTTTGCTTTTGGAATTTATAAGACATACAACAAAATGGGAATTTACACACAAAAAATAATAATATTTGCTCAACTAAGTATGCTATATTTATAAATATTTAAGGAAATAATCCATTTTTTATATAATATTTATGTATCCGAATGAATGTTCATTGTGGATTACGTTTGATGCTGGCATAACTGACTTTCAAATGTCTCGTTCAAATAGATAATGATACAAGAAAATAAAGTTAGCATACTTTTAAGGGTAAAAAAAAACATGTATGCTGGATTGCAGAAAAAAATCATGATTACGCTTCTCAAAGAATGCAAGTTTTATTTACTTTTATTATTATCTATGTGAACGGCATAATTGAAAGTCATTTAAAGGGGTCTTTTACCTTTGAACATGGTTTTTTGAGTGTTTTTTATAAAAATTCTGAAGAGAAAGCCATTAGAGCTTTTTAATTTGGTTTTATGATTTGTGTTATTTATTAACTAAATAAAAAAATAACAATTTTGTAATTCGAGGGCTGTTTAACAATTCGGCCTGCCAATTAAGGTCTCAAAAAAAAAGGTGTAGCCATTATTCCGGGACTACGGGTTATCGGAAATGAAAACGGTAAATGAGGTTATGATCAGAATTGATGTAATTCTGGGTCGTACGTCATTCATATTTTTCTTTGATCTATCATTTACTTCGTTTATGCCCCAATAAAATATCAAGATTATTTCTCTTCTAAGTATGCTATGTTTTATAATTAAGGAAAATATTTATTTTTAGTAGCCCTAAGGCCTAATTCCAGATGGCATTTATTGTATTAAAATTTTAAAGAAAAATATTTTCACTTGCAAATATTCTTTTAAAAGTTAAGTTTGGGAATTCCCCTTTCTAATTTATTTTTAGCACCATTATTATGTACGTCTTCAACGTCTTTAGATTTTGTTCTGAACGAAGATTATGTACGTCTTCAACGTCTTTAGATTTTGTTCTGAACGAAGCCACAATAAGGTCCAAAAACGAAATGAAGATGCTATAAGAAAATGTATAGCATCTGGAACGAAACTATCAGCTAAGTCTACATTAGAGCCTACATTAAAGATTCTGTCAAAGATAAAATGAAAAAAGCACAAGTAATATGGATGGAGGACAAGACACAAAAAAAACATTTCAGTTGATAGAAGTAACATCAAGCAAATTGCATTTTGAATTTATAAGCAGATAAAGGATTTTGAAACATCCACATCCTCTCAAACAATTCGTGAGCTACATATTTTTTGCAAGTACAAGAATTTTTGCAAAGGCACTTATTCCATAATATAAAGAACAAAGGAGAAATTGCTTTTGGAGATGAGAAGGTTGCCAAAGAATTTTTACCAAGAATTGTAAAAATATTTGCCGTCCGGATCAAGTGTTTAATGCAGTTGAAGCAGGTCTTTTTTGGAAAAAATGACAAGCCGCACATGTGTATCAAAATCCCAAAAGAGTGCTAATGGTTTTAGGGCAGCAAAGGATCGAGTCATATTTTAATTTTGTAGCAATGCTCCAGGAGACCGTATGCTGAAGCCTCTGCTTGTTAAGCCTCGATCAATAAAAGGTGCGAACAAAAAGGCAAAGATAACAACTGCCAGTTTCACTGACTTCCTTTCAGAAGTTAGAAGATATATGAACGAAAAGATCTAGAATTCAATGTTCTTCTTTCTTCTTCTTCTTTCTTTCTTTCTTCTTTGTATTAATATTACTTTTAGTTTCAAAAATTAATTCTCCTTATTTCAACTGTGCATTTATGCACTAATTTAATTTTTTTTATGGTTCAAGGATATTCTCATTTTTTTCTATGTATTTTCTGTCTTTTTTTACACGTTTTTTTCTGGAACTTATCTACCGTGTAAAAACAGAATTAGGTGTATTAGTTTTATATGCTTCTAAATTATTCTGTAAAATGGTCAGCATATAATTAAATTAAGGTTTTATATGCACACATAGTTCTGAAAAGGTTTATCAAAATCGGATGCCCGTATTAATAGGAAACCTTTTCCACTTGCCCAGTGTTAAAGAAGAATCAGAAAAACAGCCACAGCCGCATTTAAATAAAAATTAAAATTTTCTCATATTTCCACAAAATATGAATTAAAAACTTTTGAAGAAAATTAAATTTAATTTGCTTTGCTGTCAAATTTCGTTAATCCAAATGCATTTACAAGAATTTTACCTTTTTAGGGAAACCTATTTCCATTTTGACGAGCAGTGTGTTCGCAGTTGTTGTTGTTGTTGTTGATGTTGCAAGTCAGCTTTAAATTGCCAAAAAAAAAAAAACTGTTTCTGCATTTGCTAATGCAAGCATCAATATAAAATTGGCTGACTTTTCTTTTCTTTTATTTTTATATGAGCATCAAAATTATTGAAAGGATTTCTAACTGAGCTTTTAAGATAAGCTCTGAAATGGCTTTAACAGCTGATCTTTTTTAAGGCAAGATTTGTGAGAGCTGAGTAAAATTTTAGCAAGTTGGTGGGGTCTTTGCATTCCTGTGAATCCTTTTGTTAGTGTTTGAACTGTGTCTTATTGAACATTTTCCACCGTTTCTTACAAGAGATCTGGTAATTTGGTGTTATCCATTTGACCAATCTAATCCAGTGGCAAAGCTAAAATATTCTGTTTTCCAATCAGGCTACCCAAAGGCATAACCAACCTTAACTGAGGTAAAATCAACCTTGACTTGGGGGCTTCTGTGTGTACAAATTGGTGTCGTCAGGTTGGTAACCTCCGGCAGTTTGGGGCAGAAGCGGGTGGCACGTGCATGGCAAATTCATAATATTTGGTGGAGCATTCGTCGATGCGCGTGTTGCATAGTTAAAAAGGAGAAATATATGCACATTTTATGATTTTTCTTGTGCGAAAAGTCCACGGAAATGCAGTTCGATTTATGCTGCAAAGCATGGTCTGCAATCCTGAGAAGGCTGCGGTGGATGCTGTGTGTGTATGTGTGTGTGTGTGTGTGCATTGTTGATTGGTATGCAAATTGTATTTGATTATTGACATATGCATGAGGCATTCCTGACTTTGAATCGATTGGGTGGCATTGGGTTGGAATGCTGTGATTATGGGGCATAATACAAAAACAAACCGGATGCCAATGCCTTTATGTTGTCCTCTAACATTGGAAACTAAGGTGACCCCTTGGCAGCTTAAACGTTGATTAAATTTTGTGCATAAGCCGCGCCAACAGGCCAGCAGCGAGGAGGGTGTGGGGTGTGTGTCGCGCGGGGTCGTTTGAGTGCACCTTCGTTGGCATCAAATAATTTATGTAACAATGGCTGCCTGCAACAGTTCTGGCCCGGCACAGGCTCCCTGGCAGCCGAGTATACAAAGTGCAATTTGCCATGAACACAGGACTGCCGACTCACGACTCCCGACTACGACTAACCCACTAATAGTACGCCTCATAAAAGTTTTATGCGCTGAAATACTTGCAAGGCTCCGCTCGCCACCCTTTTGTGTGCGGGAATTGGCCCCTTTTTTTTCTCTTCTTTTATTTGACGTCAACTTTTTCGACTGGCTCGGGGAGAGTTAGTTGAGCCTTTGCGACGCAGTCACTTCTTCTTGGCCAAGGGTTTTTAGGTAAGGTCAACTAGTAACTAATGTGGGGCTATATTTTCAAAAGAGGGTAAAACGTAAACTTTGCTCATTTGCACTTCAATTAGAGGCGAAATGAGCGGAAGTGTGAAAAATGTGCCACGATTTGTGATTCAATGAAGTGCGTCTATGGCTCCCAGATTCAGCCTTAGCTCCACACACACACACACACACACACAACTGGGCCCTTTTTGTCGAAATGTTGCCTCAGCTACCTCTGCTTTGTATTCAAAATTTATAAACGTTCATGCCTTGAATTCCATTGCCCATTGTGCCCAGCTGAATCGCCATTGCCCAAGCATCATCCCATCCTTTTGCAGTGCGTTTGGCAGCAAAAACTTTTGCAGACCCAAAAACCCGGACCCCAGACCCGTAGCCTTGCGGCATATGTGTTTTTTGGCTGCGTTTTTAAAAATTAATGGCATGCGAAAATTTTCTCTAAATTTCCATAAATTTGCACGTGGACTTTTGTGTGCAAAAGTTCTTTACTTTGCCAACTTATAATCTAATTGCGCCCTCACGTATATTTATACATACGAGTGAGTGTGCGTGAGTGTGAGTGTGTGTGTTTGGGGGGCATTGCAGGTGCAATTGGGTCCAGCTAAAAACTTTTACCATGAGCAGCGGGCCATGTTACGTTGAAATTAGTTGTAAAAGAACTTTACAGTTAGCTGCCCCCCCCCTTGCACTTGCGAGTGTTTCAAAATTTCATTTGAGAATGACAAAGGTTATTTCATTACATTGACTACATTGACCATGGCATATGCAGTTTTAATTAGCCACAAGTAAGGCATATAAATACTTGAAGTTTACTGCCTGAATCAAGAGAATTAAATACTGAAATTCCAAAGATCGTGGAGTTTAAGTTAATAGATAATTCATGAAGTGTGTAATCCTTTGCTCAGATTGTTGCTCTCTCTCTCTGAGGCCTGATCTAAGGCATTCTAAAGTCTGTGTGTATTTTTTATATGTATGGCATAACAAGATGAAAAACAAAAACATATTTAACTTTGGGAAAGGAAGCATAGCCCCGTGCTGTGAGTGAATTTGTATGCAACAGCCTTTAGCTGCCTGCCTAACAATAACATTTGTGCTCTTAGTTCAAAGGCTGTGGACATAAGAACGAATAATTTATTGATAAAATGTAAAACACATAGGCCCCTCCCTTAATGCATTTATTCTATTATAAAGTTAATAAAATGTCAAACAGAAAAATGTAAAACGAGAATGCAAAGCTAACTTCGACAGTGCCGAAGTTTCAATACACTTGAAAAACTTTACTCCAACTGAATTAACTGGTAAAAAATATATAAGATATATGTTAAAAGTGTTTATCGACCTTTCTATTTGCTTAGAAATTGGGACTAGCCGGTTTTGCAGCAAAACCTCGCTGATGAGGAAATCTGGTGATTTCCGAAACAGCTGTACGAGGAACCATGCTCACTTTGGTGTTGTTGGTACACTTGTTTTTTCAAATGTTATGGAAACATAACATTTACATGACCTCGAGCCGGCTAGTCCCAATTTCTTTATAAGATATAGATATCAGAAATTTAAAATGTTTAAATCATTGATAATAAAAATTTGATAATATAAAAAAAAACTTTTCTTATTAAAACACATTTTCCGACCGATCGGTCCTATGGCAGCTATATGCTATAGTCATTGGATTTTGATAAATTTTTTCAAAATTATGAGAAAGCATATAAAACTAAAATATAACAAGATTGGGGATGCTACGATGCAAAACAAAAAACTTTTTCTCACTAGAACTAGTTTTTTGACCGACCGTTTCTATGGCAGCTATACGTTATTGTGATCCGATTTTGATAAATTTTTCCTGTATTATGTGAAAGCATATAAAACGAACATATACCAAGATTAGTGACGCTACAATGGAAAACCAAAAAGTTTTTCTTACTAGAACTAGTTTTTTGACCGATCGTTTATATGGCAGCTATATGCTATAGTGATCCGATTTTGATGGATTTTTTCTGCATTATGTAAAAGCATATAAGACTATCATATACCAAGATTAATGACGCTACGATGGAAAACAAAAAAGTTTGTCCTACTAGAACTAGTTTTTTGACCGATCGTTTATATAGCAGCTATATGATATAGTCATCCGATCCGGCTGGTTCCGGCATATTAGTTGCGTGCAGTAAAAAGAAGACTTTGTGCAAAATTTTAGCTCGATAGCTTTAAAACTGAGGGACTAGTTCGCGTAGAAACAGACAGACGGACGGACAGAAGGAATTGAACTAAGCTCGTCGTTCTGATCAAGAACATACATAGTTTATGTGGTCGGAAATGAATATTTTTATGCGTTATAAACTTCTGGGAAAAATTAATATACACTTTTAAAGTGTATAAAAATGTAAAAAAATTTATTTCAAAAATACTCATACTCATAAGCCTTACACCCAGAACAAAAAAATCCAGAATTCCGTACTTAAACAGGGGAAATTTAGGTACAAATGATCCCAACAAGCTGACTACGCTCGAAAATTCGAAGTCTGGGAACAAAATCCGCCTATAGCTTTTATGGTCTCTGAGATCTTGGTGTTCATTCAGACTAACATGTTTTTATTGACCCGGCTATTGATGCTGATCAAGAATATATATACTTTATGGGGTTTGAGATGATTTCTTCTGCCTGTTACATATAAAAAGACATATTTGGCAAAATTTTTCGTATTCAGACAAAACCAATATACATAGAACAATTTTTTTTTTTAATTAAAAATAAACTATTCAAACGACTTAACTTGGTCGAAGGGAATTCGTATTAAACTTTGCCAAGATGAATGTTCCAGGTTACTTTTAATGCAGCTGCGATTCAGCTTTATCATGTCCGGGAGCCATTAAGCACTTCGTTGTTGGTCATAAATTCGTGAACTTGCTTTATATTGAGTCATGCTTGAACCAGTCCTACCCTTTGTCATTCCAACTAAAAGAGACTTCATAATATGTTCTTAATAAAGTAAAATTATTTTTATACCCTTGCAGAGGGTATATTAAAATTGTCACGATGTTTGTAACGCATAGAAGGAAGCATTTCCGACCACATAAAGTATATATATTCTTGATCAGCATGACGAGCTGAGTTCATTTCCGTTTGTCCGTCTGTCCGTCCGTCCGTCCGTCCGTCCGTCTGTCCGTCTGTTTCTATGCTATCTCCTCCCTCAGTTTTGAAGCTATCTTGACCAAACTTTGCAAAAAGTCTTTAAATACAAATACGCTGCACATTTGTCGGAATCGGCCGGATCGGATGACTATATCATATAGGTGCCATAGGAACGATCGGTCCAAAAACTAGTTCTAATGAGAAAAACTTTTTTGTTTTCCATCGTAGCGTCACCAATCGTGGTATGTATAAGTTTCATATGCTTCCACACAATTCTGGAAAAATTTATCAAAATCGGATGACTATAGCATATAGCTGCCATATAAACGGTCGCTCAAAAAACTAGTTCTAGTGAGAAAAACTTTTTTGTTTTCCATCGTAGCGTCACCAATCGTGGTATATATTAGTTTTATATGATTCTACACAATTCTGGAAAAATTTATCGAAATCGGATGACTATAGCATATAGCTGCCATATAAACAATCGGTCCAAAAACTAGTTCTAGTGAGAAAAACTTTTTTGTTTTCCATCGTAGCATCACCAATCGTGGTATATATTAGCTTTATATACTTCCACACAATTCTGGAAAAATTGATCGAAATCGGATGACTATAGCATATAGCTGCCATAGGAACGATCGGTCTAAAAACAAATTCTAGTGAGAAAAACTTTTTTGTTATTAATGGTAGCGCCTTTCGAAAACTGCAAGGGTATTTAAAACATCGGCGTAGCCGATGTTAGCCTTCTATTTTTTGTATTGATACAATTTGAGCCTTCATGAATCTACGGCGACAATTCCCAAATGGTTCCAGCACTTTTCTTGTGGAATGATTTAAAAGTGTAATGACCTTAACCAAAAACCAAATCCGGATTAGCTGAAGATTTATATATTTTGTTTAAGAGTTAAAAAAAAAAAAGAAATCGGTTCTTGTTATGTCAATATTTTGCGTTTCTTGGTAAAAGCCGCATTGTGTCAATGGGTGTTGTGTTGTGTGTTACTTTTGTTATTCAGTTTATGATTCAATGAACTGATACAAATTGTGTACACTCATTGGGGAGCAGTAAACAATCAACAGCATTGGGGGAATCACAATTCACAAAGTGGTGACGAAAATTATGCTTATGAGCAGAGCCCCCAGTTCGGTGTGTGTTTTGTGTGTTTCGCCCACCCCCACAGGCAACCCTGACCCCAACTGTGGGATTATGTTTATCTACAATATTTGATTTGTGCATAATAATTTTGAGGCGCCTGCGGCTATGCTAATAAAACTCAGTTGACGGTAGCAGGGGGACACCTGCTTGTTGTTGGTGTTGATTTCATTTTGCTCTAACAAAAGCAATTACCTCGGCCCAGACGGGCTTCACCCGACACCAAAAGCTCGTCCTGCCATCCATCGACATGGTGCGACATTAAGCATTCATTTTGCATGCAACAACTTCTGAAGCTCGCGAAGCAGCCGGCAACATATGTTGCATGTCAAATGCAGACTCCACTCCCGCTCCACTCACTTGAAGTGCTACACATGTAGCTTCGAGTTGGAGTTGGAGTGGGGAGTAAGCAGCCCCCGGGCTTCGTAGGAGACTTTTGTGTTGTGCAAGACGACGCAATGGCTGCCAACTCCTTCAGGTGGCATTAAAATAATGCACACGTGCACTTAACTTTATCCACGATTGTTTGTTTGTTTGTTTGTTCGTTCGTTTCTGCATTTCTGCTGCTCCTGTGTGCTTGGTGCTGCACCACGCCCATTGTTTCTCGGTATATTTGAAACATGGCACTATGGGTCACAAAGTCGCAGGTTGGGGCATAAAACTGGAGTCGGGAAAATTCTAAAAATTAATATATTCCCTTGAAGCTGCCTCGGGTGTCTTCATTATATGGATCTAATTGTGCCTTTCGTGTCCTGTTTAGGGATAAAGTAGGGATACGTGGGTTGCTATTTAAGTTTCTGGCTTAGGTCACTTCTAGCCATTTTAGAACCAATTGGCCTATTCCCAAAAAAGTTTGGACTTTTATCGATAACAGCTCCATACAACTCTTTCATGTGTGACCACGTTTGATATCGATTAACGATTAATCAAAAACTTACCTCGGCATAAAAATGGAATTAACTCGTGAAAATTTTCGTGCAATCATTTTTCACAACTTTCGACGTGGATTATCACGACAAGAGTGCAACGATGAACTTAAATCTTTGTATGGCGATGAAGGTCCATCCTATAGCAATCGCGGGCGACGCTCGCTCGAAGACGAAGGTCGTCCAAAAACAGTAGTTGTGCCAGAAAACATTGATGCCGTGCGTGAATTGATAATGCAAGACCGTCATGTTAAATACCGTGAGATAGAGGCATTCTTGGGCACTTCTTCCACCAGCATACATTCGCTATTGCATGAACTCCTGGGCGTCAAAAAAGGTTTGTTCTCGTTGGATCCCGCACAATTTGACAATCGCTCAAAAAAAAGGCTCGTGTGGATTGGTGCAAGGAAATTTTGAAAAAAAATAATCGCGGTGTTTTAAAAGACGTTTATAAGATCGTCACAGGTGACAAATCATGGAGCCCGAAACAAAACAGCAATCGACCGTGTGGGTCTTCGAAGACGAGCCGAATCCAACGAAAATCGTTCGTGGAAGAAGCACTTCGAAGCAAATGGTCGCCTGTTTCTTTGGTAAACCTGGTCATGTGGCGACTGTTTCGCTTGAGCAACGTAGGACGGTCAATTCTGAGCGGTACACCACAATTTGTTTGCCTGAAGTCTTCGGAGAAAGTCTTCGGAAAAACGAACAAGAGAAGACAGATCATTGTGCACCATGACAATGCGAGCTCTCACACATTAGCTCACACCAGCGTCTTTTTGACCGCCCAAAACGTCGAAATGATGGGTCATCCGCCGTACAGCCCTGACTTGGCACCCAATGACTTCTTTATATTCCCGCACATCAAGGGACAAATGCGTGGTCAACGATTTTCTTCGCCAGAAGATGCTGTTGAATAGTTCAAAAACCATGTTTCGGAGGTGTCTCATTCGGAGTGGAAAAAGTGCTTCGACAATTGGTTTAAGCGCATGCAAAAGTGTATAAATCTTGCTGGAGAATACTTTGAAAAACAATAAAACCATTTTTGATCATAAATATTCGCGTTTTTATTATTAGGCCAGAAATATGTATAGCAACCTACGTAAGACTTCTCTGACATTTGTTAAATTTTTAAACATTTTTTTGGTTACAATTTTGGCACCATAGTGCGGCCCTGTAGTGCCTCCTATGCGGCACCTCCGCGCTCAGGCTCCGGCTCCGCGCTTTTGTGTGTGCAAATATTGAAACTCATATTTGAGCACATTAACAAGCGGGAGGAGGAGGAGGGCCTGAAGTGGGCGCTGCAGGCCATGCGTACTGGCTGCGGCGGCCATTCAACTTGGTCCCCAACAACAATGTCACACAATGCGGCGCATAATGAGGGGGGGGGTGGGCTTTTGTTTTTGTCCTGACAGTCTAATCACCTTTCTCTCTCTCTCCTCCCACTCTTTGCAGCTCCTCCCGCCTCGATCGAGATCAAAGGTTATAGCCACAACTCCAAGGTGGAGGTACGCGAAAATCAGGACCTGCAGCTGAAATGCGTTGTGGCCAATGCCAAACCCGCCGCCCAAATTGTTTGGTATCGCGGCAATGTGGAATACAAGCCAGGTTAGTAGACCCAACTCCCTGACAGTGTGTGACACTTGTCACCGGCAACAACACTAAGCCATCAAATTTAATGTCCACTTACACAAAAACATCCCAGCCAGATACCACGCACGTGGCTCCCTCTAATGCTGCTGATCCACTCCAACCCCCCAAAAATGAGAGGAAAGTGTAAATGGGTTTGGGCACATGTGGGTTGCGGGTGGAATGGACGTCGACTTTCTGCTTGATGACGGTGCTTAAATAATAATTTTATACTTCAACAAAACGGCGACTGTCGATCCTGTCGTCCCTTATCTTATGTAGTGTGTGTGTGTGTGAAGTCCTGCGTTTGTGCCTTGTCATTTTTGCCGCTGCCCGGCAAAGCCAGCAAATTGGAAAACACAGAGTGAGAGCAAGAAAATATGGAAAAATGCAAATGTCAACTCGGGGAATGGGAATGGGCATGGGCATGGCAGGCCCATCACACGGCGTTTAGCCGCCTTCACGACTTTTAATTTTCATAATGATTATGATATGATATGCCCCACATGCGCCCGGTTGGGTGGGGCTGTCATTTGGCGGCTAACGAAATCATTTTAACACAACTGGCGCGTTAAAAATGCTTAAAATGTGAAACGCACAACGGAGACGCCGGCGACGATGATGATGGAAATTTTCGGGGTAAACATAAAAAAAACAGAGCGGGAAGAAAATTCGCCAAGCGGCGTTAAAATGTAGGAAAATCCGCAAGGAAATGTGGACAGCGGAAGGAAGCTGCATGATGAATTATGTTTATGACGCAATATGTTGCGGCTGGGTTCTGGAGACTGAGACTGGGCACCCGGAATGAGGGTTTACGACAATGGCCAGTTGGGGTTTCGTTTCGTTTTTTTATTTTTATTTCTGAGGGGTCTAGGTCTGGTCGCAGTATCATTTGCAAGCTGTCAGAAGGGAGCGTAAATGGCGGTTAATGTGGACAGACAGGACCCATTTTTTGTGATTTACCCCACATTGGCCCGCAGAGCGATAGTTTGAAGTATACTTCTGGGCGCAGGGTTTCATATGTATATATATGCAAGTCATTGCCAATTTATGACTCAAAATGATGTCACCAAATGTTGTTCTTACCACAAAATCAGAAAATACACACGACAACGTTCAAAAATAGCAAAAAAAACAAACAAACACACAAGGTCTTAAATCAAAAGCCCCTACATATTGAGTGGGAATCAATCGTAAGGCTACAAGAAAATAAATCTGGAAAAACTGATCCTCTTCTCTAGACCCTAAAAGAGACACAGACTTAGAAGCAGCATCGATTGATATAACGATACTAAGTAAACAGATTTGACTCTGCTTTATAATGTAACAGAAAAGTTGGAAAATTCAAAGATGAGATCTTAATCTCCAATAAAAAAACGTTATCAAATTCAGAAGGAATTAAGTTTTTTTTAGGTTGGTATTGAGATACTAAAAAAATATTCTCAAAGTCTAACTAAAATAATTTGAGAATTTTCTGGAAATATGCTCAGAGGTCTTTGACAGAGGCCTTACTCAGCTGGCAATAAAGAGCCGTGAGAATGAGCTTGGCCCTGCCAACTTGATTCTTTTGAAACAGCTGATAAATGAAACTCGATTCATAATTGTTCGAGGTGAATTACAAGAATTGAGCACACAATATAAAATTGAATTTAAAAAAACACAAAAATCGCCACCCATTTTAAAAGATTTGCCCAACAAAAAGCAATTCTTGGCAAATTGCAATCGAACTGTTTGGTTTATCATAGCTGTCCAACTGTGCAAAGATTTAATTGATTTAAAGTTATTTGAAACACGAGCCAATTTATGAGAACAAAATTTAACCCTCTGTGATGAAATGTAAAAGTGCACAGTGGTCCCTGCGGGGAAGTTACAAGTATAACTGAAAGAAACTTACTAAAAGTGGCAGTGCCAGTTGCAAAGTTTTGTCTTAGTATCACAAAATAAATGACTTGCTTCGTCCGTCTACAGCTCTACACAAAATACCCGTATAAAAACATTCCTGGCATTGCCCATGACCTCTGAATTTGATATAGTGCCTTCCCTTTTCAATATTATTAACACTTTTATTATACAAAGACTTTAGCTCGCTTTTTTATAAGCAAATCACAGCTGAGAAGACAGAGAGAGAGAGAGTTTCAGTTGTAGTGACATTTTTGCCTTTGCCACTCAGTCAACTAAGAAATAATTCCTGTTTCGAGGATGTTTTGAGTACCAACCAATAGGGGAGTGAAATCGGTGTACTTTATGAATGTGCCCAAAGTTCTTAACCTTAAGACAATTGGACTGTGACCAAACGCATACAGAAATTTCGCCGATTTTTAAAATTAGTTAAAGAAATCGAATTACTGCCTAGAAAACGCATCGAATGTTGGAAAAGGAACCTTACTGATAATATTTATATTTCAAAATGATCAGTCCCCTTCCATTTTATAAAATATTTTGAACAATCGAATTTTTGGAAGAACAAGTGCTCGAATTTAGTCCTATGCCATGTCTTTTTTACCTATTTTACCACTAGCACTAGAAGTGGCGGCAACGGGCAGCTGGACCTTTTGGAACTAGGAAATGGAATAATCAGAGAAGATATTTGAAAATATGGCAAATAAAAAAATTACAAAATTATAAATTATTTTAAGTATTTTATATTTTCTATCAAAGTTGGAAAGTAGTGACAAAAAATGGACCGTTCGTAAATTTAGATTCACCAGAAGAAATACAAAGAAAACAGTAATTTTTTTTTTAATTATTCACTTATAAATACATCAATCAATAGAAAGAAGAAAATAAAAACGATCCATAACATAGTTTTCATGATATTCTACTTAAAACCGCACAAAATTAACAAACATTTTTTTTTTTTTTAACTGACAATAGGTCATCTTTTAAGGGCTATATCTTCTATAATAAAAATCCCTCTTTATTAAGTGTTGCATGTTTTAAATCGTTGAAGAATTTCCAATAATATGGGTTTATTCCAAATTTCGGAATATCGGCGCAAATGCGATTTTTGCTTTTTGCAACCCCACTTTTTCTACGAACGCCGTGCGTGTGTGGCACATTATTATGAATATTCTTTCGTTGGCAGTGTTTCTCCACCTTAACCTTATTTAAGCAAGTATTTATTTTCTATTGCAACATTTAGCGTTTGTATTGTTCGTGTTTCTTCACATTTAAGGAAACAGCTTTAATATGATATCCGACATTTTGCTTCTGTGGATGATCTAATGGCTTAGAATTTAATGGATAGTTGGCGTTCTCGATGTGCTAACGATATCTACTGCTTTCATACTCTTAAAGATTATACTGAAACTAAGGGATGGCGCCTGCATATCCGACTTTATACAGTGTTGCACATAAAAAATAAAATGCTAAACTTTTTTAAATGTTTTTTAGGCTTTAAATTGAGAAATAGTAGAGAAAAGTCAACATTTTTATATTAGAAAGTATAATGTTCACTAAACCGAACCGAAACCGTGGTTCAGCTTGACCAAAAAACCATGTAATGAACCGGACCGGTGCTTTAAAACCTTTATAAACCATTTAAGCGTATCAAACTTAATTCTCGAGCGGTTTGCATCCCTGGTTAATAGTGTAATAAATATTATAAAGTTATAATTTAACCAGTGTATCAACAAAATTTCTAAAAAACCATTGTGATGCACGACGAAACCTGTGTTGGACTCAACCACTTTACACGCCACTTAATTGTACACATGAAAGAGGTAATCCAGAAATTAGATCCAAAAAGAAGAAAATTATTTATTTACAATAGGTTTCGACAAAAAATTAATGTAAATACATTTCTTTTAATCACAAAAAAGGTGGTCAATTCTGAGTAGAAAACTTTATTGTTTTAAGAAAATTAATGTTTTCAGTTACTTTTTGGTACTGTCCTTATTCAAAAAACGACGGATTAATAATGGATTCTTATGCGATTATGCGACATCTTAGTAATTTTTGTTGACTGAAATTCAACTCATACTGTTAAACAACTACCTTGATTGCCTAATATAACCTTGGGACTTAGCTACACCGAAAGGTGACGATTTGACATGCTTTCAGCATTGGAATATACGCTGGCAAAAATTTATTTTTAGTCGGGGGATTACTTTGAAGGTGAAGAAAGATAGTTGGAAGAATAACAAGTAAGAAAGTCGGTCAAGCCCGACTGTAATATACTCTGTACCTGTTTGTATGTAACTGATAACTTTAAAGTGTGAGGGTTTTTCAAAATCTGGGGGTGGCAACTCTTTCGACTATCGTTCATCTGGTTGAAAAAAGGATGTAACATATTTATATTAGTCACGCGGGAATCACGCGTGATTTCTGACCGCAGGCCATCTCAATTGCATCGCTCCTATCGTACTTGGTCTTTGCCTCCTTACACAAATATCTATTGGAAAGAAGGGAGGGGGAAACTGAAAGCGGCGCTAATGCCGTCAAGCCAATTCCAATTGGGAAATTACTATTGCCCTCTCGCTCTCTCCTTCTCGTAAGTGGCTGCGTGTTGTTGTTGTCGTTGCATTAAATTTTCATTTACATATAGCGCCACTATTGTTCATCTGATCGAAAAACGATGTATGGGGCTTGATAAGAAATGATGAGTAGAATATATGTCTAGAAGGTTTGAACAACCTAACTCCAAAATTGTGGATGATATTAAGTTTTTTTCAATTTGCGGGGGAGGCAGGGGGCGTGGCAAAAATCAAAACTAAACTTGATCTGCCTGCAAGTATAAGAAATATATGTTCCATACACCTCAAACCTCTATCTCTTACCATCTCTGAGATCTCTTCGTTCTCCATACGGACAGACGGACAGACAGACGGACAGACGGACATGGCTATATCGACTCGGCTGTTGATGCTGATCAAGAATATATATACTTTATGGGGTCGGAGATGCTTCCTTCTGGCTGTTACATACATTTGCACAAACCCAATATACTCTGTGTACCTTCGGTACAGAGTATAAAAATAGAAAGCTAAATACTAAATTTCTAAAATAAATACTAAATTTCCCTTGAAAAATGTGGCTTTAAAATTATTGAAAAAAAAACTAAGAAAGTAAAGAAACCTTCTAAAAATTTGAATATAAAATGTCACCAGGTCATACCAAAAGTTGTCCATTCCCCAAACATTAAATGCAACTCTCACTTAAGAAATGTATATGATAACTTTTAGTTTTCTGCTCTCACATTTTGGCCATCGTCAAATAAGACTATTTCTGTGCGGACGTTCAAAAACTTTATGTCTTGTCTAATCCTTATCTAATTCGCCTCCGTCTTTTACTTTTTGTTACAGATAAACGTGATGACAAGGTGGAAGAATCGACACCAAAACGCTTCACCACAACTTCCAGTCTAAAACTGAAGCCAGGATCCGATGATGATTATACGGAATACACGTGCCAGGCCAAGCACAAGGCCCTGTCGCCGGATATGCCCATGCGAGCGACGGTTCAACTGTCCGTGTTGTGTGAGTAGCTTTAGATTCGAGACGCGAATTCGAGTTGTCCACCCTCATTAGCGGGCACCAATTTGTCGTACAATTGAACAAATGTGTGTGCGTATGTGTGTGTGCGGGCGTCGCTTTTTGGTATGCAATGGTTCCTGGATTTTCCATTTCTTTTTTTCCATTTTTTTTATTGCATTCCGCCTCTGGAGCTGGCCACAATACGTGGCCGGGCCATCAAGGCCGCTAATTGCGCAATTGGCGCGCGTATTAATTAGTTTTTAAATTCTAATGTGCCACGCAGCTGCTGCACTCGGCCGGGGGGCGTTGCGTGCCCTGTGCCCGTTGGAGTGGCCAAAGTTCTGTCCTATTGATTGTCGGCTCCACCTGCACACGCACATTCGAATTAATTATGTTTGTTATTTATGCATAGGCAAGTCCTGCCATTTTATGCTCTTTGCCGTGCCCAGTTCGAACGCTCGTTGTCGTTCCATACACGTCGATTTAATTGGCAGCGGGGCCACATCGACGCCACGCTATCTTCACATTCTTGAAATCCCGCGGGAGTTACCCTCGCCCTTTGGCGTAATTATGCGCTATTATGGCATCCTCTGTGTAATCGGATTCGGGACACGGGGAAATGGAGGCAGCCGGCAGTATGGACATACGCCATATTTTAAGTGATTTTATTTCAATTTAATTTGCTCCCGCATACCTGCCGGCGCATACCAGGTCGTTAGTTTTGCAAATTTTAAATGACAGCCATTATGATTACCGCCTCCGGCCCGGCTAGGGTTGGGGCCAACTGTCAAACTCGGATAAAGGAAATGCATTACCACTTGAGCATCGCTGCAGGTATTTTTTATATTTATTGAAATCCATTTTCGAGACAATTTACATTATTTGTCCGCTTTGTGGTATTCTACACTGTTATTAATCGCGCCCTCGAACATGCCGGGGCGTGGCCATTGAAATCGGAAAATAATGCGTTTGACCGCATCAACGATTTGCATGCCAAACACTTCAATTAAAAATTGTGCACGAATTCTGATGCCGCTCCCGCCGCCGCCGCATCCTGGCCGCATTTGTTTTAGTGTAAATTGAATTTATTTGCGGCAAATACAGCTGCAATTAAATATGCACACTCGGTAAACTCTGGGAAAAGCCAGGAAAGCTTTTTGTTACTACATTTACTAAACTGCCCGCCCCCCTTCCCATATCCACCTGCAGATCCACCCGGTCCGCCCTACATTGAGGGCTATGCGCCCGGTGAAACATTGCGTCGCGGCCAGACGGTAGAGCTTATGTGCCGCAGTCGTGGTGGAAATCCGCCAGCTCAGCTGATCTGGTATAAGAATGGCTCACAAATACGCATGGCCTACAGGTAAGTGCGGCATTGAGTGGGTTATGATTTGCTAATTTAACTGTAAATGTATTTTTTAATACACTTTTAGAACCTCGGGACGCTTGTCGGAGAACATTTATACATTTACTGCCGAATCCGGGGATAACAGGGCACGTTTTCGTTGCGAGGCTAGCAATGTTATGTCACAGACACCCCTCAAAGCAGAAGTGGAACTGGCTGTTCTATGTAAGTGAAATTTAAAGATTTATATCTATATTACAATTGACCTTTAAGTAAAAGAAATCTCGGGATTACAAATAACGCATAAATATTGTCATAGGTATTGATACTTAAAGTTTACAGTTTTAACAAACTTCTTAGGTAAACACATTTGAATCGTCAGGATTAATATTTTGATTGAAAATTGTGTAATCAAGTTGGCTTCTTTGGGAATCCCTTTGCATTTAAAACAAATATCTATATATCTATATATATATACCAGGCCACAAAGGACGAAATTTATTTAACCCGGCACGACCCAGTCCTGGCACGAAATTATTATATTCTAATTTGATGCCAAAAGTTAGTGTTTTCTTTCGGAATATAGCATTGTTATCTTTGTTCTTAATTCTGTTCTTAAATCCAAAGACATCAACCGAAACCATTTACATATTCTTATAGAGAAATATAATTTTATCTAAATTAGAGCTTAAGAGCCTAGTGCGTCTATCGTTTGAAATGTTTCCTGATGTGGATTTAAAAATAATCCCACTAATTGAGCAATTTCGGGAAGAATGCTTAAACATCTAAAACCGCATAGTTCTAGCTTTTAATTCTTTCATTAATTCCGAGTTAAAAAGATCGGTTTAACAAATTTGCATACGATTTTTGGACCACATGCGAAAAATGTACCTAATGGTACTTTTATCTGAGCTCAATTTTACTGAGCAATTCTTAATTTTTTTTAGAAAAGTTAAAAGAGGCTCAAGTTCAGCGAAATCTTAGTTTGTTATGCAATGAAGCTCAGTTTTTTCTAGTTAAAGACTTTTAACTTCAATTTGGACTTCATAAAAAAACCAACGAGTTCTTATATATTGTTTTAACGTTCTCGACAACTTGTTATTAAGCTCCGAGTGCAAGTTCCGAGTTACAAGTTCTTTTGACCAATCTATTATTGTTTTATATTTAGAGCGTGTATGCTTTTTAATTACGTCTTGCATGACAAAATTCAAGTTATGGCAAGACAGGATAATCTTTTTAATTTCTAAAAGTGGCCACAACGTTTGCGAAATTGTCTGTAACAAAAGCAGATGTGTTTAATTCTTCTAGAGCGTAAGACACATCAAGTATTCTCTCTCTCACTCTCCTTTCTTAAGAAGCCAGTAAATTAGACGATACTTCTTAGGCATATTGATACTTTTGGACCTTTTCGTGCCTTTTGTGCCTGTCCGTGCCTTTCGTGCCTATAGGGCTTTTAGCTTAGGCCCAAAGCCCGCACCAAAAAAAAACCCGAATACGATTTAAGACACGAAACACGGCGATTTTGGCAAGAGGCCCGTGGGCCACGAAGTCCGAAACGGCCCGCGCCCATATCTAGTCTGAAAGTCTCAAGAAATGCAGCAAAGTTTCATTGGTGGTAATAGGTATAAGCAAAAAAAAAAACCTTCGGTTCGGTATAAGCAAAAGTATACAGACCTGTTTCTGTTTTGAATTTTTATTAATTATTCCGGAATCAGAACTTGTTTAACAAAAGATAGACTTGTAGCTTTTTGAACGGGCTTTTACCACCCTAAAATTGAAGTTGTATGATTAAATAAGTAGAATAGAACAACAAATAATAAATTTAGATTTAAAATAAATAAAATATTACGTTCAAGTAAACAAAAAGGCAGACATTCTGGTCATTTTGTAATATTCTAAATAAATTAATTGCAAAAATCAAAAATTTCATGTGCTCCTACGAAATTTAGCATGAACCCAAATTATAGGAAATTTTTCAACGATTTCAAATCTCTTGTCTTATGAATACTCAAATGGCATCACTGTGCATTGGTAAAATTTGTTTCGAACCCGTGAACCGGACCTTCAAAATCTAAAATCTGTGTATGATATACACCTACTTACATGCAAAAGCAGGCGGCTCTCACTCTTATAGTCTCGGAGATTAGCGCGATCATACAAACAGTTTAGCTATCTGGACATGTCTAAGTATATCGCTGAACAGGAATATATACACTTTAAAGGGTCGCAAATAATTCCTTCTTTCTGTAACATATGTTTATTTGCATTCATTTCCATTTTAATGGGTACAGTGTATAAAAATTGTTTTCGTCCATAACAAGGATAACAATTGTTGCCTAGTGGAATTGTGTTGCACAATTTTTTAAGTCGATGCGGCTTATCTTACGTACCAAAGAAAAGTCTTGGTCCCTTTCTCCTTGCCTGTGTTTGTAAACCAAACTAAAAATCGCATTTGTTTTATTTTTCGTGAAGCGGCTAATACGTAAGGAAATATATAGAAAAACGATGCATTATTAATAAATTCAGCATTTTTGTGTTAAGCACCATTTAAATATCAGCAGACTGCTGTCAAAGTTTTAAGCTTTAAATTTACTCTGTTTAAGTTTGGCCTAATTTAATACAGTCTAAGATAAAAATAAATAATATTTTATATGGTGCGGTCATTTGACTTCAGTTTTTTCTAACCCAAATCGAACGATGGTATAAAAGAGCATTATGACAATTTTTATGAAGAATTGACAGAGCAATTGCAACCGTTAAAAAGGAGGAAGAAAAATTCAATTCAAAATCAATAAGTCATTAATGAAGCAATCGTGTTTGTCTGCAATATGAAGTTTACGTTTTGCAACTTGTTGTGACTTTAGTCTTATTATAGGGAATCCTTAAATAGTGTACGTAAAGCTACATATCAGAATGTGTGAATGAGTGAGCTAGCTTACCTCGAGCAAGAGTAAGAGTAAAGACAACTCGCCACACTTCGATAAGTGCGTATGAGAGAGTGAGATAGACACTAAGGCAATTTGGGGAAGCTACAATAACGAAGCGCATAATTGAGGTAATTTATTATAAATATTTCTAGTCTTAAATTCTACAAAGGCTGTATTTATTGCTGAGTTTCGTACTGTACTTAAACCCAACTTAAAAAGCTTGTATTGAATTAGTTAGTTTGGTAAATTTGTCATTCATCTGACACAAAATTGCCTTAGATGTCACCATTTTAAATTGTATTTGCCATCCTCTGCTAGCCCTAATTGTGTTCCGTTCATTTTCATCTAAAACATCCATTGCCACATTACACATGATGCCTTCGGCTCGTACCATCATAATGTGTCAACAGCCACCGACTTCATTTTCTTTTGCTGCTGCTGCTCGCTCGCTAATTCCACAAAGTCGCACTTGGCACTGTGACTGGCTGGAAATAAGCCTGGCAACTCTGGGATATGGCTCTGTTGCTTTCTTTTGCAATTAAGCTTAAGTTTGCACTCTGAAAAGCCTCTCCAGCGCCAGCTTCTCACTTGGCTTTGTCAAATCAAGCAATGCAAATTCTTTTCAAGTGCCAAATAGCGCAGACACCCTTCCACCCCTCAGTTGCAGCTTGTTAGAGTTACAACAATTGCAATCAGGCGCACAAAGCCGGGGAGGAGGAGACGCCGCTTGCCAAAGTCGTTAGCGACACCCAGGACAGGCCAAAAGCATTTGCATGCAGACTCGGTGCCCCTCAGTTGCTCCTCCCCCTCCCAGCTTATGCTCGTGTGTCTAACATGTAAATGGATGAGACGACGACTCTTAAGCATCGCGTATATTCAAATTTCGCGTCCGCTGAAATTGGCGCTGTTTACCTGAAGATCAAGACTTTAAGCTGGGCACGTGGCTGCTTATCCCGCCCCAACCACCCAGCCACTTGTCCAGTTTCAGTTTATGCGCATACCAATCAAAGTGTGTGTGTGTGTGTGTGCCTGCACTTAGTTTGTCTGTTTGTCTAACAGTTCTCCCCGCCCCTAAGTGTGCTCAGCTGGTTGGCTCTAGCCTCTTCCTCCCCTTACTACACACGCATTATTTATGTATAACGAATGTGGCACAAAAATGAAGACGTAGCAGGAATACATTCTGGATCCTTTCCGCCCCGTGTGTGTGTGTGTGTGAGTGTGTGAGTGGAATGAAGATGTATGGCACAGACGGGCCTGGCGAAAGATGCGAGAAGTTAAGAATTCATAATGTTTATTTATATGCGAAACATATCGAGTCGAAGTTTTGTATTCCCCGAACTCGGAACCATGTCCATGCGTAATATATGTATGAACGCTCCTCTAGCTCCTCCAGCTCCTCCAGCTGCTGGTGCTTGCACTTATCCATCAAAGTAGCATCTGCAGCAGCTTCTCCAACTCAGCATTAGGTAATAGCTACTCGTCACGGCAGGGAGGGGAGCTTGCCTGTCAGTCACTCAGTCATCATTTGCATGCAGCTATTAGATGGTGGAGCGAAAAAAAATGTGGCATGCCACAAGTGAGGTAGCGCAGGCTTATTAAATATTTATGCCCAGCTCCTTCATTATGCGTCTCTCTCTCTCTTTCTCTCTCTCTCTTCCTTCCACAGTTGCACCGTCACACGTCACCGTGATGGGCCCCACGGAGGCGCGCGTTGCCGATGTTGTACCCTTGACGTGCACCACAGCGCCCTCAAATCCGCCCGCTGAGATCAAATGGATGGTGGGCGGACGTCAGATACGCAATGCCACCTCCAAAACCACAGTCAGTCCTGAAGGTAAGTGTGCGAGTAGATAACTAAATGGGCAGGCTTTTATATATTTTAGGTAATGAGCTATTTTAGGGTTGCCAGATACAATCTAACATCTGCATAAATCTATAAGAAGCGAAAGATAAATATACCAAAAATTTATTTAGAATGGTCAACGATATTTCACTTGAAGTTCCTTTGTTTGAAGGTGGCTCTCAGCATTCACAGACGAAGCTTTTTGAATCAGTTCTTTTGCAAAAACATCTAATCCAAATGTCGGTGTTGCTGAAATGTAAGATTTTTTACATTTCGGACTTAAATTCGGAGTTGCCTGATCCGACTGGTAGACATTTGAATATTGCAATAAGACGGACGTTGGCGATAAAAAATTAACCACAAAGTTAGCAACACATTTGAGAAAATGTGGCGTATGCGCAATTCGTGCCCCACAAAGTAGGCAATGTATTTGTGAATATGTGGCATAGACGCTATGCAAGCCCTACAAAGTAGGCAACACTTTTGTGAAAACTTGAATGAAAACCAAAAGACGAGGCATAATTCACGTATTTACTTTGGATAAGGCTCGCAAAAAATATCAAGATTAGAAACTAATCACTCAATTAAGATTGTTTAATATTAACAGAGGATACGAAAGGGTTCATCCAAGTATAGTTCGTTCTAAAGCGTTTCAAAGTTATTGGGATAATGTTATAGGCAAATCTCCGAGCAACATCTAAGGCTGGGTTTACATTGCCTCATTTTGAGTCAAATTCCTGATATTTTCAAGGTAAAACATTTGTCAGTTTATGACCCAATGTAAACCTAGCATAACATTTTACATCTTTTGAACAAAATGTTTCTATTCAAATATTTTCATAATTATTTAGAATTTATTTAAAGTAAAAATCTTAATAAATGTACTATGTACAAAATTATCTTGGACATGCTGATGTCGCCATATGTGTCAGGACGCATAAGCACTCTATTAAGGGTGAGTATCTGTAGGATTCTCAGCCAGTAAGGCATATATTTATGTGCAGAAATTCCACCAACTGCAGAATATCCAGAAAATTGTGCCCTAAACGCATTAGGAAACTCAGACAATTTAATTTATAAATAACTAAAATTCTGTATCCCTTAACAGGCGATGAGAAATATCAATTCGGTAAATGGATGGTCAGCGTTTTTAGTTAACTATCAACAAACCATTTGCCATCAAAGTGTTTTTTTTTTTAGCCTTCTCATGGCCAAGTTGTATATAATTTCATATAACTATTCAAACTTTCCATCAGCAAACTTCACTTTTATCCAAAAACAATCTTTTAAAAACACGTCGGTGAAATACTGACACTGATTCGGTTTAGACTTGGTTTGCATTGCTTTCCAAATATGTTGAAAAAGTGTGGAAATTGCTTTTTGTATCTGTAACGAGTGGTGTATATCATAGACCATACATAGTGGATATAACAAATGCCCCTCAAAAAGTGTTATTTTTTTCGTGTCTCATTAAAGTAATAATTTAATCCATCAGGTCGATTTAACTAAAAGCCTTTTCTATCAGTGAAACTAATTGATACCATTCGGTCTTTCATGTCATATGACTTTAAGGAAAATTAGAGCGAGCATGCTTACAAATTTTTAGCTTTTCTTATTAGCTTTTAAACGTTGATCGAATTTTAACCGCAGAGCACATTGAGTCTTCTCGAAGTTGTCATATTATTTCCATAATTTTAATGGATTTCTTAAAAAATTAGACACAACAGACGGGCTTCTATAAATTTTTTCTGTTATCTGCCTGGTTGTAAGGTTGCTTACTTGATACTCCAATATTTGTCAGAACTTTACCGCGACCCACTTTATAATTAAGTAATTGTTGAAAATTCCTAAAGATAATGAATTGCTCCTATTACCCTGCACAGCTAATCCGAAACTGAAGTTGCAGCTTCTGAGTCTATTCGAGTGACCGCCAAAAAGCTAATTTTGCAGCATATGGCAAAGCAAAATAGAAATAATTTAAAACTGTAAGAAAGAACAAATATTCCGAATTTCCGTCTTTTTGTTTAATTGAACGTAAGAAATTTTTTTATTTTTTATCCAAATTTTTAAGCAGTGTGTCTTTGAGCATTTGTTGGTGTATTCTACTTCTTTGGTAATACAGAATAAATTTTAAGGGTATTAAAATCCCGTTCAACTAAGACTTGTAGCTTTGAATGAATGAGGAATGAAGCAAGGAATAATTCCTCAAGGAATTTTTTTTATATGCGATTTGACAGCTCAAGGAAACTTCGGACGCCCTTAAACCTTATGCTTAAACTGATATTTATGTCGATGACATTCATAGGACAGTTAGCGCAATACTTTAAATAACACAATATTTAATGTTAAATGATTTTGTTAACGAATTTACGATCAGAAATGGTAAGAGATCGGATTTAAAAAAAAGATTTGATATTTCGGTTGTAACTTTTTGTTATCAAGCCAGTTAAATGAAGATTTATAGAAATTGAAAGATGTAAGCCGAATTACTCAATTGTTATTGGAAATTCTGATTCCGCATAAATTGATCGAAATCAAAAACGGGAACAGGCCTATATACTTTTTTGTTGATTCGAACCATAAGATTTGCTACGGAACAGGTTGAAGTTTAACTTGTTGTCAACAATAGGCTCTGTTCTCATTTCATGCAAATTCGGAATTCCGGGTTCGAACCGTTTCGGTTAAATACCGGATTAAAGTCATGTCTGTAACTCTTATCTCCTAAATTTTGTCAATGTACTGCTTTCAGAAACACAACAAATATCGCAGTAAAAGAGGAAATCATTATTAGTGATAAAAATTACATTAAGTCTATTTCAATGATCGGAAGTTAAGCAAAAGTTGTTCGCGGACAAAAGCAATTGGTCCACTAATTCTTTTCAAAACCGAAAATGTAGCAATCATACCATACCATCAGGTAGAGTAACGTTGAGCGTAAATTTATAAATAGACTACAACCATTTACTAGCCAAAAGTTTTCAACCAAACATCAATTTAATGGATTTCACATCCAATGAAATTTTTTGTTCGCACATCAAAAACCAATTGCGAGATCAACGGTCTTTGTCAACCGAAAAATGCTCGTTTTAAAGTTCAGGTAGGCAAAAGAATATGAAAAGTTCTTTCTAAAATTTGTATAGAGAATATTAAGAAATATCTTTGTGTTTTTCATTTCTATTCCCCAAATATATAAGGCTCTAATTAACTAACAAAATCCCCACTATATTTATTTCCAGGTGGTTGGGTGACCAGTTCCAACATCAGCACAGTTGTGGAGCCCAACAAGCGGTCTCTGGTGGTCATCTGTCATGGCCTCAATATGCAGCTAACGGAGAATGTGGTCTCCACCCATACGATCAATGTTCTGTGTAAGTACTCATCATCCAGCTGTCTCAGACTAAGGCCCAAACTGGGTTTAAGTTTCATTGGCCAGCAATTGTGTCAACTAATTGAGATAGGTCAACTTTAAGTGTCCATCACTTTCCCTAAACACTGGAGCATATGTAAGCAACTTTGCTGGGGGTTTTCTGTCGTTTTCACTTTAACCAGGAATACATTTAAAATTATTTAAGTATAACAATGACAGAGCCATCGGAATTTTCACTATATCCATTATGCGTTACCGACTCGGTGCGCGATTTGATGCGTATGACGGGTGAGCAGAAAATGCAGGAGGATCTCAAGGCCCTGAATCGTAAGAATGCGGCCAAAGTTGTGACGAAACGTTTGCACAAATCTGCGATGTCCTCAATACGCTACAAAATGTGGCTCGAGCATCGTGAGCGGGTAAAGCATGCCATAAGCAAACTGGATGCCGAGCCTCCCTCATTGCAGGCTACTCGTGTCACGGGGGTAAATAGTTTGCGTGACGACGCCGTTGTCTTTATGCGACGCACCAAGGAGAATATCCAGCTGCTGGTGGAGATTTCGCGCACCATGCGCACTCACGGTGTGGTCAATCCCTTTCGCTATGAACAACTACATGTTGTGTCTGCTTTGCCGGTGGCCATAGCCAGGCTGGAACTTCTGGAGCGAGAAAATCGCGACTTGGGCAAGCGTATTCTAGAGGCGCACAGTGAGGTGGACTCGGGCTTGGGTCCCGATATGCGTGTGGGCGCCTTGTCGGGTCGGCTGAAGAAGAAGAAATCCCAGCCTTTCGTTCTTAACAAAGAAGCCTTGGCCAAGTATGAGGTGTTTAAGTTTAAGTTACCCTCAACGGATGCAGAAAGCAAGCGTCTCTTTCGTCCACGCATTTACTTTGATATTTATCTCAAGGACGCCCGTCCCCTGGGTCGCATTGTGGTCCAGCTGTACACGGAGGCAGCTCCGCTGGTGGTGCTGCAATTGGTGCGATCTGCCATGTGCAGTCAGCACAATGAGTTCCTTATCAGACGTTTATTTCCTAGCCTTTGGGTGGAGGCCGATCTTAAGTTGGGCCAAAATTCTCCTTTACATAATCCACTGGAGTTCGATGCCAAAGTTATTGATCATGGCGCCTTTAACCATGTGCTATCCTTTGACAAAGTCTATTGTAAGACTGGTTTTCAGGATTCTCTATCATTTACCATCTCCTTCAAGCCGCTGACTGTGTGCAATGGAAAACGTGTGGCCTTCGGACGCATTATCAAAGGTAGCAAAATCTGTGAATGTATTCAAAGTTATGGCACCAAAAATGGAAAACTGAGTCGTGGTATTCTGTTCACCAGCTGTGGCCTATTGTGAATCCAAATCTATGTGTAACCAAAGATTATTTATAAATATGAAACATTTTTTCTTAAAAATATGCTTCTGGGGGATTCGAAAGTGTTTTTTCTAAAAATAAGAATCAACATACTCCTGGGGTATAACAAAAAGTTTCTTTCCCCTGGAGAAACCGTGGCTGGTCTGACTAGCAGAGCCTTTGCCACGAGATTCAGGAATCCAATTCATTTGTAAGATGCAAAGCAAACCTTTATACGAGTTGGCGTACTTCTAATCCCCTAAAGTACACAGTAACAAGTGAATACTAAATCACAGTTTTCTCCGTGCAATCTTTGCTGTGTACTAAAGTCCAATAAAAGTCAAATGGTCCGGTTGCAACAGAAAGACGTATCATTGTCGTTCTAACTTCGACAGAGTCCTGACATACTGTCGCCACGTAACTAACGCAAGTGTCTTAAACTCCATTATCCCATGTTCGACGTCACTCTTAATTTGCTTCAATTATAAGAGGCAGAGGGGTAGGAAGCGGCAGAACTGACACAGAGAAAGAATGTCTGACAGGCATACACAAAGTCACTCGATAACAGGATAAGCGAGAAGTTCGCCGAGGCTTATTAATAATTGCGATTTCTAGTTTCGGCTTACGCCTGCCTCCCCCCTCTCTCTGTGTGTGTGTGTGTGTGTACTTCAAGGCCTTGCTGGTGGTCCTTTGTGTGCACTCCTGCAGCGCTAATTAATTTTTCTGACCAGCATCAGAGAGCGCACAGCGTTAAAAGTGGAGGAGGATGGGGAGGAGGGCGAGATTTACATTTATTACCCATACCGTTGGCGAAATGCTGAAAATGACTAACAGGCCCCGAGGTAATGAGCGAGGCGGCTCCCTGTCAACCCCCCCCCCCCCCCATCCCCCACCCCTCTTAGACACACACAATCACAAATTCAAGGCCGCGCTGTGTGTCTTATGTGGCCATTGCCTAGGGGACTTGCAGACCCTGCAGATACTCCTACTTTTACTTTTGTGCCAGGCAAATTAAATAATTTTAATTTTTATTGTTCTGCCGCTTGGCAGCTCTCGACGAGGACAGCGGTTGGTCTTGGGCCTGTTTGTTGTAGGCCATAATTTGCTGGCTCGTGGCTAAGTTTTTTTTTTTTGTTGGGTTTTTTGTTTGTTTTTCGGCTTTCATCCAAACGTTTTTCTCTCCTTCTTTTCGTTGTTCTCTGCTAACAGATCCTCCCGCACCGCCATTAATTTCTGGCTATATAGAAGGACAAATTATCCCAGCTGGTTCGGTGCAAAAACTGCTTTGCGTTTCATCAGGCGGCAATCCGCTGGCGACGTTAACGTGGTACAAAAACGACAAAAGGGTGAGTTTTTCTTCTTTTTTTTTGTATTTTGCAGCAACGTCATCCCCTCGCGGTGTGTGTGTGTGTGTGTGTGCTATCAACAACAGCCAACAGCAAACATCCGCAAAACAATAATGGCGCTTTTGTTGACCATTTCCGTTTCCGCTTTATGGGCTTAAAGTGCTAATGAGGCAGCTTTTCTCTCAGTTTTATCTCTGACATTAGCTTTTATAATGGTAGTATATGCTTCACACCTTGCACAAACTTTTTTCCACCAATAATCGAGACACAACTGCAACTGCAGTAGCTGCAGGAGTATTTTTTTTTGTTAATTTTCCCGCTTATCAACGTAAGTGGTGGCAAGCACCAGATGTGCTTGCATATGTGGGCCGTCCCATAATTACTCGCTCTGATGTGGAAATAAAGGTTTTTTAATTAGAAATAAGCAGAAGTGGTCAAAACCAATGAGGATAAGACAAAGTACTTAGGACAATCTGTGGATGGCCATTTGTTTTTTACAACTTTAAGTTGATTATCATCCCGTTACTGAAATATAATGCAGCGGATGTGGCCACAATTGCAAAGATTTTAAAGATTTATGAACCATTAAAGGTCGCCGATAAAATTCGGTACCGAATCAATCTACGGAAACACTTGACGTAGCCAAGTGTATAATAAAACAGCGGATGCCTGCTACTGTAAAAAGATGTACAATTGGCTCAGCCCGGACGAAGTTACGGTCGGGACAGAGATGGCATAACCAGGTGTGGAAAGAGTTTGCCAAGTTTTATGTGTGTGACAAATAATTTAGAAATAAAATAAAGACTGACTATTTCGTACCAGCAATTCTAAGAAGAAGAATTTAATCTAGTAATTGAAGATGTTTCAAAGAAATATAGTCAAGTTATTAAGGCGACTCATAAATATGGTCTAAACACCATTTACCTATGCTAAAGGAAAAGTAAGAAAATGGACTGAGAAACGAGAATAAAAAAGAACATTTCCAGTTTCAGTGGCAGGGAAGTATTTTTGCTGAGCATACAGATTGTATGCTTCCAATCTGGTAAATTAAGAAAAAATATTCATTTAAATTAGGCGACCAAAGATCTACAGATCTGATGGATAAAACGAATTGATTTTTTTCTAATTCTGAGTGGTCTAGTCGATTAGTGAGGGATAGCAAATGCTCTCTATAACGTTTAGAATATGCCTCAACTCTTTCATTTACCGAAGGAATCCTCAGGTCCCAGATAAGGGTCAAATTGCAGACTTACCGGTGCCCATTTCAAATTCAGCTTGAGGCCTGGCTTATGCACAACTAAACTCAATTCATTAACGTACGTCCACATAATAACCTAGGTTAGATTGCTCTCCGGTAGTAGAAACCATCTTACGTTATTTTAGGCGGTTTACAAACCACGTGCCCAATTGATGAGCAATCCGGAGCTCGTCCAGGTTAAGCCGAGATATTTCGCCCCTGCAAAATTAGCTTGCGGTGTTTTTGCCACATTGATGCCTATACTCCAGTTGAAGAAGTCTGTGAAGACCTTTAGCTGGTACTTGTATTTACATACATAGGTAGCATTAAATAATCCTCTGAAGTCAAGGGTGGGAAGGAAAAGATTAGACTGAAAATAATATTATAAGGTCGGGCTACTCGAACCCTATTCACTATAAGTCTTAATATTATTTAATACCAACATGTATTATTGCTAATATTTAAATAAATTAAAATATTATCAGAGTGTCTACGAAATGGGAAAATAATAAGGCTAAATAGAGGCTTAAATAATCCTCGTCTCCGAAAGGAATGAATATAATAGTATCAGAGCGGGAATTAATACTTTTGGTCGAAAAGAAAGTAAAGAGAAAGAGGAAAGTATCATTGAAGATCTACAAATTTTAAAAGAATGGGATCGGTGATTTACGACAATGGATGGAATGGAAAAATGACAAAGTACCGAAGGAACGAAGAGTATATTGAAAATTATGCAAATTTATGTAACAGCCAGAAGAAACAACTCCCACCCTAAAAAGGATATACTCCAACTCCCCCCGCCTCCCCCGCAATTTGAGAAAAAAACCTCAAATCTTTTACAATTTTGGAGTAAAGTTCTCCGAGACATATATTCTACTCATCATTATTTATCGAGCCCCCATACATCGTTTTCCGATCAGATGAACGATGGTAGAGTTGCCCACCAAACAATTTGAAAAATACCTCAGATTGTTCGAACATTCTAGACATATATTCTAATCATCATAACTTATCGAGCTCCCATACATCGTTTTTAGATCAGATGAACGATAGTAGAGTTGCCGTAATAAGAAAAAACCCTAAAATCTCCCACAATTTTAAAGATAGATTATTTAAATCTTCTAGGTATATATTTTAATGGTCATTACTTATCGATCCTCCATACACCGTTTTTAGATTCGATGAACAATAGCCGAGTTATAAGCAAATCAAATAGTTGCGCTGGGCAGCACTGGCCGCAATTGTGATGGGCAGCACTTACACAGTTTGTGTGAGCTCACACTTAAAAGTTATCAGGTCTTAACAAACTTTGACTGGTACTTTCTTAAGTACTTGTTTTTATTTCACTTCTATACATACTTATTACACTTGCTGCACCCTTAAATTTTCTCTATTCTAACTTTCACTTAAATTAATATATTTCTCAAAAGAGATTGAGAGTAGCTCGGCTGAGTAATTTGTGTTCTTCTCAATTGACACTTGACTTGACATTTCTTTTGTGTATTTTTGATACTAAAAGCGAAAGCTTGATCCACGCATGTCAACTATTGGTTTTTTTCAGGTAGATATTTTTTACCAAACCTTAAATAATTTATTTTCAGTAGGAATTCACATGGGATTTTCTTAATTTCGAAATTATAAATTCATCTTGTGACGTCCTAAAGATTTTAAAATATTTCTGGTGTGTCTGAGGAATCATTACAATTCTGCTTTTGCGCTCTGAGGCAAATCTCTGTATTGGCATATTTCGGTGACCGCCTTTGTGATGTATTGTTTGGAGTTTTTGTAGTACCAATCAGACTAGTTTATAAAAAAAACAGGGTTTTAAAGCTATAGGACATCTTAGAAAAGTATATTGATATACAATACAATAGTATTTCTTTTTGTACACCCGATTAACTATGGTACAGCCCTCGTATTTAAAGGTGATACGCGAGCAAGGGATAAGCATCTCATTTGTGGAACAGATGCTGCAGCTCATGTGCAGTTCTCTGACTCTCTGGCCACATTCGTGTGTTGGCAACTTATGGCCTGATTTTGGCAACACTTACTTCATGCTATCCCTCTCTCTCTCTCCCTCTCTCTCTCTGTGCCTCAGATCAACTCGGTCATACGTGCCGCGGACAAATCGGTTTCAGCTGAAATAACCATTTTGGCCAATGTCACCGACAACCAGGCGCAATACCGTTGCGAAGCCTCAAACAGCGCCACCGAGATACCGCTCTTCCAGTCCACCACGCTCAGTGTACACTGTAAGTATACCGAGTCTTCTTTAAGGGGATGGGGTTGAAATGGCCATTATTATTCCTTTCAGTTGCCCCGGAGACGGTAAAAATACGCATTGAACCGGAAGAACTGCGACCTGGCATGGAGGCCTCCATCATCTGCGACTCGAGCTCCAGCAATCCGCCGGCCAAGCTGTCCTGGTGGAAGGACGGCATCTCCATTGAAGGTACGTAAGCAATTGGAAGTTTGCCCAGTCCAGGGCCAGGCCAGGGCAGGCCAGAATCATTGGACTTGGCGGCGCCATTGTCAAAATGGCAGCTGACACCGCCGCTAGTGCATTTTTTAAGGCGTTTCCACGACAACATCCGGTTCGTTTGCCAGTCAGTAAAAGCCCAACCCATTTCTCTTCTCCCAACCCCAGGCATTAATAACACGTCCAAGCCGGGCCTCTGGGGCGGCACGGTCTCCACGCTCGAGTTCAGGGTAAACATCACACAGGAAATGAACGGCGTGGTCTACACTTGCCAGAGCGCCAACGAGGCACTGCAACGCAGCGTCCACGAGGCCATCAGCCTGGATGTGCTGTGTAAGTACACTAATTGAGCAATTAGGTAGAAAAAAAAAACAAAAATGTGAATTTGAATCCAGATCGACCCAAGTTCGTGCCGCCACCATCCTCCACAGCCGTCGGAGTGGAGGGTGAATCGCTGCAGGTGTCGCTACAGACTAAGGCGAATCCCGTGGCTGTGGCTTATACCTGGACCAAGGATGGCGCTACCATACCCCAGGAAGGCGAGCATCGTATCTTTGCCCAAGGGGGTGGTCTAAACTTTACCCGGCTGCATCGTGACGATGCGGGAGTCTATGCGTGCAGTGCAAGCAATACGCAGGGACAGGCTTCGCTCAATATAACCGTGGTGGTGGAATGTGAGTAGCGCACTCTCTATTGATATAGTTGGATGCTTACAAACCGATTGGTTTTTCTCACTCAGATGGCACCAATATCAAGAGTATCTCGGAGAATATTATAGTAAATCCCGGCGAAGAGGCCATGCTGTCTTGCAGCGTTGAGGGGAAGCCACTAACCGAAGAGCATGTCAAATGGGAGAGAGTGGGCTATGAGATGGGCGAGAAGACTAGCACCACCTTTGCCAATGGCACCTCCTATCTGCATATCAAGGATGCACAGCGTGAGGATGTGGGCAATTTTCGTTGTGTGGCTGACAATCGTGTGGCCAATCCCACCAATCGAGATGTGCTACTGATAGTCAAATGTAAGTAAAGGGGGAACTTGTTGTGTGACCAGGTTTGGTATGATCATTCTTTTTTGGTTACCTGGTTACACTACCAGGGATTAATCCCAAATCGAATATTGGTTTCGGTATCGGTTCCGGTACGTACCGGAATTAGAATTTGGGTTAAAGGTTCTATTTCGGTTTTCAGTTTTTTTCGGTTTTTAGTTCCAATATGGTTCTCAGGTTTCTATTTCGGTATTATATACATTTTTTTAAATTATTTCAAGATATCCAAAAAATTAATGGATGTAAAAAAACTAACAAACGGTGTTCTAAGAATATGCCACTTTAAAATTGATTTTTTTTTTAGTATACCGATTTCTAGATCAACCTAGAATTAAGAAATTCCTTATTCTTATCACCACCAGACAAACTCGGCCATTTCTCATAAAGCTTTTTTTTTTTTTTTTTAATTTTAATAAGCTAAAAAAATATTTCCTAAAAATGGTTCGAAATAATCCGCTCTTTTTAAAGCGTATCTCTGCCGTATTTCCGTAAAAAAAAGAGATTTGGATACATTAGAAACCATACTAAAAGACGACGGGTTTTTTCAAGCAAGGTATTAATCAAAAGGGTATGCAATTACTATTAACCTAGTTGAAGAACACCTTCCAGTCGATTTAGTAGTTTGAAAGATAGAAGCAAAAATATTTTGAAAAAAAAAAAAATCTGTAAATGGTTGAAAATTAAAATCAAAAAATTGGTTTTTTCTTTTACACTCATAAATTGTACTTTAACGAAGAAAATAAGGTATTGATGATAAAAATCTTTGGATAATTAGCGAAGTTGAGTGCATTATTATGAAAGTACTAAGAGTCAAATTTGACTATTTTTGGGTGTAAGTGGGCATTTTCACCGAAAAGTCCACCAAGACCATACATTTTGAAGTTTTTCAAAACCTTTGCTTTATGATATTTTCTAAGGAAAACAGTCAAATTTTACTAATATAAACCAATTTTAAATTTATTTATAACCCACTTCGAGATATTCAAAAGCAAAGACGCGCTAGCTCAACTTTTCGAATTTTTATATTTCCCTTGCACTTTTTGATTTAATAAAAGTTCCTAAATCTCACTTTTTGTGCATTGACTTTTGTATTCTTAAATCTTTCCAAGGGTACAAAGAGTCAAAAATAAAATGCATACTATGCGATTGCTAAAAAACGTAATTTTTTTATTTGCACCATCGCATATTTCAATGTCCCGTGCGACATTGAAAAACAACATTTGTTATCTATGTGTCGAAAGTACATGCAGAAGGCTTATCCAATATTGAGTACAAATAGAAATTTTTAATAAAATTCAAATAAAAAAATCATGATGAAAAATTAGAGGATTTGTGATCTTGGTACTTATATAAAGTTGGTCCCGTGCGACATATTATGTGCGAATTTTAAAAATTTTTCTTACACGAATTGATTTTTTTTTTTATTTTACGTTTTCATTTTTTTATTTAAAGAGCAAAAACGGAGGCGAAAAAGGATGAGAGAAAAGTTGTAGTTCGATCCAATAATTTGTTAAAATTTGTTTTTTTTGTTATTATTTGGAAATGAATACATTGAAATCCTCTGTTGACTTATAAACATTTTAACTACGCTTATTTATATATTATTACCTCAAAAGCCTAACTGAAATAACATAATTTATATGATGGAAAAAATGTCCCATGCGACATGTCCCGTGCGAAAATGCTTAAAATTGAATTTTAAAAATAGTATAAGTTTTTTAGGGTAAAATCATAACAGTTTTTAAATGACATCAATGTACAACATTCTAAAATTAAAAAGATTGCAATATTGCCTCAGGATTCGCTAAAATAGGCTTGTCAACTTCTGTTTTTGTCCCGTGCGAATGCCTTAGTTTTTTTAATTATCTTAAAAAGTAAAAATTGCCCAAAATCAACCTTAGCACCAATTATAGGGCCAATTAGGAGATATAAGTTAGGCCTTTTGTCAAAACAAAAATACGTTTTATTTTTACTTTTTTTCCACTTCAAAAGTGTACGAAGGTCCATGGAAATGTCCATATATTGTTATTTTACGAGTTGAAATATATATTTGAATTATTCATAAATCAATCAAATAAATAATAAAAAATAATAAAAAACCGATACAATACCGGTATTAGCGTTTCGGTATGGTTCCGGTTTTTTCGGATCCTATTATTCGGTTCTCAAAAAAATTTTAATATCGGTTCCGTTTTCGATACCGGTACCTGGCTTTAAACGATTTATTTCGGTTAACTGTTCCGGTTACGGTATTATTCCCTGTACACCACAAATGCAAGGACAACCCAGGTCTAACTTTTCCCTTATTACTTTTCCTTTTTCAAATGCAGTTGCCCCCGAGATAGCCAAGTCACCCACCTTGCTGCGTGCTGCCAGCGGTACCGGCGAACGGGGACGTTTGCCCTGCCGCGCCCAGGCCTCACCCAAACCCCAGTTCATTTGGCGTCAGGACAAAAAGGATTTACCCATCAATCGTACCTACAAATATGAGGTGGAGGAGCGCAAAATTGACTCGCTTACCTATGAGTCTTCTTTGATTGTGGAGAAGGTGGCACCGGCCGATTATGGTGCCTACGAGTGTGTGGCTCGCAATGATTTGGGCGAGGCCAGTGAAACGGTACGTCTGGACATCACCTCCCAGCCGGATCCACCGCTCAGTCTTAATATACTAAATGTGACCCACGATACGGTGACGGTGGCCTGGACACCTGGCTTTGATGGCGGCCTGAAGGCTTCGTATCGGGTGCGCTATAGGTAAGTCTGTCAGACGCACTAATGAAATTGCAATCCCCTCATTTTGGCGTGCATTTCTCGTTAACAGAATGGCCGACCGTGAGCAATACAAATACATCGATGGGTTGCCCAATAGCCACAAGCTGACCATTGGCGGCCTGCGCATGAACACGCTGTATCTGTTTTCGGTCATGTCGTGGAATGAGTTGGGGCAAAGCAACTACCTGCCAGACTTGACGCGTGCCCAGACCAAAGGTAAGCAAACAGTTGTCGTATTCAAATTAGCAGCGAAGTCCAGTCCAGGCGGCGATGTTGACATTGATTTATACGAGTCGCCATTTGGTTTTTATGATCTCGTCTCGCCTCTCTCTCTCTCTCTATCCATCCCATTTGCTGCACTTAATTGGAATTGCAGAAGCGCCGCCACCCTCACAGCCGGCTTCATCGCTGGGCGGTGGTCCGCCAACCACTAGCCAGACACCATTGGGCGGTTCATCGGGCATGCTGCTAGTTGGAGTCTCAGCTGGGATCGCGGTGGTGTTAGTGAACATTTTTGTCATCGGTTGTTGCCTGCACAAACGCAACGAGAAGCGCCTGAAGCGAGGTATATGAAGTGACGGGTGACCCGGCTGGAGTTGTTGTCGTTGTTGTTGCTTGAATTTATAATTCGACCCGCGACTTTGCCTTGACTGTTTTCTTTTAATTTGTGGGCGTGCCGGCCGCTGGGCAGCCGCACGTGCTCGGTGGTCATCGCTAATTTCATTTGCCGTCACATGTTCCGACTCCGCGGCTACGTGATTTGCGTCACTCGTTTCTGGGTTTTCTCTTTATTTGATTTCGCTGCGTGCGTTGGCAACTAGGACCTTAAATTCCCCACTCACCCGCTGGTGGCTGCGCCATTTTTTTTTTATTACAATTTCTCATTTTATTTCGCATTTATTTATTGTTTTATTTTTGTTCATTTTATTATTTTTTTTTATTTTTGTCAGGACTTGAAATGCTGCCAGCCGAGTTAACGGAGGATTCCAGCAATACACCGAATCTGGTCATTATTGGCATCTCCCTGGCGGCATTTGGATTCCTTTTGGTCAATGCGGCGCTGGTTGTTTGGTTCTTGGTGCATCAGCGACGCAGAAAAGGTTCGTTGTTCCATTTTTTTGTTATTTACATTTATTTCGGCATAATTTCGCGCATTCTTGAAGCGATATCAAGCGGCGCTCGACACCACTTCCGTGATATACCCACCGGATGCGGACGTAGACATGGCTCCTTACTAAACAATTTCCTGCATATCTATGCTCCTTGTAATTTCCGTAAGCCACCAGAGCCAAGCATGGTCCAGGATATAACATAGGGCAAAAAGCATGCTTCAAGCAGTCAACAAGAATACTCGGTATAATGATGACAGAAAATAATGATGCATCCTGGCAGCAGAATGGAGTGTACCACTGCTGCTGCTGCTGCTGCTGGTCGAGGTGTCCGCCGAGTGCAACTGTTTATTGAACCAGAGAGTTGGGGTGGGGTGGGGGACAAGACAAATGTGCATCGTTTTCTTAGCTGAATGCACAATCTCTGAGAAATCAGATTGCTTTTGCCAGAGCAGCAACAGACAGCACGTGTCGACAAGTGTTGGACATGGCCAAGGATTGTTTATTAATATGGAATTATATGGGCAATAGCTTCAATTTTCCATGATTTTCAAGCAGAGCTTAAGTCGCCAAAGCCCCCCCAACAAAACCGAAACGTGCCGAGACCAAAAAAGCTTCAAAATGCCTTGCCAAACCAGAAAACCCAGTTGCCAGTTCAAGGCAAACCAAATTATGCAGTGGCTTGACAGCGCAGAGCAAGCAATGGCAAAGAATAGCAAGTACATTTGGTACTTGGTACAAAGAAACTCCAGGCAGAGTTCCAGGGGCGCATAGAAACAATTATTCGAAAATTACTCACTAACAGAGACTTGTGGGTTTTACACGAAATTTGATTTGAGTTTCTTAACGACTTAAAAATTAACCCAGTTCCAAATACCCAAAAGCAGCGCTTCTCCGAATAGTTCGACAACCACCACACAGAGTTTACGCGGGTTGTCAGTGAAAAAGTATTATTTTTTACCGATAATCATGATTTTTGAATCAGGTCAGATTCTTTTGGAACAAACCTTGCATATACCATTATTTCACACTTTTAGCATGGCCCATTAGTTATTTATTACAAAAAATTTCTAATCTAACTTGACGTGACATTAAAAGGATAAAACATTTTTAAAAAAATTTGAAATGACAAGTTTTTAAAAAGTTTTTTATACACTTGAAAAGTGTATATTAATTTTGCCCAGAAGTTTGTAACGCATAGAAATATTCATTTCCGACCACATAAACTATTTATATTCTTGATCAGGACGACGAGCTGAGTTCAATTCCGTCTGTCCGTCCGAAATGAAATTTTGCACAGTCTTCTTTTTACTGCACGCAACTAATATGTCGGAACCGGCCGGATCGGATGACAATATCATATAGCTGCCATAGGAACGATCGGTCTAAGAACTAGTTCTAGTTAGAAAAACTTTTTTGTTTTTCATCGTAGCGTCACCAATCGTAGTATATATTAGTTTTATATGCTTCCACACAATTTCGAAAAAATTTATCAAAATCGGATGACTATATCATATAGCTGCCATAGGAACGATCGGTCGGAAAATAAGTTTTAGTGAGAAAAACTTTTTTGTTTTCCATCGTAGCGTCATTAATCTTGGTATATGATAGTCTTATATGATTTCACATAATTCTGGAAAAATTTATCAAAATCGGATCACTATAGCATATAGCTGCCATAGAAACGGTCGGTCAAAAAACAAGTTCTAGTGAGAAAAACTTTTTGTTTTCCATCGTATCGTCACCAATCTTGGTAGATATTAGTTTTATATGCTTTTACAAATTTTTTAAAAAATTTATAAAAATCGGATGACTATAGCATATAGCTGCCATAGGACCGATCGGTCGGAAAATGTGTTTTACTAAGAAAAGTTTTTTTATGGTATCCTATTTTTATTAACAATGATTTAAAATTTTTTAATATCTGATATCTATATCCTATATATATTTTACTGCTTAAATCAGTTGGAGTAAAGTTTTTCAAGTGTATTAAAACTTCGGCACAGTCGAAGTTAGCTTTGCCATCTCGTTTTTATATTCACGTAGTAATTAAACAGCAATATATTTAGGAAAATAAATTACAAGAACCCAAGGATTCAAAGATATTGGTAAAAAATATGCCCTGAAACGGAAGTAGGTTTTGAATCAGATTACAAAAATGCAAATCTGTGCATATTGGGCAACGTTTTTTGTATGAACCTTTTTCAGTAGTTATTGGAATAATATAAGTTAATTTTCCAGTTTACCAAATTTAAAAATCTTTTCTCTCTTTTTTATAAGTTTTTTTTAATCTGACGTGACGTTACATAAATATCCTTTGACAATATTTTAGTGAAGATTATTCTTCCTAAATTATTTAACGCAACAAAACAATCAATTTTTATTGAAGCTGAAAATCGAAAAGAGACAACTGAATTTAAACTTTCTGGGCCGTTAAAATTTAATTAAAATAAATAAAATAAGACTTTTCTGTGTAAATGCCCATATTGACCAGACCCTCCGTTTAAACCTCCGTCACCAAATAGTCCTCCAAAATAGTGTGGAACCGCTCATAGTTGACATTTTCCGTGATTCCGTCTTTTCACTTCCGGCAGCAATATTCTTACTTTTGGTTGCACTCTGCACTCTGTTTGGCTTCGTAACAATGTTGCGCACTGTTAATTCTCTAATTTAAAGATTCCGACATCATTTTGGAAAAATCGATCTTAACCTTTTTACCATCGACTTGGAATTGAGGATCCAAAATTCGATAATTTCAACGCTTTAATCTTTCTTATAGCGATAACTAAAATCCTATTTGTCACGATTATAATGACACAAAAAATGCCGTACAAGAATCGATAATGCAGATTTTATTCGATAATACAAATTATCATAGACACATCAATTACCATATTTTACTTTGTACTTGACTTTATACTTAGTTTGTATTCTCTATATAAAAAGTATTTCACAGTTCTTTCTGTAGATTTTGTTTCCAATTTATACAATAAGTATAAGTATCGGAAGAACTTGCGGGCCACCCCAAAACATTCACATTGTTGGCTTGAACCTATGCGCAGCTTTCACAACTGACTTGAATTGAACGGATTTTCTTGTTGAAAAAAAAATTGATCTTTTGCATTTACGTCTGCGCAAAGATTAGAATCTTCGTCGTACTCGGTAGAGTTCATGTGAGTGCTTGAAAATGCCAGCTCCAAGTATCCAGACTCGCTGTGAGCACCGAAACCATAAAAAATCCACTTGCGCAATTTATCATTGAGAAATAAGGGGATCTTTCCTCAAATCCCTCTAGAAGTGGAAAAACGCGTCAGAACCATCGAAATTTATTTTTCTCATACGCGAAAATTTTCTTCAAATAATTTTTCAAATAATATGAAGCTTTGGCAGAATAGCTAAATAAAATTTATCAGAACTTTTTAAGGATTAAGTTCGGGTGTTCAGTTAAATCCTGCAAAGTCTTAATTAATAGTTATTTAGACAAATTTTTAACAAGGGCAAATTACACAGGGCAACAGTGTTTTTGGTGCAGCCCCAAGTTTTAACTGATTAGATAGAATGATGCACTGAACAAATGCATCACGGTTTTGTTCAATAGCTCTTGTTTCCACGATAGACGGAAAATTTTTTTTTTTATCAGAACTTCTTTGGTAATAGGCATTGACTTCTAAAGTTATCGGGTGGGTTCATAGCACATATCAGTTGTAAAAAATAAACGTCCCATTCGATCAGCAAGAGCTCCAAATTGGTCTCTGGCAGCGTTCCGATGTATTATGTAGACTAATCTTTATTATTTATAAAGATAGTCGAGTTATAAGTAAATAAAATAATTATGCTGGGCAGCACTTCCACTGATTGTTCGGTCTCACACTGAAAATTTATCAATTATATTTACACTTTGGCAAATACAGAGAAAGGAGTTTTTTCCCCACAATTTTATTCTAAAATTCCCAAAAATTTAAACGAGTACATATTCATGGTACATATTCTTTTAATAATTAAATTAAACCTTTAGTTGACGAGGTAGAAAAAAATAATGAGGAAATAACAAAAAGTATATTGGCATCCGACTTGAATGCTTCTTTAACAAAATTACACAATTTGAAACAACTTTAAGTTCGATAAAGAGCAGTGAGTGCAGTATAGCGCACCTTCCTTTCTCAAGCCTCCGCTACAGAACATCGGAGTGCCACTGCCTTCTCTGGTATTTGTTTGAATTATGTATGCACGCATTCTCATAAACTTTGGGCAAACATTTGACTTATGCGTTGATTAAGTACGTCGTCTCTGTCTCCAACTTTTAGTCCACACTTTTTGATTCATTAAGTTGAATTTTTCATTTCTTCCAGCTTCCAGCACTGGATAGTGCAAAATGTAGGCCAAGTATTGTGAACTACAGCTGCAGGACATAAATAAGATATTTTCCTAAAAAAAAAAACTTCTGTGTGCAGCAGGACCACTGGCAATTTCTTTTATTATTGTTGGACAAATGGCGAGCACGGATATGGATGCATCCACCCATTCCACACAAAAGAAAATTCATATTTCAGTCTTAACAGCCTGCTAAGCGAGGCACAAGGCACAACATTTTTATGACAATGCCACCCCCGCCCCCGCTCCCGCCCCTGTCCCCCTAAGCCGATAACTGACAATGCCCAAAAGCATTTTTTTGGCCATAAAGGAGTTGTCAGTTGGGAAAACTCTGGTGCGTTGGCCAGCCCCAAAAGATATCTCTGCATATTTCAATGTTTTCGCTAGGAAAACTCTTGACTTGTCTGTTTGTTGTAGCCCTTCGGATATGCATTTTTAATGTGCATTTGCGCTTTTGTGTCAAAAAAAAAAAAAAAAATGGCGCAGCGCATTCGCCCCAGCTAAGAAGCTTTTGCTGTCGTCCCCGATAAACTATGCCAAAAGTCTGCGGTTGGCTGCGCGCGGTCATCGACCACCACTGGCCAGCGCATATTTCATTTTCATATGAGTCGCTCATCCTGCCATTCCTAATGTCCAGGCAGACGAGGGGGAACACAAAGGTCGCATGTGGTCAGAATGGAAATTTTTTGAAAACTTCATTTAGTTTGCTCCATTAAAGCGCAAGCAGGCTCAAAAGTGAGCCCCCCCCCCATGCCGCCACCAGTTTGAGCTGAGTGTGCGACACTTTTACGACTTGGTCAGGCGAAACTTTTATGCCAACGTTGCCATGAGCGATAAGCGCTAGCTGGCGTCGACCAAAACGGAAGGCACTTGACTTTGACACTCTTTAAACAATTGACTGCCATTGCAGGGGGGGGAGGGGAGCGGGGGTGAGCGGGGCCATGCGTGAGAGCTGCGCCATCGAAACTGAAGAGATAAGCGCACAGGCTGTCCCGGCCAGAGGTGGGTTTTTGGGGTTGTCGTTGTCGAAAAGTTTGCCGCTTAGGCACTGGCCATGACAGCGTCCAACCGCCACCAAAACCCCTTTTCTGACCTGAAAAAAAAAATAAAAATAAAAACAAAAAAAAAAATTATAAATTTGTTAAACAGCAAAAACTTGTGGCACAAAAGCAAACGATTCCATGCATAATGCCATTCTAATGGCCATAAATCCCTGTAGAAAATAATTGAGAGAGACTCCCTTCGGGTTTTTTGCGCCGACATCAGATTAAAAGAAAAGTCCTTTGAAGCAGACGTCGCTTTCGTCGCTACGTCATTAACTCGCCCACTGATGACCGCAAAAGCTGCCTAAGCCGTGTCCTACCATATATACTATATTGGCAAAAAAGCGAAAGAAATCCGCAGCCCGGACACATTTTTTGGGTAGCATAAGTGCAAAATTTGTAATCTCTGTGAGGAGCAGTTGCAGTGCAACAAAAGCCGAAAGCGGATGCGGATTATTTGTGGCGAGTGTGGACAAGGACCACACAGTGATAAGCTTAAAGTTGAGTTAAGTTGTGGACTTTCACCTGAATGTCTTTGCATAGCCGAAAGAAATAGACAACTGAAATGTTTGAGTTGCTCGAGGGATGAACTTTAATACAGTCAGATGAAGGAATTATCAAGATAGATAAAGAGTCAAGGGTTTTTTTTTTAATATTTTATTGATTTACTTAATGCTCAATTATTTGCTTAATTCCCCTTTTGCGCTTTTGTAAGCCTTGATCATTTAAACGATTTCATTCATTCATACTTTACAATGCCTAAAATGTGTGCTCTTTTCGGAACATTTATAAATATGTTCATTTTTGTATACATGAATTCACTTGAAAACATTGCACAAAATACAGTCAATAAATTTTCCTAATTTCTTGTTTCATGTCGTTCAAGCGGCAGTATTAAATATTTATTTGCCCTAGCCAACTAAATTGCCATAGAACTACAATAAGTAAAGCAAAAACAGAAGTAAGCAGCAGGTAAACAACATTCCACATTGTTTCCCTTTTGTTTTTTAAATATATTTAATTGAAATATATTTTTTTAGACCACGAGCCTGTTTCAATTTAACAATCGATTCTCGTAATTGGCAATGAAATTGGAACATGGCTTTTTGTTTTTTTTTTTTATGGCAGTTGATTGTATTCAATTTGTTTTGAAAGTGAATAAATTATACCAAAGAGCTAACAATACCTGGATGCAACAAATTTGTAAGGTTTGTAACAAAACCCGCCAGCAAACTGTCTTTAAACACACAAGCCGACTCATAAAGATGACAGAACGAGAAGTTACTTAGAGTCACACATTCTTAAAATAGAATCAGCGAGTAAACCGTCTTATGCGCTGTCCTCCGGCTTCATCAAAAACCAAGGGGATTTTTAAATTTTGTGTATGTCGCTTCTAGATCCTGTAAATTCTTGGTTTACACTTTACGCTGGAAAGTATGATATATATATTTTTTTTTTTTTGTTTCTATGAGGTGTGGGTTTTATGATTTGTAGTTATTTATCTTTTTTTTGTATTCGCTGACGAATATATAACCTTAATGTCGATATGATGTTTCAATGAACCCTACCAAAATCCAGTCTCTTAGTTTTAAAGCTATTCAGACTTATTTGCTTTTAAGGGAGCCTTCTACCTTTGAAAACAAATCTTCAATTTTTGTTTTTTTTTGTTTTGAATTATTATTATTGCTTGGACACTCCCCCTTCATCCCCTTCAAATTTAAAAGAAAAAAAAACACTCAAAGACCCCTTAATAAATTTTAAGACGCTAGCAGCATCAACATTATCTTTGTCAACATAAAAAGATCACCGTTATTAAATTTTTTATCGGATACCGGTTTTGAATTGTTTTTATTTATTTATAATAAGTTCGGAGGCAATGTGAAATTGCAGGCGAACAGGGTTTAAAGCTAAAGCTTCAGATTAACAATAATTTTCGAACTTTTATTTTGGTTATAATAATTTGCAAGATATGGTAATATTTCATAAAGTTATTAGGTGATGAGTAATGGCAGATAATGGTGGAGATGAAAGTGGGAATTTTATAGTAAATTAATTAGGTTTGTAGTTTGAAGATATTGAATTATGGCATTTATGTTTTGGCTATTTGGATCAAAGTTTGCTTTTATGAGATTATTGTGGGCAGGGAATGGGGTTCTGTGAGGTTGAAGGTGTGGACAGTCGATAAGTATATGATGGAATGATGATAGTAAGTTATTGCAGAAGCTGCATGTTGGGATCATGGATGGGTGGTTAAAGAGGTAGCTGTGTGAATCGGGTATATATATAATATGATTTGATCATACTATCAAATTTGCGCTTAAAGCTTTGGCACGCAATCAGTTTCTTAACGTAAAGTTGTCAATTTTAAGGGATAACATTCTTCCCTGCAGATGCTTTTTATACCCGTTACTCGTAGAGTAAAAAGGGTATACTAAGTTCGTGCAAATGTATGTAACAGGCAGAAGGAAGCATCTCCGACCCCATAAAGTATATATATTCTTGATCAGCATCAATAGCCGAGTCAATATAGACATGTCCGTCTGTCCGTCTGTCTGTCTGTCCGTCTGTCCGTCCGTCTGTATGAACACCTAGATCTCAGAGACTATAAGAGCTAGAGCTACCATTTTTTCAGGGTAGACTTGTTTTGTCTGCACGCAGATCAAGTTTGTTTCAAATTTTTGCCACGCCCCCTCCCGCCCTCGCAATATGAAAAAAACCTCACATCTCCCACAATTATGAAAATACATTGTTCGGACCTTCTTGACATATATTTTAATTATCATTACTTATCTATCCGCCATACATCATTTCCCGATCAGATGAACGATAGTAGAGTTGCCACCCCCGCAATTTAAACGAGAGCGTAAGTTGAAGTCGGCCCTGCTCGACTTCGAAATACCCGTTACTCAGGGTTTATTTAAGATTATTTTATAAGATTACAATATGCCCAAATTTTGGGAGATATAAGGATTTTTCCAAATTGCGGGGGGCGGTAACTCTACTATGGCTCATCTGATCGGGAAATGAGTTTGGCGGATCGATAGGTAATAATGATTAAAATATATGTCTAGAAAGTTCGAATGATCCATCTTCAAAATTGTGGGAGATATGAGGTATTTTTCAAATTGCGGGGTGGCAACTCTGCTATCGTTCATCTGATCGAAAAATGATGTATGGCGGATCGATAAGTAATGATGTTTAAAATATATGTCTAGAAGGTTCGAACAATCTTTCTTCAAAATAGTGGGAGATATGAGGTATTTTTCAAATTGCGGGGGCGGCAACTCTACTATCGTTCAGCTCATCGGAAATGATGTACGGCGGATCGATAGGTAATGATGATTAAAATATATGTCTAGAAGGTTTGAATAATCCATCTTTAAAATTGTGGGAGATATGAGTTATTTTTCAAATTGCGGGGGTGGCAACTCTGCTATCGTTCATCTGATCGGAAAATAATGTATGGCGGATCGATAGGTAATGATGATCATAATATATGTCTAGAAGGTTCGAACAATCAATTTTCAAAATTGTGGAAGATATGAGGTTTTTTTCATATTGCGGGGGCGGGAGGGGGCGTGGCAAAAATTTGAAACAAACTTGATCTGCGTGCAAACAATACAAGTCTACACTGAAAAAATGGTAGCTCTAGCTCTTATAGTCTCTGAGATCTAGGTGTTCATACAGACGGACGGACAGACGGACGGACGGACAGACGGACAGACGGACATGTCTATATCGACTCGGCTATTGATGCTGATCAAGAATATATATACTTTATGGGGTCGGAGATGCTTCCTTCTGCCTGTTACATACATTTGCACGAACTTAGTATACCCTTTTTACTCTACGAGTAACGGGTATAAAAATACGTCATATCTCCCACAATTTTGAAAATACATTGTTAAAACCTTCTAGACATATATTTTAATCATCATTACCTATCAATCCGCCATACATAATTTCTTGATCAGATTAACGATAGAAAAGTTCCCGCCCCCGCAATTTGAAAAATACCATATCTCCCACAATATTGAAAAAAGATTGTTCGAACCTTCCAGACATATATTTGAATTATCATTACTTATCTATCCGCAATTCATCATTTCCCGATCAGATGAACGATAGTAGAGTTGCCACCCCCGCAATTTTGGCAAGTTGTGATCTAATAAAACATTCTTAAATAAACCTTACCCTAAGTAACGGGTATATCAAAGTCGAGCAGGGCCGACTTTAACTTACGCTCTCGTTAATATCCATAATTTGTATCGGCGCCTTTAAATCTAACCAATCGAGAAGATTTTAAGGAATTATCAAATGCATTCCGGATACCTGAAATTAAAATTTCACTTTTGCACTTTGTATTGATAACACGAGGCAACAAAATTAAACTTTTTTCAGTTTATTGAATGGTTGGTGGTTATTCTAAAAGACTTTGGGGTGCTTAACACGAATTTGTTTGCCAAAATGTTATTAGCCTATTGTTGGTAAAAGTGGCTATTTTGGGCATTTTAAGGCATGTTTTGTGGGATACCAATACGTCCGTTTTGAATTTCCTTGATTTTATCATAAAGTAATATTCCTCAGCTTTAAAATAAATTATCCCAGATAATTCTGTGATTTTTTTAAACAAAGATATATCATTTAAAATGCATATGTTAAAATTTAAAAAATGTCTGACTTAATTTACATCGCCTAGTAACTTTTATTAAATTAAAATGAAAGTTCTTGTCGATACCCTTAGTTAACTTGTGGGATAGAGAACATATGGTTGGTTCGAATACATGTATTCAAAATGTATCTTTGTTGAAAAAAATCTCCGAAATGTTTGGATGATTTACTTCAAAGCTTAAGAATATATATATCCAATAACGTATAGGTTGCCCACAAAACATGCCTTAAAATGATAAAAAAAAAGTCACTTTTACTGACTATAGGTTCAAATTGACAAAAATCCTGATGTGATGGATCATTTTGGTATATTGACTCGTGTTAAGCACACGAAAATCATCTATAATCACTAAAACTACTTCTCTAAACTGCACCATGTTGCCTAGTGTAATTTATTATTTAAATAAATAATGCGCTCAGCTAGTGGGAAATCACACAGGCCGCCCCCTTTAAGAATTTTTTTTTTTACTATACAAAAATTACTCATACGCCACATAAGCCTCATTCCATAGAGTAGATTAGGGCGGACGGCGATAAGGTACCATGTGAAAACTTAACTTTTAACATCCTAAATGATTGCTTTACAAAATGTAAATTTGAGCTTATATCTCTGCTTGCATGTTTTCACAAGAATTACGTATACGAATCGTACACCTCAAATAAAAAATATATTTGAATTGCTTTAGTGGCCGTCAGCCATATCTTCCTCTCTTTTCTAAGCCCAAAAAAGAAGGCATTGCAAATGACAGTTCCCCTATAATTTTGCAATATAAATTATAGTTCATTATTCCTTTAAACCTGTAGTCCCTAAAAAGTAGGTAATACAAAATTTTATTTGTACATTTGTTTGTAATTTTAAAATTCCGGAACCGAATTTGTAAACGTATCAGTGTCAAAAGCGTAACCTATTTAGAATATTTTTGGGATCCGTATCACAATCGCAAAACAAAACAATCATTCTGGGGACTTTTCGAAACCGGAAGAGCAATTCGTTTTGAGCTATCCAGGGCTTATATTACAATTTGTGGGTTAAATTTAAATCTACTTTTTCCATCAAATTATGCGATTTGTGGATACTTTTGAAAACTCTAAACTTGTTTTGGTAAGTGTTTATTTCAAAATAAAAGCCAGCACAAAATTTAATCACTCCGAATATGGGCCAATAATTTGTGTAATTCCATGCTGATTGGACAATTACTTCTTTGGGGTTTTTGGTTTTATTTTTAAATTGATTTAATTGTTAGGCATGTGTGTAGCTACTTAAAGCGCATTTATTTTGATTTATTACGCTGTCAACGCCAGAAGACACACACACAGTCACATAACTGGACAGGCAGTTGGCGACCGTGACGTCCGGGCCAGACTCAGCCATTAAATGCAATTCAATTTTTAATATATATATATATTCAATAATGAATGTTGTTAAAATCATAAAAAATGCAAATGAAAACACACGAGACAAAAACAAAGCTTTAATTTTGTGCTTGCATTTCAATTTGTAAAATATTTATATGTCGCATTTACCCCTCCCCGCCTCTTCTTATGTTTATGTGCAAATTAACCAAATAGGGCAATTGGGTGGGGGGGGGGGGGCCTAATAGTCGATGGTCCAAGTTTCCCTGGCTACTGTCACGTAACTAGTTCGGTGCGACGTGCCCAGTAAATGTATTATTAAGATGGCATTTTGTAGCCATTTTGAGGCTATAATCTCTATGCAAAGGGCATAGAGTGAGTGGGTGGTTGGTCGTGTCACACGTGTCTATGGTCAACTGCTGACTTGGCTTGAACCGGTAATCGATAGCAAAGCAACAGTATCCTCAACAACAACAACAACATCTGCATATCCCGTGTTCAGCTACAACTTTCATTAGCCCATTAACTATAATATGAATATTCGACTTTTTACTTCTTCTTTCATGCACATCAACTTCAACGCTGGAATCCTGTGGACACATTTATGGCTTTTGTGCTGAAAACACGTGTTAACCAAATGGCGAAACACAATCATGAATCATTTAAATTGCATTCCCTCCACCCACCCACCCATCCACCGTATATGCATCATCGAACTGCAAAAATGCACTGCGGCAAATGTGAATAATTAAAACTACAATGCCTGCCGCCTGGACGCCAACATTTGCTCTTTCCTCGGGACTTTGACAATCTTTGCTATTTGCATTTGATTTGCATTGCCTGAAACTACACTCTCGCATCCCGAAATGGCTGCCGCACTGCGCCGCTCCGGCTGGCCAATCAATTTTCGGCATGTCACTGCCAATTACACCTTTTCAATATTTGCGCGATGCCACATTTTTTTTTTTGTTTGTCGCATCCAGTGGCGGAAACTACAAATCAGCCGGGCAAAACGGCCACCATCGAGATGTACGCTCCCAGTTCGTACAATGACACCGTCACCGGCGAGACACTGTCCAGTGTGTCGGAAAAGAGCGAGTCCTACTCCAATGAGGGCAGCAGTCAACCGGAATATATTGTGAGTACAAATACAAACAAATGTACAATATGTATGTGTGTGGCATGAATATGCAATTTGTGCCAAAGGCAAAAGGAGAAAGTCATAAAACATTTGGCGGAAGCCGCCGTCGCCGACATCTTGGGCTAAGACTTCGTGATTAATTACGCCCTGTTGATGATGATAATGATGCTGCAAACAAATCGTTTCAAATTATTAAAATCATTTATTATCGGCGTAATCTTGTGCAAACCACAAAAACTGCCTCCAAACCGCGCCTAATGTCTTGCGCCGCGAAGTATGCAAAGTGCGTAAAATGGCAAAACGCGCGTGTTATAAATCAGCTAAAGCAGCCGGCAGGAGGCGTGTCCGTGTCCCTGTCCGTGTGTCGCCGCTGTCATTGTGGCTGTCAATTATGCGCCAGCGACTTTCAACGCCTTTTTCGAAATAAAATATACTCCAAACTGTGGAGTAATTACAAAGCATTACTCAAGCATCTCTCATTCCCGCAGGACGAAGCACGCAAGAAGGCTGCCTCCACGTATTTGGTGGAAGGTTCTGATATGCCGCCGCCCAGATACCAAAAGGATGGCACTCTGCCAGTATTATATCCAAATAATATGGGTAAGTACATCATCCCACCCCATTCACAGTGGGCAAAAACGTTTTAGATAATTAACTTTTGACCAAAAACAGAGTTTAAAGTGGGGAGAAGTTCGAGAGTTCGAGAGTTGCATGTACTGTCAGCACGTCAGCTGCTGCTCGTTGGTTGATTTTATGCCATGATTGCAGCGCAATCAAAGCGTTGTAAAAAAAAAAAACGGAGCAAAGGAAATCGGGAAACTATACAACAGCAGCAGCAGCAGCTGAAACATTCAATTTCTGTGCTGTGCAACATCTCCATCTTAATTGTAATTGAGCAGCCAAGTTTTTCCGTATGCCTTGATTTTCAATTGAGGGAATGTGTTGCATGTACGTGTGCATTAGTGTTGGGGCAACTATCGAGGCACTCTCCTAATACTGTCGTTGCTGCGGAAATGATGGGGAAAAGATAAAAATGCATCAAATATATATTATGAGAATCCCCCTTTATTTCAGCACGAAAGCTACAACTATGACGCCGACAAAGGCTACTTTAACAGAAGCTGTGCTGTTTGTTGTGGTAGCTTTTTATACACTTGAAAAGTGTATATTAATTTTGCCCAGAAGTTTGTAACGCATAGAAATATTCATTTCCGACCACATAAACTATATATATTCTTGATCAGGACGACGAGCTGAGTTCAATTCCGTTTGTCCGTCCGTCCGTCTGTCCGTCTGTCTGTCTGTTTCTACGCGAACTAGTCCCTCAGTTTTGAAGCTATCGAGCTGAAATTTTGCTCAGAATCTTCTTCTTACTGCACGCAACTAATATGTCGGAACCGGCCGGATCGGATGACTATATCATATAGCTGCCATAGGAACGATCGGTCTAAGAACTAGTTCTAGATAGAAAAACTTTTTTGTTTTCCATCGTAGCCGTTGTTAGTTTTATATGCTTCCACTAATTCTGAAATTTATCAAACGGAACTATAGCATAAGCCTACGGTCAAAAACTGTCACTAATCTTTGTATATGTTAGTTTTATATGCTTTCACATAATTCAGGAAAAATTTGTCAAAATCGGATGACTATATTATATAGCTCCCATAGAAACTGTCGGTCAAAAAACTACTTCTATTGAGAAAAAATGTTTTGTTTTCTATCGTAGCGTCCCCAATCTTGGTATATATTAGTTTTATGTGCTTTCACATGATTTTGAAAAAATTTATCAAAATCGGATGACTATAGCATATAGCTGCCATAGGACCGATCGGTCGTAAAATGTGTTTTACTAAGAAAAGTTTTTTTTATGGTATCAAATTTTTATTATCAATGATTTAAAAATTTAAAATATCTGATATCTATATCCTATATATATTTTACCGGCTAAATCAGTTGGAGTAAAGTTTTTCAAGTGTATTAAAACTTCGACACGGTCGAAGTTAGCTTTGCCTTCTCGTTTATATTTCTTTAATATATGTCTCATTATGTCACTGAGGTGCGAACCGCTTATTCATTTGTAGCTTTACGCACACATCCACTTTTTTAAGGAAATAAAATGCTATCCTTTGGGATAACAATAGAATGAGATTAAAACTTAATTGAAAAAAATATTCCTTAAATGGCTAATTGTTTGCGCACCCTAAATTTGTTAGTTAACTGTGGTTTTACGACAGATTTAAGTGCACTGAGCGCAAACAAAGGCAAGAAAAACTTCTCTTAAAATTTACCAAAACGAGAAAGACGTTTATTACATGTTTCAGTGGAGTTTTTTTTTTTTTTGCATGGCAGCCAAGTTCAGTTTTAAATTCTTTAAAAACTTTAAATTTGAATATATTTATATATTATTTTTCGGTCACGGTGGACCTGTGTTTGTGATTTGTTCCTATATGAGTCGCAATGTTCATAGACTTAAAAAAAATTTTCTTGTTAAAAAAAAAAACGGTTTCAGAAGGCCATAAACAACTGTACACTAAGTTATGGTGCTCCGTAACGGCACCAACTTTTTAATTAACTAATTCAATGTTTTTTTAAGGGTTTCATATGCTTTCAGGGTCCGGAAAAGCCTATATTCTTTAATATTTCTGAAAATATAATAAACAAAGTAATTTATTATCACTTTTATATTTTTTTTTTTTGAATATTATATTTTATTAAAGGCCGATTTCTCATCTACTATATAGCTGCTATGTGACAGATAAACTGAGAATTTACTCTGCAATTTGTAGGTTTATTTGACAGACAGGGCTATGTGGAAGATGAGAAATCGGCCCTAAATTCGGTTACTAAAATTAGTTACCCTTATTCAACATTATTTACATGTTACTTATTTATGAGCAACTTATAATGTATTATGGTTGTATAAATTATTATACTATAATAACAAATGCTTCGTTTAAAGTATAAATGTATAGTTTAATAATAAAAAATGCTTCGTTTAATCGCTATCGTATCCTATCTATATGATTATACAATATGTCTTATATATAATTTGTTTATATTAGCAAATCGAGTCTATATAGTCCATTTAGGATTTTAGTAAGTCAAAATCGATCTCTATCTTCAACTGTGACGTTTGTGTTTTTTTTCAAGGGTACTAAGGGCCATTGTTATATTTAAATAATTTTCTCCAGTTTAAATCAGTCATTTTATTATAGGTCTTACAGAATACATATTTTCGGACTATTTATAATCTTTGTTGTCAAAAAATGTAAGTCCCATTGTTCTTATGTCCGGACATAAGGCCCAGAAAAGTTCTGATTAATATTTTAAAGTTGTGATAAAAATTTGGTATATATTTGTTTATTTCCGAAGGAAGTATAAGGAAAATCCTAGCGCCAAGGTCGGATTATCCCTTTCACACATCACGAGAGACTTTTTGCGATCGCGAATCGTTGAATAATGGGAACACCCATTTTCTTTTTATACTAGCACACCAAATGTTATGAAGGTATCTTATTCGGAGCGGTAACTGTGTTTCAAATTTTTTGCTGAAAAATCTTTCACAAAATACCAAAAGACAACCCACATTCGCTTATACTATATGGTGGATTCAAATCACGTTTGTGGGCTGCACTAATTTTAGGAAAAGTAAAATGAAAGCATAACAACTCAAGAACCCAGCCAGCCAGACACAGTTTCCACTTGTCTCTATTATGTCACCTACGCGTCGAAGCTAGTCGATTGTTACTCATGCTGGTGGTGGTTGGGTGGTGCGGTGCGGTGCGGAGAGGGGGTAAAACAACATTGTTATAATAACATTGCCGGGAGCCTCGAGAAAGAACAAAAGCAATTGCATTTGAAATGCAAAAGCGTAGAAATAATAAAAATACATTAGCTGCTTGCTGCTTCTCAGCGGGTTTGGGGAAATAAAACACAATTACTTGTACCTTATGTCAACGTTCTGGCCCGGCTGCCAGCCCACAAGGATATGCAACAAATTCTGGCTACACTTGGATCAAGTTCCTTGCAACGGAGACGCTTTTTGTTGCGGCAGCACGCATAATTATGTACATGCGAGAGCGCGGATGCTGGCGCAACAAAGCAAGCCCGAAAGAGTGGCAGCCGAAACAGTGGAACAACAAAACGTGCAAAAGAATCCCACGTGGCATAAAAATTAAAATGCTTGCCGGAAGCTGTATCTCAAACAAGCGCCCAAGGCTATTGTGCCACGCGTAGAAGAGAAAGAAGCTAGACTACCCCATCTAGCTAGTTCTTCGCATATATATATATATATGTACTTATCTGGTATAAAGATGAGGGGCTGCGTCGGAAATTGTTTTTGTTAGTTGGCGCCACTTTTTTTCGGTTTGAAAAGGGGACACGGTTATAAATTGTGGGCAAGCGCCGAGGCATACCTGAGAGTATACAAAAGCCTTTATGTACAGGCAGATGATATACGTGTATGCGTGTTTCATCCGACCACCGAGTTGCAATTTCATTTACCAGTTATGCATTTAAAGCAGAGCCACATTTTTAATGAGATGCTTTTCAACGTTTCAACGTGTCGCACATGTGTTAATGAGCACAAAGGATCTGCAACAAGTAACTCAAATTGTGCGCTATATATGTGTATATGAAAATGAAAATCTCACTGTAATTTGGCCTTGGGAAAGTGAAAACAGAAGGAAACCTTTAATATACCTACCAGGAGAGATATCTCTCTGCTTAATAGATCTCTGTGATTTTCTAAATAAAAAACGCCATTACGTTGAAATTAGATTCGAAATATTTCGAGTTCCTTCGATATTCGTCTAAATGAGAATTCTTAAACCTTGACTGATGGATTTCCCAGCAGCTTTTAACGCGATGCCATACCGTAATTTTGATGTGGCTAACGTGGCGTATGAGTAATTTTTAGTTTAAACCTTGTGGCCTTGATATTTTCTTTTAAATTGCCGCCAAATGTTCAAAAAAAAATATGAATGAGGTACGGGACAGAATTACATCAATTATGATCATAGCCTCATTTACTGTTTTTATTTCCGATAACCTACAATCCCGGAATCATGGCTACCACCTCTACACCTTTTTTTAGAAGACCTTAATTTACAGTCCTCAAATTTGAAATAAAACGTTCGAAAAACCTGTATAAGACCCGCGTAAAGTTGAGTCACATATCTGAGACTGAAGAAATATGGATATGGTTTACTGACGTTGCCAATGCAATTGCAGCAATGATGATAATATCGGCACCATTTTTAGTAGATATGTTCATCCCAAATTGAACTTCTTCGCCTTTATTCTTCGTGATAATAATTGTTAACCCAAGAACCGTCAATGGTGAAAACTAACGTGGACTGTCTTTGGTTCATTCTTACCCCAGTATATTTATATAAGAATCAATTAAGTCGAAATTAATTTTAATTGTCGTTTAACAAAACATTGTAGTATGTTATTTGTCTGTTTTCAGAAAATTTTGATAAATATATAAAAAAGAGATAAAAAAGAGGTTTTAAACTCTGATATAAATATCAAGAAATATATAGATAAAAGACTTAGTCGATATTTACACGATAAACCAAGATTCATGAAGATTTCTAAAAAGGTCTTGCTTGTAGGAAAGAAAGGACTAAGTCCGCATTTTACACTACGAAGTTTCCTTCATGAAGTTCTTCATGAAGTTTGTGTTTGTGGGGAAGAGGTGAAGAGGGGCAGTCGAAGATGGCAAAGCTTTATGACCCACCGTGGTGTGAAGCTTTTCGATAATTCTCCTTCCGATTGAACTGATGCAGGGTTGATTTGTGGGTTATTTGCTAATCGAAAACTCGTATTGTCAGGGGAGTTGACATAGAACTTCACGAAGCACACTGCATCATGTAAATGCGCATGAAGTTTTAAAGATGCTTTAAAACAAAATCGAAAAGAGCTTCGACTTAGAGCACGTACTTAGTCCGCATTTACACGACGAAGTTTCCTTCATGAAGTTCGCATACAGTTTTTGTTTGTGGGGAATAGCCATGGCCGAATTCTTTTTTGCTTTGCCAATGTTTTATAGCCATCAGTCGACGTGTTTTTCGATTTGTAGTCATACAATTTCACTCAATTATTGTAGACGTCAAAATACAGAGAACAGCTGATGCATTTCGATAGGCTACGTAACTAATCAAGAAATATATTATTGATTAGGGAGCAAGTTCTTCTGTTGAACATGGCCATTGATTCTGACACATATTTATAATGGTTGAAAATTTTATGGGGTACAAGTGTACCCCAAGGATGGTTCTAGAGTTAACAATGCAAGTAATAGAAACAGTACAAACACGACAGAGTTTACATATACATACTATACTATACTAGTCATATATTATTATTATACACACAAAATTTGTTGTGATGAATGCCCTTATAAGTATGCAAACTTTATTTGCTTTCATAATTATCTATTTGAACGAGTTGGTTATGGAAGCGTCATACATAGTTTACACTGCGCATTTGTTCTTATTGTCGAAACAGATATAGTTTTACAAAAAAAATTAGTAAAGAAACAATTCCCTAAATTATTCCTAATCAAGGACTTAGCATACTTTGAAGGGCAATAATCATGATAAACTTTTTGTGTATAAACGAGGTATCGCATTGTCATATATTCCCATTTTCGGAATTCACAGGTTCAAGCCAATTTGTCAGAGCTTGCATAAATGCACGTTTTTAACGTTGGTCTTCTCTAGCATACAAAAATAAAAACCTAAACAGGAGCACATTTTGTTAAATTTGGTCGATTGATTTGCAATTTCAAATTGAAGATTTATTATTTACGAAATTCGTCGACAAACGTCCATGATTAAACACGTTAAACCGATGTTTTGTATTAAAATGGAAAAACATGATAAATCATTTGAATGAAATAACGTTTTCTGTCCGCTTGCGGTCGACATTTACAAACTATCACAACACTAACCCTCGCATATCTAAAAGATTAAGCAGCTTTGCCGTTTATGCCATATTTCTAACTAAATTGAACATTTCTTATCAGACCCTCCGGCTGCTGACCCTGGGTTATTAATATTAAATGAATTCCCAGTGGAACCGCCAAGTAAGTCGCGACAAGGTCGTGGTTTTTTTTCTATGAAACAGCAACAATTATGCATTCGCACATACTTCCCCAAATTCGTGTGTTTGTACATTACAAATGCCTTCAGCTCTGATCGAAAAATCAATAATTCATGAGAGAGCGCTGGTCTTTGAATGGAAGCCAGCTTCTAATACTTACATTATTGTGCCACATACGCGCAAGAACGGCGTATACAAGCGTATACAACACAATATGCAAAAGTAAACAAGCCGCAAAATGAACATGGCCCCGAAAGCAGCTCCCCGATTCCCATTGCCATGCTCCCTGGGCTCCCAGGCGCGCCTTCGATTTGTCGTGTACGAGTTTGGGGCCGCAGCTTCTCAACTTTCTTAACAAAATTATTGTTGCGCCACAGCATAGCCCAAAAGAAGTTTGTGTGCCGTGCGCCGTGTTGTCTAAGTCTATTTCTACAAAATTTACAAATTTGTTACGTTTGTGGCTTTTACGCCTTGGCGAATGACAACGCGAGTTTGCCAAGAGTTGAGGCTGTTTTTTTTTTTTGTTTGTTTCTTTTTTGGGTGGGCGTATGTCAAGCGATTTGTCACAACCCTTCGTACACGTACGGTCCGGCATTTGCATACATTTATTCCGTGGGCTTATCAGCCGTATCGGCCAGGTGGACTTGTCTTCGTACTCCTCCTTGCATGTTGCAATTAATGGGCTACGTTTTTATGCCTTTCCAAACGTTTGCACGTGAAATGAAGCAGAAAGCAGCAAAGTGTGGCACCTTTTGTATGTATATGTACGTGGGAAGTGGAAGCACGCATGCATGAGGCGGCTGAGTACCTCCCTTTTCCACTCGGCGCGTATAAATGTGTCATTTGCCGTTTGAAAAATTGAAATCGACTTCGGGGGTGGAGGGGGCGCTTTGTGGTTGACCGGGCCAAGAGAGGCGTGCCGAGCTTATTGCTCCAATCAAAGCTTAAGCACAAGTGCGCAGGAAATCAATAGAGCTCCAATGTTTACGGCAGATACGTGCATACTCCACTTCTCTTTTGACCATTAAAATCATCAAGGGGAATGGGTATGGGATGATCAAGACGGAGACATATGGCATTTTCTTTGATTATTATGGTTTCTCCTTCCCTCTTCCTTACAGTCAATGCCTGCACTCTGCCACATCCCAGACACAACAATGGCAACAACACAACCATCCATATGACGCGAGACGATCAGATGCTCATCAGCAAGGGCGCTTACATTCCGTCCCCATCGCCGGCGCCACCGCCAGATGGTTCCTACTACAATATGAATAGCGATAGATATCTGTCGTATCCGCCAATGGTGAGTAACTAACTAAGACCCACTAAAGCTTTAGCATCGCTTAATTGCCCGCATCAGTTCCCGCATGGCTTATTCCGTGCAATTAGACAGAGTTTTATGCATTTGCATGGTGAGTGGAGATGGAGCCATGTGTTCGTTCGATCCTGCAGTTAACGCGCTTCGACTTTTATAATCCTTATGCAGCATGCAACACTGTAAAGACAAATGACAAACTTAAAAGCATTATAAGTAAGCTCCCACACTGTCAAGGGGAATGTCATGGATGGAGGGGGACGGGGAGGAGTGAGAGGTTTTTCCTCCTTTTGCTGTTCGTTTCTCTCGCGCTGCATTTGCTCGCTGTTTGCATTGGCGAAAGTAAACATTATTTTCTCAAGACAACAATTTAATATTACGCATACGCACCAAGGACACAGGAACGTTTACGACGACAACAGCATAGTACACATATCGTAGCTCACAGTTATACCACCGCACCCCACTTTGCACAGTGGGGACTTTTGAACGGTTTTTCGTTGCAACAACTATAGCTTTAGCTTCTAAATATTCAAGTCAGCTGGCGGCCTATAGTTGAAATTAAAGATTACTTCGTGACACGAACATGCACGTCTCAACAGAACGTGTTTGGGTAGCTACATCAGATTTTGTAAGTGCTGGTGCGTGTTCGATGCAATTAGATGTCTACGTCTACAAAATATAGAACCAACTTAATTCTGGTTTGGGTTTAATTCCACTTTCACCATAATTTAGACTTGTCTTGCTATATAAGAAAATAAATCAAATTAAACCCTGGGCTATCGTGTCTTTAAATTTTCGCTCAATCCGAACGGCAGGTTTTTGAGAAGCTTTTTCGCTACTACTTACTTTACAGCTGGCTCCAATGGCTAGTAAAGGTGACCTTATGTGTAAAAGATTTCAAAGAAAACAGTTTTTGTTTTAGATGTTCCGAGGCGGGGTCGAACCCACCACTTCCTGCACAGAATGGACACTTGCTACCCACTAACTTTAACGAAAATGTATCTCTTGAAACAAACAAAATTGTATAAAGGGGTCTATGTACATCAGAGTGGTCCCCAAACGCCAAAATGAAAAAAATTTCGGTCTCGGCATTACCAAAGTTTTTTTTTGTTGTATAATTCATAAGGGTCGAAAGTGTTAAAAGTTTTGATAACAAAATTACTCATACGACACGTACACCAGATGAACATTTGTACAACGAAATCTTTAGTATATTTCAATCACTCCTTAAGAGTGTTTTCGGAGCGATAACATTTTCAAACATTCCATTCAAGTTTTTTTTAATATTAATGAGGAAAGGGTTTTTAATAAGAAGATTAATTTATTCTTATTTGCCTCGAACGCTTATATGATTTATATGTGAAACATATGAAGGGCTAATAGCGTGTTAAATTGAGACCTCAGATTAGAAGATTAGTTTGTGTGTTCGACCCCGCCTCAGAACATCTAATAAAAAAAAGATTTTTCTTTAAAACTTTAAAACATCCGGTCACCTTCTTCACCAACTGTTGGCTGCCAGCAGTGAAGTAAGTAGCTATTAACAAGTTTCTTAAACTTTTCCGTTCAAATTCGGCGGTAATTTGCACAGAAACCAAGAGATTGAGAGAAGATCGGCATGGTCCCTTTGGTTAGGAAAAAAGACCACAGAGTTTTTAAATTTTATTTTTTATGTAAAGCCTTCTCTTTGGATCATTATCTGATCCCCAAAGCAAACCTAAAACACTACGTTTTAATAATCTTTCAATTATAACACAAGGCAACAAAATTTAACTTTTTTCAGTTTATTTAATGGTTGGTGGTTTTTCTTAAAGACTTTGGAGTGCTTAACATGAACCTGCTTACCAAAATGATCCATCATACGTCTGTTTTTAGTCTCCTTGATTTGATCGTAAAGTACTGTACCTTGGCTTTAAAATAAATTATTCCAGATATTTTTGTAATTTTTTTAAACAAAGATATACCATTTTGAATGCATGTGTTAGAATTTACAAAATGTCTGACCTAATTTTGCTGTCCAAAAGTATGCTAAGCTAAAAACAGTACATCGCCATGGAATTTTAATTAAATTATAATGAAAGTTCTCAACGACACCCATAGTATACTTGTGGGATAGGAAACATATGGTCGGTTCGAATACTTGTATTCAAAGTGGTATATCTTTGCTGAAAAAAATCGCAAAAAAGTTTGGTTTGATTTATTTTAAAGCTAAAAATTATATTTTTCTGATAATGTAAAAGGGATTGAAAACAAACGTATAGGTTGCCCACAAAACATCCCTTAAAATGCTCAAGAAATGTACTTTTTCCGACTATTGGTTCAAATTGACAAAAATCCTGACGAGATGGATCATTTTGGTAAATTAATTCCTGTTAAACACACGAAAATCATATATAATCACCAACACTTCTTCTATAAACTGGACCATTTTACCTAGTGTAATTAAAGGCTTCCTTTTCAAAAAATCATAGGCGAATAGAGGAGGCTGCATGGAGTCTTTGGAGTCTTGACTTATTTAAGGAGTCCCTGGGGCACACTTTTAGTGTACCCAGCGGACTCCGCTGTTATTTTTGTCAAATTTAAATAGGGAAACACCTTTTATTAAAAATATGAAAGACGAGTCTATATATTTTTTTGATACTACATGGAAGATGTACGACTGCTTATAATTATATAGTATAATATATACCTTATGCCAATTTACAGGTGTGTCCCAAAAATCTCTAGAGATTTTCATATAAACGTTTGCATTTTGTTCTGTTCGACTTTATTTGAGAATTGACAAAAACAAGCCCGGTTACTAGATCAAAAGGCGAAACTTAAGCGATTTGAAAGTAACTGTTCAAAGCCAAGTAGATTTAGTTCGTACGGTTTTCCATCCATATGATCTATTTGCCGAACTTATTCTTGTCACTTTACATATAAATTTCATCCAACTCAAATTCGAAATGCATTTGTTTATACGGTAATCTCTAGAGATTTTCAGGACACCCCTGAATATGTTAGTTTACAAATAAATCAAATGCAAAAACGGTTTCAAATACTTTTATTTGCCGTAAATACAAAAAATAAAGTGGGTGTGAAACCAATTTGTCGTGCATTTGAAACAATTTTGCCATAGCGGATGCGCTTTTGTATGGCCCTGTGTTGCTCTAGCTGATAAGAACTTGACAAATTTGCCATTATTCATATTAATCCTTATTAGAAAACTAAAAATTTTGTCTGAATTTTGCGAAAAACAATTAATGGTTGTGGAAAAAAAATTATTTTCATTTACAAATAGTAATTCAAATCGATGGAACTTTTTTATTTTGTTTATTGTACTTTGTACTTTTGTTTTGATGTACGTTCGATGGGCATGCAATTCGGTAGTCGAATCAACAAACGATGACTTTCCATGGTTAAGAATTTCGCGGGAAAGTCAAACAACATACAGACTTCCAATCTATAATCAGTTATCTAAAAAATATGGATTTTCTCAACGTTTTTCGGCCCGAGGCTCCACTGTGCATTGTCCCATCAGCTTCATTACTTTGCTGAAAAGTTTTTGCGCCGCGTCACTCATAAAGAGCTGCTCCTCATGCTTGTCTGTTCGTTGGGCGTGTCGCTGAGATTTTGATATGGCGCATCTGTGAAATAGGTTTGTGTGTGTGTGTATGTGTGTGTATGTAACTTTGTATTTAAGCTTAAGAGGAATTTTTATTTTCGGCTAACCTCTGTCCCATGTCCAACTAGAATGCCATTTCCAATTCGTTCTCTTCTCCGACTGAGTGTCGCATTGCTAACCAATATAAATTCCGTAAATTCACAATAAACATGAGAAAATCAATTTTCGGAATTTATGTATTACCCTTGTTCCGTTTTTCCTTTACTTTTTCACGTTTTTATATCCCCGTTTTCGTGATGACTTTGGCGCTAAAGGGGTGTAAATGTGACAGGATAAGATGACACTCAATGTGGGGTGACACTCAGCCTGGCCAACTGTCCAACGGTTGAAGCATTTATGTTTGGCCCTGATATGCCACGTAATTGTATAAATTAGATGGTGCAGCTCTCCGGGTTGCAGTGCCACTTATCGGATGGAACACTCACTCATAACGGGACAGCTAATATAATAATATATATATCTATTATTAATGCTGTCTCTATACGATTTGTTAAGTTATTCAATTGTCCGCTGCGGCATGTTTATTTCGGGCAACAGTTAAATGATGTGCCAGCCAGTGCCCAGTTCTGCGTCCTTCGTCATTGCACATGGGACTAAACCTTTTGTTTGCGGTTTTTAGTCAACGAGGGAGAAAAATTCAATTTCGGTTTAGTTGGTCAACAATGCCATTCTATATATGTATGTACGTCCTCTCATCCCCTTCCGTTTGTGTACATGCTCGTGTGCGAGCCTTTTGCCATTCACATAAGAAATGTTTTGTGTGGAAGCCAAATTGAATTATTTGATAAACATCATTAGAAAAATTACAAAATCTACAGAGAGACGTAGGGTTTACTCCACTGCGGCCAGCCAAAACATTTGGCCAAACACTAAATTACTTTTCGAATGCCAAACGAAGGCAACTAAATGAATAAAGACAATTTATAACAGTAAATCAAATTAAATTTCAATCGAAGACTTGACAGAAACAAAGCAATGCCAAAGGGAGGTGGAGTCGACCAGCTGCGCCTGAGGTCTAACCCAAGACTCCTGATGACTGATCTATGATATGAATCATGCAAATCAAGTGATTGGAAAACGAAGCTGTTGTAGACAGTAGCTAAATTTATGTGGTGTGAACGGGTTTATGGGTATGTGACTTGATGCCACAGTTTTGTTTGCCTTGTCTATCTGTTCGGTCAAGAAATACTCATTTTAATAAAATAAAATAGAATTTATTTCTCTAAATGGATAAATGGATTTAAAATGGAACTGAGTGGCACTTAAGCACTTGGGCTTTATTATAAAGAGTAAGAAAATGAGTAAGAAAAAGAAAATTAAAGACCTTTACGGTTTTCTGAAGAATACGGTTCTGATGAATTTAAAATGGATTTACATTATATTATTACATATTACTTAATCAGAAAAAGCTGAAACGATCTCTGACCTGGTGCGGCAAGGCACAGGCAGTGGGAAGGGGTCATGATGAACACGTTCGATGAGCATAATTCGTAGAGTTGTTTGGGCCATCTCTTGATAAAACCAAGCAAACTTAATGTAAATTACCGTAATGTGGCTATTGAAGCACAAAATGGGTTTAAAAAGTATACCTAGATCGTCTTATTTGTATATACAATCTAAGGGTTCCCCACCGAAATCGGTTTGCATCGGAGAAATGTCATGACTTCACACTGCAGTATTAAGAGGCAGACGCTTGAGTCGACACCAAGCACTGAGAGAGTTAAGATCAGTTTGCAATAAAAGCGGGGAGATTGAATCATTAAAAGACACATAAAGTTTGAGATAGTCAGCATACATCAGCGAATTAGAATTCGAAAGGACTAGAGGAATATCGTTGATGAACAGGTTAAATACCAATGGCCCGAGATGACTCCCTTGCGGTACCCCCGAAGTAACCGAAGTTATCGATTGAAATTTTCATTTAGTTGAAAATATCCAAGCTCTGCAGAGAAATTATGTACACCCAAAAAAAGTAATCATCAAAATGACACTATTTAGTCATCAATTTGAAACTATTGAGAATCTTATTATCTTTATTACTCCAAGTATCATATTGATGTTATCAAAATGATTCTAATTTGTAACAAAACGAGAAGGCAAAGCTAACTTCGACTGTGCCAAAGTTTTAATACACTTGAAAACGTTTACTCCAACTGATTTAACCGGTAAAATATATAAAGGATATAGATATAAAATATTTAAAAATTTTTAAATCATTGATAAGAAAGATTTGATACCATAAAAAAAAATTTTCTTAGTAAACCACATTTTCCGACCGATCGGTCCTATGGCAGCTATATGCTATAGTCATCCGATTTTGATAAATTTTTTCCAAATTGTGTAAAAGCATATAAAACTAATATATACCAAGATTAGGGATGCTACGATAGAAAACAAAAAAGTTTTCCTCACTAGAACTAGTTTTTAGACCGTCCGTTTATATGGCAGCTATAGTCTTCCGATTTTGATCAATTTTTCCAGAATTATCTGGAAGCATATAAAACTATTACAAACCATGATTGGTGAAGCTACGATGGAAAACAAAAAAGTTTTTCTAACTAGAACTAGTTCTTAAACCGATCGTTCCTATGGCAGCTATATGATATAGTCATCCGATCCGGCCGGTTCCGACATATTAGTTGCGTGCAGTAAAAAGGAGACTCTTTGCAAAATTTCAGCTCGATAGCTTTAAAACTGAGAGACTAGTTCGCGTAGAAACAGACAGACGGACAGACGGTCGGACTATATCATATAGCTGTCATAAAAAGGGTCGGTCTACAAACTAGTGCTAGTGAGGAAAACTTTTTTGTTTTCTATCGTAGCGTCCCTAATCTTGGTATATATTAGTTTTATATGCTTTCACACAATTTGGAAAAATTTATCAAAATCGGATGACTACAGCATACAGCTGCCATAGGACCCATCGGTCGGAAAATGTGGTTTACTAAGAAAAGTTTGTTTTATGGTATCAAATCTTTCTTATCAATGATTAAAATGTTTGAAATCTATATCCTTTATATAGGAGGAAATCTGTTAGGAGATCAGAAACTAAATTAAATGAAAAAGAGCTCTCAAAACCTTAATGTACAGGGTTGCCCATATTCGACGGACCCATCTGGCAACGCCATAACTTTTGACAGAGATGTCAGATCGCTTAATGACATACCGCGTTTGAAGCGTCAGTCCAAGCAGATTTTTACCATGGAACAATACACGCCACGCGAGCGCTCTGAAATAGTTGAAATTTACATTCAACAGAACAAGTCAATTGTGAAAACTCAACGTGCTTTTAAAAAATTAAAAAATGTGAAAAGTGCGCCTTCTAAGAACACCATTAAGCGTTTATACGAAAAATTTTCGCCACTGAAAATCCTCAGGAGATTCAAGAAATGCCTCTTCATGACGAAAAAGTCACAGTTTGGTGCGGCGTTAGTGCGAAAACGGTCATTGGGCCGTTTTTCTTCCAAAATGAAAATGGCCATGCTGTTACCATCAACCAGGAGCGTTATCGCGACATGATGACCAATTTTGTGATGCCAATTATTCGTCGAAAGCGTATGAGGCAGTTCTGGTTTCAACAAGACGGCGCTCCACCGCACACAAGTCGCATAACAATCGATTTTCTGAAGAAATTGTTTCCGGGCCGTTTGATGTCGAAAAGTGGTGATTTGGACTGGCCACCGCGTTCGCCCGATTTGACGCCGCCTGACTTCTTCTTGTGGGGATATTTGAAGTCAAAGGTTTACGTTAACAAGCCAAGGACCGTAGAAGAGCTCAAGGACAACATTCGTGAAGAAATAGCCGCTATTCCGGCCGAAATGTTGGCGAAAACGATGGAAAATGCTGCAAAAAGGGCAAAATACGCCATCAACGCCAGAGGCGGCCATTTGAGAGATATCATATTCAAAAATTGATGTAAACAAATCTACTTGGAACAAATTAAATGATTAAGATTGCCAACCGCCAAATTTTTATTTTTTTCTTTGATTTTTTTAAAAAAAACATGGGTCCGTCGAATATGGGCAACCCTGTAGTATGTTGTAATATGCGGCTTGAGAAGACGCAAAGATTTGTTTGAAACAGCTTGTTCTCTGGATACTATAAACTTTCTTGAAACATCTGAGAAGGACATTATAAAAATTTTTTGGATTCTTAGATTGAATTTAATCGTAGTAGGGCAGGGTGAATGTTATATTAAAGAATCTTTTGTGTTTTGAGCACTGCAATGAGCAGGCCATTCCCCCTGGCCTTCTAATATTAAATTCAATCTAACAAAGCCTAAAATCCTCTGTCAAATAATAATTTGATTGTTTTTATTAATTTTAACCATCTTTCACACATTCAAAAATTCTGAAAAAATGATACAAATTGTAAATTGCAATGACAATTATCCATGTTTAATATAAAAGTAGTAGCCCAAATAAAAGTCTAAAATTATTAGAGTTAAAAATGTCGCGGTATTTTGAAATTAGCGGATTTTGATGTTTTAGAATGGTTCGTTGTCCCGAACACCGCTTGTGTTGGAAATGATAAAAATCATTATTTATAATTCAAGGTTGGTACCAGAAGTTTAAAAAAATGTATAAATTACTGCATACTTGAAATATGGATACAAGCCTTTTCAATGAATCACTCGTGATGAAAATGTTAGAGATATTAATCATTTGTGATGAATATCTGATTATAGTTATGTGATGTACATATTTGAGCACATTGTTCACTATTTTTTAGCACATATGATATCTATTGCATTTCTAAATATTATTTTCAATGATATTCAAATGTGTGATAAGTGATATGTGTGCTCTTTCTCTTGTGTGATGAGTTATCTCAGAACATTGTTGCGTATCCCGTATTGTGAATGTGTATAGTAAATTCTGAAGTTTCAAGTTCTTACCAACCTTATGGCTTCCCTACCCCCCGCTGAGCAACAATTCGTGCGTCGCTAACAAAGGAACAAAAAACTAAAAAAAAACTAAGAAAAACTCTTAAGCATATTTTAGTGCCTTCGTGTACTTTTTTTTTATCCTACATGGCATACAAATACAACCAACTTACTTCTCTGACAACTTTTTGAGGAATTCGTTGCATTTTTCGCTGAACTGTTGTACTCTTGTTTGCAGCAGAAACTGGCAGAACTGGTACTGTATATTCTACTTCAATTGACATGACACTTTGTGTCAGTTGGGAAAATTGTTCCGCGTCCAGTTGGCGCAAAAGTAAAGTCAAGTATTTTGTCAGTAGTTAGACCGAGTTCTGAACTTTTAAGTTGGAAACTTAACGTCGACTTGCGAGCGCCTAATTGGAATATTTAGAAGCAGGGCTTGCTTAAATCTATTTACGAATTTAAAGGTGGGGGGGAACGAAGAAATTATTGGAAAGATTAGCATGGACGTTGCGTGGCTAACTAACTAGAAACTAAGCCATTGTGGAGGCATCCAACAACACATTAGAGACACAGAGACTCGCACACTGATTAACACACACAGAGAGGGATGAAAGGACTTAAGTATACCAAGGCGGACATTTTGTATCAGTTTACAAAGTTAAATTGTCTTTAACGAAAACTTTGAGCCAAGAGTTTGCCACGCGAGTGCGAAGCTCTGGGTTGGTGGACACCGAACAATTTGTTGCACGCAATCTGTAAAGGGGTTTTGGCTTTGGAGCGAAACTTTCGTTTTGGGCCTGGGCCACTTAAAGGCTTTGTGCGCGCTAATTCTGTGCGTCGCCGTCTCATTATTGTCGTTATTGTTGTTGAAGTTCATTTTTTTGGGGGAGTAAATAGAGAGGGAGCCCCCCCGCCCCCCCATAAAACTTTACACATTAAATCCAACCAAGCGGCGCCGTAAAATAAAGTATATGAAAAATTCGAAAGACTTTCCGCCTGGCATCGAAAATTAAATTATAGAACACGCAGGACCTAAGCGAGTACGAGTACGGATTCTGTTATTTATTTAATCGGCATCAGCTGCGCCATTCCATGAATTTTAAACGCAAAACTCGCAAAGTGCGTCTGCTTTTGACAAGCCACCGGGAGCCGATCCAGACAATGCCAAGTGCCCGCACGAAAAACTAATTGAATTTAAAACTGTGCAAAACTCAAGCTAACAAAGTGAGCCATAGTTAAGTTGTCCGCTCTCTACACATGCCGGCCACATTCGACTCACAGCCAGCATTTAACTTATCAACAGGGAATGCAGGCGAAGGCTGGGCGAGGGATTGGGTTGAGCCAAAGTTGGCAATAAAATACAAATTGCCGCTTAAATAGTTACAAGCTGGTCGAAAAACACACACACACACATTCGCTTAGAGCGATGGAGGACAGTACCAGAGGCGTTCTGGGTGTGGCCACAACTTGTTTTAAATTGCATTTGCTTGGCCACTTTGCGTGCCATTTGGTCTGACTCTGACACAGATGCCGGAGGCGTTGACCTAGCACTCAGACGCATGATTGAGGCAGATTATTACGTATGCGTATCATATGGAGTGGCTGTTTTTGGCATAGAAGGGATCATGTCTAAATGATTGGCCACCCCTTAAGTTTGGCAAGTTGTCAATGGGGAAACTGATCGTCTGTGAACTTTTTCTTATGGAAAACTTTAGAATACACCCAAAAAGTGTCCAAGTGACATATACTCTCTGGGATTCTGTGCTCTTAATTTGAAGTTTTTAATTTCGAATCCTTACCAAAGAACTGAAAAATTTGGATATTTTACCGGATCTCATTATTGTCTTTCATTATCTCATTGCTATTGTCATCCGATTCGGTGATTTTGAACAAAGTGTGCAACCTATATCAAGAAAAAGACAGACACAGGCGGACATATATGGCTTCATTTGTAGACCGACTCAGCTGATTAAGAATCTATCTACTTTATAAGGTCGCAGATGCTTTCTTCTGAGCTTAACAAATATCAGACAAATTTTATAGTACCCTCTGCAAGTTTTATTTACAAAAAAAGTTTGAACTTGCGCGAAAAGGGCTCAACAATTTATTTTTGGCATCATCCATACGCAGAGTTGCCTTTTTCATAAATTTATTTTCTTTATCTACAGTTCTTTATAGTTTAAGTAGGCATCATACATTTTCTTAATATCCCTAAATCTTAGAAAAAAATTTCTAATAGATTTTTCTTAAATTAATGAAAATTTGATTTAATAAATATTTTCCTATAATCTAGAAATTTATTTTTTTTAAATAGGAAAACATTTTTTATGGTAAGCTTCTCTAAATTAAAAGAAATATATTTTTTGCAATAAGAAACTTTTCTTAAACTTATTGCAATTTTTTAGTGTTACTTTTTCTAGAACGTAGAGAATAAATTTTCCTAGTGTAGATTCGAAAATCAAATTGAGCAGCTATATTTATACGCACACACATAATCACAAATTTGTGTTGTTTTCAAGTATATTTAATTTAATCACAAAAATAAATTTTCGAAGTGATGAGATTTACTTTTTTCCACTTCGACTGTTGAGCTCTGATCTGTTTACATACCAGCAAAGATATGATAAATAGTATGGCAATTTTAAGGCAATATTATCAGCCTCTGATTACTTGCATTTTGCTGTAAAAACGTAACAGAAAACAGAAGTACAAAGAATTCAGTTTTCACAAGCTTGAAAAGGCTTTTAATTTTTAATATTACTCATACGCAGTGTTGACATTTTGAATAATTATTTCATTTAATAATAATATGAAGGTTTTTTTTTAAGTTCAACAAGCAGTTCAAATGTACTGCACATCTTGACATTTTTAATAAATTTATTTTATTTGAAGTTTTTTTTCAAAAATACAGTTGAAATGTTTAACAGATCTTAGAGCAAAATTTTTAATCTAAATCTCTTAATTTTGTATATTACTCATACGCAATGTTGACTTTTGAAATAAATTTATTTTATTAATAAAAAGTGTATGTTTTTTTTTCATTTTAAGGTCAACATAAAGTTAAAATGTACAACAGTTCTTGTAGCAAAAGTTTTAATCATGTGCACGTGTCGTATGAGTAATATTTTTTAAACAAAATTTTAAGGTGATATTCTCAGCCTCTCATAAAATAATTTTTGTGTCTACTTAACCTAATGTAAAATAGTAGTTAAGTTTTCAAAAACTGATTTTTTTATCTGTGTTATTTTCGCACGACGCAGAATAGTAATCATGGAATCGTACGACTATAACCACCAGCCTACTATGGAAACTTAGCCTGCAAAAAAATAATAGCATTTCCCAATTAGTTGCCATTTTGTTTTTAATAGTTTAAGGATGCGGGTTTTTAAAAACCCAGACAGCTTTAAAATACGACTGCAGTCATTGGCTGTCTTGATCAAATTGCTTGCTTTATTTATTATTCGGCTCTAATCACAGTCAGAAAATTTTGATTTTGGTTCATTTTCCTTCTTTGACTGCTCAGCAAGCACCGGGTGTGATAGCCGAATATATTAAAGTGCGTTTAACGATAAAAGCCATCCGAAAATGAAATATTTGTAATAAGTCAAACAGAGATAATGGGCCATGTTCCGAATTTCGAATCGATTTTTGTGAAATCGTTTTAATTTAAAGTGTAAATTTTATATTTGTATATAGAAGGAGACAAGTAAATCTACAGATACTAGATTTGGTTGGAGAAAAGTCGAAATTGCTCAATGCCAAGTGGCAAAAAATGGCGACGGGATCTACTAGACACAGAATTACTTGTCACATACATATAAATTTAGAAAAACTTCAATTCAAAATACAAATGTTTACACATAATCGTCTTGGAATTCGGAACAGTGCCGAATATTGTTGCTACTGGCTTGCATTTCTTATCGAATATTTTTGATTCCTTCTTCACTTTTCATTTACACTTTTTTGCTATTCCATTTGTAATAAACAGTAAGTTGACAAAAGTGGGTGCGTTTATAGATATGCCCCAGAGCTAAGCATACAAAATAGTTGGTTTTTTTTGTAAAGGGTCATGTTTTCAAACGAAGACTACGCCAACTTTTAATAAATTAAATAATCGAGCAAGGTGTAAGAGGAAACATTGATTCCATTGCGGAACCACTAAAACTAATTATTGTATACTTCTTTCTTTTCGTATGACATTTATACATAAAAATGCAACTTTTAAGGGGGTGAAATCATGGGGGACACTCTAAAGGGGCAAGCTACATGTTGCTGTTGTTTAAAAGTATTAGAACGCAGCTTAATCAGTTTGAACTAGGCCTTAAGTACACAAGAAGCTGAGGTGATTGTTAAGGACTGAAATTAGTTTGTCACTGAGTTGTCCAAATCTTTGTAAATTTGTGTGATGCAAGTGACCTGCTGGTATTGGTTGTAAGGTCTATTATATGGTATTGCTTTCCCAAAATGAGTTCCATTTTTTGTTATGTTTTCTAAAGAGACTCTCCAATCCATGCCACATTTTATCTAGATAACCAACCCAAATGATATGATTTTCCATTAGTTTACCTATGCGGCAGGCCATTCTCATAGTAAATATGCATATTTCTTAAATAGCACAGGTGAAGGCCCTTCAAGGCGGTCTCAGGAAATAGGGCATAGCTTAGTGGGCTAACAGGCAATTAAACATAGAACCTTTTTTAAAAGGAAGTTGGATCTTCCTCTTCAGCTTTCTGCTCGTTATTCCTATTTCTGTATTCCTGTACTTCATTTTTCCCAGAAAGTTGTTCCCGGCCAAGTTTATTCTCGCCTCACGAGGCCATCTTTCAGACGCCGATAGTCTAGTTCCTTTTTCGAATACTTTAATTTGGGACTGAATCAGATTCACTTTCATTTGTCATTTACTGCTGTTTACTTTAGTAGAACTTGGATCTCATTAGCCAAGAGAACAATGTCATCTATTGTACATACCTAAGAAAGCGGATATTATGGTCTGCAACAAATAGTTCGCCTCCTAGCGCATTCTGCAAGTGATCTAGGTACATCGTAACTCCATGATATATTGTCTAATGACCCAATTGATAGGCCAACTTTATAAGCGATTTATGTAAATATTATTAAGCGATAGTTTACAATCATTTCGCCTTCAGTCATATGAGTGGAATACTAAAGTAACCAGGGAGGTAATTTACCATAATTTTACTTTGTTGCTTGCTGTAACATTCAAGTATTCTAAGGTTAAACGCGTCCCCCACCCCCCTTTAACTAGCTACTGCTACTGCTTTGGCATAATTAAAGCATTGTTAACTCTCTTCCTGGAACGGCGACACAAAAAGTGGCCAGAAGTGGTTCCAGTTAAGCCTTCTTCTTTGTTATGGGCGACACTTTAATGGAAAAAGTTTTGTTAGCTAGCAACGAACTGTTGAGCTTAAAGATGATGCCTCCGACTAACCTTAACTTGTGGTCTAATCTCTTTGCAGGAATATACGGCTGCCTTGGATTTCAGCACACCACCGTTGCCCATGGCGCATTTGCAACCCATTACGGTGACTTCGCAGGCGGCGGCAATGCTCACCAGCAATGGTGGAGCCACTCTGATACCGAATGGCAGCGCCGCTGGCGGTTCTGGCACTTTAAGACGTGGCATTTTGCGTGGAATGGTGGGTGTACCGCCACCGGATGTAACCCATCATACCTCCATGGTGACGAGCAGTCCCATGCAAATACTGCACGATCTGCATCCCATGAATTTGGGTGCCACGACGCTAACCACTAGCACCACACTAAATGGCAGCATGACAACGGCCTCCACGGGAGGCACACTTCCCAGGCAGCCACACAGCATACTGAAGGATCCCAATCGAAATAAGCATCAGCAGCAGCAGCAGCAACAGCAGCAGCAGCAGCTGCAGCATCAGCAACAGCTGCTCAATGCCAGCCTGGTGGGCGTGCCCGTTTCAGCGCCCGTGGGCAGCCTGCAGATACTGAATCTGCCCGCCTCGGCAGGAGCTCAGGGATTGGGCAACAATCTATTGATGACAACCAGCGGCACTTATGACCCGGGAGCGGCTCTGAGCAGTTTCAATGCTCCGGTGGCCTACACAGATGCCGATGGACATCTTGTATAGCTATAGGCTGAGACTGGGGCCAGCAATGAGTCCCGGTATTAAGATATCGCATATATGCATAACCTAACCTAACCGTATCTAAAGTAGCCTAACTCATATACGGGCGTAGCTAGTTAAGGAGCTTTCTCTTGGCCAAAAGTGTGTACCCCTCTGGAGGCTGACTGCAGGCAGGCTCCCTTCACACTTATTACCTTATTCAAATCAGCCAGCGAATTAGTTTATGTAAATTTTGTATCCCTGCCAGGAAACACTGACCAGGACCTGACGTCGCGGATTTGCGTTTTACTAATTAGATGGCAGAAAGAAAAAAAAAATGTGAAATTTTCTTTAGTTGAAGGCGAAACGAGGCGTAGCCAGTTGACAGCTCCCTGGGGCGTGCTCAGGCTCAAAAAGGAGGCGGCTGGTGGGCACGTGATTGTGCGCTGGACAAAAATGCTGAAGGTTATAGATAGCAGAGGAATACGCCCCCCGTTTCCCATTATGTGCAGAGAATGCCACACAACTACTCCAAATCCTACTTGAACTCGAGTGTTTGCCGCACATAAACTGTTTTCATTTGCCACTTCTTGTCGCAGCTCAGCGAGCGTGACATGACAATTCCTGGGGAACGTAAAACACACGCTCGCTGCTTCGTGCGTACGTATGTGCATTTTAATATTCATTTAGTTGTAATTGCCCGGATTTTAAGCGGCGGAGGAGGAGAAGGAAAGCTGCACTATTGGCTGACTCTTGGTTGCAGGCAAGTGGATTATGGCAAATGAATAACATTTGGAGAAAGCAGCAGCAGACTTCTTGGAGCATAGAAGTAATTAAAAATGAAATTATCTTTGAAATTAACGCACGCATAGACAAGGACAAAGAATAAGCACAAGCAGCTAAGAAAACTACCAATGTGTGTGGGGTTGGGTACACACACACAAAGAAAGCCCGCTTATTGTTGTGACGCCTCCTTTGTGTTATGGGAATTTCCGCTATTGAATAATTGCGATTGCAGTTATGCGATAAAAGTTAAATGAGCAGGAAAATACGGAAAATTATAATGGCAAACCTGTTGACATTAAATGGGCCTGCAGTCAGTCTTACACAGTCGCACACTGGATCGGTAGTGTATGTAAAGCTTATACTCGTACTCTCTCTCAAATAGTGCTGCCAAAATCGCATTAACAATTTTGCCTAGCCTTAAGTAGCTAAGCCAAAACAAATTCAACAAAAAAAAAACCGAAAAAAAACCCATTTTAGATCTACTCCAAATCATTATGCCAAAATTTCAATTGTACAATAACAAATTACTTCAAAACTAAAGGACAAATGCAGGTATATCAATACACAGACAGTCATATTTAGCAAGTAAAACGTAGCCTAAATTTCGCATCTCGTAATTATAGAAACTGTATAAAAAAACAAATAATAACGTGCATTTCGAACTACTTACATATACCTACTATATGGGTTAGAATAGCACCTTAAATAACTTACATTCATAAGTACATATACATAACTTGCTGTTTTTTTTTCATTCTTACAATTGCATTTGATCGAACACTTAAAGGTGCGTTTTTATAACTATAAGACACACAAAAACTAAGGAAAAATTGATGTTCTCATAATGAAAGAAAAGTTTAAGCTTAGATTAAGGGAACAAAACGCTACAATGGTTTTGCCATCATCTTAAATCCGATTGGTATTGACTTACTTTTCTGCTTGGCTTCATTCACTTAGCCAGATTTCTTATCTTTCTAAAAGAAAACTTTCTGTCACATATACTACGTTTATGCTATCAAAAAATCATGCTGTTTGCCCCTCAAAGTATGCAAACTTTATTTTCTATAAGAATTATTTATTTAAACAAGATAAATTACAGTTAGTTATGTCAGCATGAGCATAATACACATTGTGCCGTCACTCAGATTGTCAGACCAGTTAAAGGAAAAAAAAAATATTTATTGTTAAGGCTACAAAAAAATAATTATTTTTCTCAATTTTTTATATTCATAAACATAGCATACTTGGAAGGGCAAAAAAACTTAGTAATAAACTTACAAATATTCTCATCTCCTACATAGCACTATAAGTCATATAAACTTACAAATAACAGAATAAATTTTACGTTTATCTGACACAAAGCCAGAATAAATTTAACTTTTTTTCATCTTTCCTATGAGCAAATTATTTAAGATGTTTGGCTCTAAGTTGATCCATTTTCTCTTAAATGTATCATTCAGTTTCATTATATGCGATGTGACGGAAATCAATTTTGGTCCGAAACCAAACACCTTTGAAACGAATAGGATTCTGGTTTATAAAACCTAAACCTGAGCCGGACCTTATCTACTTATAACATGGCTCAATAAGTCACCGGTCTAATACAGTAAAATATTTTTGTTGGCTTTTATTTCAAATTGTTCCCCAACATAGTTCACTTCGAGGGAGATGAAACCAGTTCAACGTTTTTCTAGCACTTGCACAACTTTGTAGTAAAATGTTTTCTTTCTAAGCCATATCTAGTTCCATGGAGCATTTTGTTAAGTACTGGAAACAGCCAATAGTCTCTAAACGCTAAATTTGATTATGTGGAGGGTGAGGCAGCACTTACACACTTATAATTTATAAGTTGACCAAATTTCTTACTAGTTTCTATTGCACTTGAGGCTGTTTTTGCGATTCAAACTTAACACGTTTCAAAAAGCCAATATTATTCTCGTTATTGATGGTTTTGAGAGATTGAGAGAAGCTCGTCCTAGCACTTTTTGCCTTTTTCGAGGAATTCGACGAATATTCCCAGTTGTTCTATAAATCGCTTCCGACCCAGAAACGACTCAACTCCTATATGAGTTGGGTCGTTTTTGGGTCGAAAGCGATTTGTAGAACACTTAGGATTATTCCGTGAGCATCCCAAAATGCTGGCCCCATAACCACTAGGTTTGGAAGCAGTCTAACTACAACAAAAAAAAAACCAAAAATACTCCTATAAGCGAATCTCGACTCCAGCAGCCGTCTGTCTGCCCTAGTCTTGGTAGCGGCTGCTTGTGTGCCTCAGTGTTAACCCATGTATCGGTCGACACACACTGCACATATTTTGTTTTTGTTCCCGTCTGATTCTGAGACTTGCATTTTGTTTTGTTTTATTCTTTCCGAAACGTCGCAATATCGACAAGTGACCCAGAAATAACTCGGAGCTGTGGGAGCAATCAGAAGCATGGGCTTGCCCACCGCTGTTTTAAAGTGTAGTTATGTATCCAGGAACTTTCCATGGTAACAATCCGCATACAATAGTCTTTCTTTTCTGCTGAAACAGTGCCGAAACGAAATCATTTTTATTTTACTTATACTGATAAAAAGTACTAAAGCTATAGTATCGCAATCAAACAGATTCTGCAGAGACTTTTAAGCAATCGCAAATCGAAAGTATCTGCTAAATGGGCCCATTAATATTATAATTGTTGATTTATCAGAAGCACAAGTCCCCATAATATTTATCAAGATATTTTTACCCTTTAATAAACAGTGTTTAATTAATATGGCAAGGAAAACAAATTTACTTACAAAATGTTGCTTCAAATGTAACAAAATTTTGACCCAATCCATATGAAAGCTCGTTCTTTAAATTAACAATACAAATTCTGCGGAGCTAGTTTCACTTGAGAGCGAGATGGGGAATTTGTTAGATTATGTAGAAGAAAAAGATTTAAAGGAAATTTTTGCAAATTAAACATGCACCAAAAGAACAGTTGACAAATTATTTAAATTGTTAAGATCGTGCAATATATATTTCGCAGGTTAAGAGGATTAAGTCAATCATTGGCCGTGTTCAGCAGAAGAACTTTGCTCCCTGATCAATGATATATGTCTTGGTTATTTACGTAGCATACTTTTCCTCTTGTGTTTAATATGAAATTTACATGGGGCTTTTCAAATGGCAATTTAATAAGACCCCCTAAAAGTATGATTAATAATAAGAGTAGTTTTATTGGGCTGATCAGTGATCAGCTTGAAAAACCAGACCCCAGACATCTGTTGTATGGGAACAATAAGCGAACGTTTGATGTTTGATAGACGTATCAGAAGCTCAAAAAAGTATTCAAATTTATTGATTTATGGTTTTTACCGATGTGCTGGTATTCCATAATATTGTTGTTTATTAAAAGTGAGAGTTTAAAGCTGTAAGCTGTGAACCCAACCCAGATTGCAACTTCTGAACCAAAACGTTCTTTTACTCCAGCTAACATATGACAGTGTGAGATAGACACAGAAAATATTTGAAAAAGCTACAACAACAATGCTTACATCTTTTGAACAAGTGCCAGTTATCACTGGACCAAGCATAGATCTATCTAATCTGTTTTAGATCTTTGGAACATTTTGGGACTAGGAATTTGGGTATTTTGAAACGGAAGTCGTTTTTGCTAGATAAAGAAAATAGATTGTCAAGTATTGGAAATTAAGCATGACGATTTGAAAAGGGCCACAGAAACTTTTAAAATAATTAATTAATGCGCTAATAATTCGGAAAAAAAGATTTAGCCTTCTTACCAAAAACAAAGCCGACTACTTAAAATTTTTAACAAAACCTTTGGTTCTCTTTTGAAGAACTTTTAACTCAGACAAGAACTTGAGATGATGACAAGACTTAGTTTCACTTAGAAAATGTTATTCCCTGAAACTGTGTTTGAGCTTTTCTCTAATTATAAAGAATAAATATTAAGCTATAAAGAAAAGTTCAACTTTTTTGTATGTCGTATAATTTCGAAAACGCACCTTAGTCGATTTAGCGCATAATTTTACTTAAATGTCTTCCCCCTTATCACTACGTTCATTTCGAACTGCATACGTACATGCTTACTTGTACTTACGTGTTTATACATATAAATATATATAAAAAAAAAAAACTTAGTTGTAAACGGGCTAACATATTAAATGTTAAATGAGACTTATTGTAGTATGAATTATGTTTAAAAAAAATATTTGCCAAAGAAATACAATTTGTTAAACAATGAAGAGAAAGAAGTTAGTTCTTGATGTGTGATTTCTTATGTTTGATTTGGAACACTCTAGCATAATTAGCAGGCCACACACAAGACTTGAAAACTGAATTTAGGTTAACGTAATTAAACAAAAAAAAAACAAGATGAATGTGTGTCCATTTGCCAGGATGTGAATGAGTTTTTGAATCATAATTGAGTTTATTTTGTATAAGAATTGAGCATTGTGTACAGTAGCCAGCAGCACGAAGGAAAAACAATAATTACCGAAGCATAAGTTCACACGTATAAATTAGTTTAGCATAAAAACGAAGCTGTATAAAAACAATGAAAATTAATGCATATGAAACTTACTGCATTTTTAAAAAGATCTGTTAATAAATGAATAACACAAAACAAAAGAAACTTTAACTTTCGCAAAGGTGGGCCAGATTACAGCAAAAGACAATTTAATGGCAAAACTTTTGAATCAATTTTCCACCTAGAATGCCTCCTCTTCTAGACACTTTCTGACTTTGCCACTTCGCAGACAGTGCAGAGTGGGGGAGGTGGGGTTGGCAAAAGCGAGGGCGTGGTATTCGGCTGAGAAAGCATTCACTATCCGTCTTACTTGGTGTGGCGAAAAAATTGAATTCCTTGTAAAACTTACGAGCAGGCATTAATTTAACAGCAGCCCGACGGAGAGAACTTCAAATTACGTATACGGCCCATTGAATGCGCAGCCAGCACATGGATACGGAATACACTTTGGGAAAAATTCAGGTGCGTACACGATTGCTTGAACATATTAAAACGAACAACTCTTACTTCCTTCCAGCAAGCTGAACACACACACATATAAAGGCATATTGTTAGATTTTTTGCACAATTCATTGACTCTTACATATATACATTTAAGCGTTGGTTTCACAGAGAGTTGGAAAATAGTTTGCCACTGCGCCTGAACAAATTACTTTAAGTAAGTCTTAATAATCAGCCAGGAGTCACATAAGTGGGCCAGCAGAGAAGTGAATGAAATTTTGACAAAAATCTTCTTTATATCAAGTTTCAGGATTAATATTTTAAAGTAAGATTCTCAGATTTTTGTTGTATGCTAAGCCGAGTTCTTATGGATTGAGAAGCTAACACAGGCCAACAAAATGACCAACAATGTTTGGTGCAGACTTGCCTATATACAATTATGATTAAATTATCTGTACTGATTCCAAATCTGATTTCGGTTTAGCTCCATCGGTTCTTGTTTCCAAGATATGGCGGAAAACCTAATTTAATGCTTTTTGGACTTTTTGTTGGCCCTACTTGACACTTACATTTGAATTTCTAGGGTCAATCTAATATACTAGAATTGTTTTGACAGCTGTTTGTTGTTGACGTGTTTGGCATCATGTTGGGTAAAGAAAAAACCATTTTCAACCACAATCAGCTTTCTAAACAAAACTAAGGGATGTAATCGCGCTGTAATTCGACATTTCTGCCTAAAAATGAATGGAATTTAAGGCAGCATAAAATAAAAAATATTTGAAATTTCGTTCATTTCCCAAGGAGGTTACTTTTTACCCCACCTAGTAAGTATTTAGCCTAAAAGTTCTGCAGCTAATGAAATATAACCTAGATACGTATTGTCACATATTAAACATAATGGTCAACCTTAGCAAGTCTGCCATCATGGTTTTTAGAAAGGGGTGCGAGAAATGGAGCTAGAGGGGTGTAACTATTAATGTGGTAAACGAATTTATGTACTTAGGAATCAGATTCACGTCGAAACTTTCCTTTAAGAAGCATATCCAGGACAGAACAACCACAGCCAAGGCTAGCATTAACGCCACGTGATGATCCTTCTTCAGGAATACAGATGTAGAACTTGAAGCTAAATGGAAACAGTACCAGGCCGTTAGCAGATCGGTTTAAAGCTATGAAGCAGAAGTTTGGGAATCGGCCAAATTTGAAGACTTTGACTAGATGCAGAGTTTTTACATCAAATAATTGCATCCAACTGGAAACTTATATTAAACCCGCTCATTTTTTCCACACTTGATCTGCATCCAATTGAGTACGAAACACACTGACTACCAAACCGATTCTCAAAAATGTTCTTAGGAAAAATGATAGAATGGGTAGAAGCATCAAAATGATATAAGTATTAGTTTTAACTAGGTTGGAATGGCAAAATAAGGGCAAGTGCTGAAGAACATAGTACAAAGTCAAGAATACCAAACTATGTGAAACTGACTCATTCGAACATCTTCCTAATATATATATTTCTTCTGTCCCAGAGTAAGTCACTAAACTCCACCAAAACGATTAATCCGGTTGAGATGAAATTTTCTGTGAATATTTTTGTGGGTCCCTAGATGGTTAAGATTCACAATTTAACTTGGTAGGTGGCGCTGCAATTGGCTTAAACCCGATTCAAAAGGAGGTTCAGTGCCATATTTCTAAAACTATTTAAGCTATAAACTTTTAATTTGGTGTGTAGGTGAGTAATATGGAGTTAAACAATTTACTATTTCAAGACCGGTTTCGAATCAGCTTGAACCGGTTCAAAAGTGGCTTGGAGCCATATCTCGCAAATTATTTAAGCCATAAACTTTCAATTTGTTGTTTGGGTTGATAATATAAAGTTATATATTTTCCCAGAGTTATTTATTTTCCGGCTCTGAAACAGTATTAAAAAGTGGTTCGAAACCATATTTCAGAAATTATTTAAGCTAGGCACTTGAAATTTGTTGAGTAGGTTGATAATATTTAGTAAGAAATTTGATTGTTTCCAGACGGGTTCCAGTTTGAACCGATTTAAGCGAATTATCTAAGTAAAAATAAATAAGATATATTTGCTTTGTAGGTTAGTTATATGGAGTTCATATTGATGCTTCTGTCGGTAAAGTAGATGAAGCTACCAGAATGCAAGATGTGTTCTTATTATTTTATCCAATTATGTAAATTTTGTTCCAAGTGTATCAGCTTATTTGGCAAAGTTTCGGCCTGTTTAAGCGAAACACACTTATTTAAATTTATGGGAGGACAACTAGATTTGTATTCTAAATTTTTATATGAACTGTAAAAAGGGCTAAAGGGCAGCATATATTCATTTTACTTCCTAAAATTAATATCGAATCGGTTCGAGTCCTTGAAGATCTTTTTTTTTAAGATCAGTTTGACAATGAACAACATTATAGGTGGGGTACTATTAATATTTCGGGAACGGCTTACACTAATGCCAATAGTTCAAATCTAGTAAATCCAAAATAAAGTTAGACATTTTTTATCATAAAATGTCTCAGAATGATTTGATGTTCAAGCGATGTTTGTGTTGTTTACAATGAGTTTAAAAATTACTTTGGCTTTCAAATTAAAATTTCAAGAGAATGTTGTCGCTGGATTATTTTTCACAACTTTCGACCTGGATTTTCTCAACAAGAGTGAGTCGATGAATTCAGTTCCTTGTATGGCCATAAAGCACTATTAAAAAGCACTGTATATCGCTGGTATAGTGGATTCAATCGTGTTCGTAGTTTGCTGAGCGACGAATTCCGAGAAGGTCGTCCAAAAATCGGATGTTGAGCGTGAGCTGATAATGCAAGATCATCATGTGACATACCGTAAGATGGAGGCATCGCCAAACATTAGTTCTAGCAGCATATGTAAGATTTTGCATGAACACTTTGCCGTGGAAAAGATTTATCTGTTGGGTTTCTCTTCGCTCATAAAATAGCTCGTGTGGATTAGTGCAAAGAAATGCTGAAAAATTACAAACGCGGGGCTTCAGAAGACATTTATAAGATCGTTACAGGTGGCAAATCATGAATATATGCGTATGAGCCGGATACAAAGCAGCAATCGACCGTGTGGGAGCCAAATCCCACAAAAGTTGTTCGAGCACGAAGCACTGCAAAGCAAATGGTAGCCTGTTTTTTAAGGCATTTTTATACCCGTTACTCGTAGAGTAAAAAGGGTATACTAAGTTAGTGCAAATGTATGTAACAGGCAGAAGGAAGCATCTCCGACCCCATAAAGTATATATATTCTTGATCAGTATCAACAGCCGAGTTGATATAGACATGTCCGTCTGTCCGTCTGTCCGTCCGTCCGTCCGTCTGTATGAACACCTAGATCTCAGAGACTATAAGAGCTAGAGCTACCATTTTTTCAGTGTAGACTTGTTCTGTCTGCACGCAGATCAAGTTTGTTTCAAAATTTTGCCACGCCCCTCCCGCCCCCGCAATTTGAAAAAAACCTCATATCTTCCACAATTTTGAAAATAGATTGTTCGAACCTTCTAGACATATATTGTGATCATCATTACCTATCGATCCGCCATACATCATTTTCCGATCAGATGAACGATAGCAGAGTTGCCACCCCCGCAATTTGAAAAATACCTCATAACTCCCACAATTTTGAAGATGGATCATTCGAACTTTCTAGACATATATTTTAATCATTATTATTATCTATCGATCCGCCATACATCATTTCCCGATCAGATGAGCCATAGTAGAGTGGCCGCCCCCGCAACTTGGAAAAATCCTCATATCTCCCAAAATTTGGCATATTGTAATCTAATAAAATATTCTTAAACAAACCCTGAGTAACGGGTATATCGAAGTCGAGCAGGACCGACTTCAACTTACGCTCTCGTTTAACTTGAGCAATGTAAGACGATCAATTCTGAGTGGTACACGACTATTTGATTGAAGGAAGTCTTAAGAGAACTTCATAAAATCAAACGCCGAAAGCAATTCATTCTTCATCGAGACAATGCTAGCTTTCACACATCACGTCACACGACTTTTTGTACGATCAAAACGTCGAATTGATGGGTTATCCGCCATACAGCCCTGATTTAGCACCCAATGATTTTCTTTATATTGTAATATATGTCTAGAAGGTTCCAACAATGAATCTTTAAAATTGTGAAAGATATGGAGTTTAAGAAGGTTCAAGAAAGTTTCAAGAATTTATCTTCATAATTGTGGAATTTGCGGTTGCGGTAACTGGACTATTGTTCATTTGATCGGGAAATGGTGTATGGTGGATTATTAAATAATGATGAGTAAAATAATTCTCTAGAAGGTCAAAAAAATCGAATTCCAAAATTATGGGAGTAAATTTTTTTTTTTTCAAATTGCGGGGGCGGTGGCAAAAATTTAAAAATAAACTTGATCTTCCCACAGGTATAAGAAGTTTATGCTCCATACACTTGAAACCTCTATCTCTAACCATCTCTGAGATCTGTTTGTTCACAAGGATAGACAGACGGAGTTATTTTAATTTAAATGAGAAAAATAGGCAGAAAGTATGAGGAAGTGCCCCCCACTGAGTAACAGTTCTATCGAGTTAGCTTTAACTTGACTCATTCGTTTATTTCAGTGTACGGCTCCATCAATGGACATGTGTGCGATGCGTACTTGGTCCGAGGGCCATTATTTCCTTTGAGTTGGCTTTATGATACTCATTCGATGGGGCACAAATCGCAGGTCGTTTTTCATTTAAATTGAAGTTAATTAGTTTCGCTCCCTCCACGAAATGCGATCGAAAAAGGGCAAAGGAAATACCGTAAGCCGCAATTTGCTGCAATTGATTGATTTATTCTACTTCTCCGTTGGCAAATTGATTTAACAAAGCAGCAAACAAGAGGAAATGCTTGGCAAACATTGGCAATCTGTTGGTGATGGGCCTTCAATTAATAGCCAAATGCGAATAAAACTTTTTCCGCCACGTAACTGAACAAGTGTCAGCGCAGGTAAATCCCCCTTTAATTTTTTTTTTTTTTTTTTTTGGGTGATGCCATGTCACTGGGTAGCACTCACTCACTCTCTCAATTGCACGCGTCACAAGTACTCCAGATGAACTGCGGCCAAGTAAATGGAAAAGTTTTGTTTGGTAAACTTTCTTTTGGAAGTGGCAGCGCGAAAGAAGGCTCGCGGCCTGCAGCTGGTCAAAGTCAGGTTAGGAGGAAACAAAGGCCTGGCTTTTTATGGTTGGCGGACAAAGTTTTATTTCGTTTTTTTTTTTTTTGGGGTGTGGGGCGGCAGCATAATCATTGTCACGGCCATTGACGCAGGGATTTGCAAATTATCAGGTCGACACCAAGTTAGGAAAAGATACCGCACGAACTAATTCATTTCATAAGGCGGGCCATAAACAATGGCGTGAAATAATGGCAGCCATTAATGTAAGCTTTCACCACGAACATCGGGCACAGCCCAAACCAAAAACCGCATAAGATACTTTCCTAATGAATTGTGGCCGCCCAGTTTAAACCAATTTATCCGTTCAGCTTGCATTTATGCTTAGATGCACAATTTCCTCGAGATCCTCCAGTCACGCACGTAGCACGCAACATCCTTCTTTCCTTTTTTTTTGGGGGGGGGGGGGGGGGATGCGCTCATCTTTATTGTTCTCATGCAAGTTTATCGCTGCAGTGCAGCATTCCACTCCTTGCTTACACTTGGCTAATTTGTGTTAGCAGAAGTTGGTGAATGTTTATTTTGCCTGGCAAGCCGCTTGGAAGGAATTGCAATGAAATGCGCAATAATTCACATTACGCATAGAAAATATCTCAAGTTGTTCCGCCTGAACTCACAGACAGCGCCATGACGACGACGACGACGATGATGATGAGTAAAGCCTAGAAATTGGCAAATATGATTTCATTTTCATTCATGAAAATTAAAACGAAAAACCTGACAGTCTTCCCAAAAATGTTGACAAGTTCAAGTTGAATGAAATACTTACGTGTGTGTGTGTGAACGTATATCTAGGCAAGATTTATTTTTACCACAGTTTATTACAGCATAATGCATTTTGGTCTTGGCAAGCGTTCAACTTCAAGTGGCACTGCCGCATCACACATCACGTACAAATAAGCCCACAATTATACAAGAAGACCTTTTCAAATTGTATTCAAAAATGTTTATTTATTTTTTTGTGTACCAAGAGTCATGCTGGTATTTCCTCGGACGACGACAACGACGGGTAGGTAAACAGCTGTTTTTAAATAGCCTGCCGCCCTCCCCTTATGGGAGAGCATTGGTGAGTAAGGAGGAGAGCGAGAGTGGGCCAAAACAAGCAACAAGCTCAGACTCCTAACGGCATGCCGGCGAGCAAACGAACGAGAAATGCTTTGGGTGGCTTCGTGTGACAGTGTCCTGGGATAGGGCGAAAAACTCAGGCATCTGCTTTTCACTTTTTATGAGGAAAACATACCGAATCGTAATTCGACACAAAGACACACAGATATGATAGCGGAACCAGATTCGAAATAAAATTAATGTAATATACAGAAATTTTAAGAAATGCTGAATTAAAAGTTCAAAGACCTAAATCATTTTAATTAGTTGACCCCGGATTTTATATGCAAAATAATGTCGAAAATATTAAAAAAAAAATCCTGTCAAAAAATTTTGGAAATATGTAAATTCTAAATTCTGAATTTATTCTCACATTAAATATGAAATAATATTTTCTACGAAAGTCCCAATGAATATTTAGTCTGCACTTACCCTGTTTAATCACAAACAAAAAATCATGATGCGTGCCCAAAAAAGTATGCCATGAATTTCATATTCATTTAGTTTATAATTAATACAAAATATTTATTATACACGTGCAAAGTGTATTAATGAATTTTACCCAGAAGCTTAGAAATATTTATTTCCGATCACATAAAGTATATAAATATTCTTGATCTGCGCGACCTTGACTGCTTGTCTGTCTGTGTGTTTCTACGCAAACTAAAACAAGTTATCCTTAACAATTGAATTCAATTTCGATCTCCGTGAAAATTTAAAAAAATATAATTTTTGTTTTATAAAGATCTTTGAATAATGTATATTATATTTTAATATAAAAGAATAAAGAACTTTAAATAATGTATATTATATTTTCATATTTTCAAATTGAATCTTTTCATAGTAGGCCAGGGTGAAAGTGTTGGAGTGGCAAAAAAACTCAAAATGGACTACTCACATCAAAAAAAATATTCTTTAAAAACTATGTTTACCCTGGCCTACTAAAAATTAATTTGATCTAAAAATAGGCAAAACCCGCTGTCTAATTATTAGTAAGTTTATGCTAATAAAAAATCATGCTTTGTTTCCCCTCAAAGTATGCGAACTTTATTTTCTTCAACAATTATTTTTTTAACGAGATAATTAAAAGTTAGTTATGGCCGCATCATACCTAATCCACATTGTGCATTCACTCAGTTTGTCGGACCAGTCAAAGGTATATAAAAATAAGAAGTGTTAAGGCTGCTAAAAAAATAAATATTTTCCCTAATTATAATTATATATTTATTTCCTTATAAACAAAGCATACTTTAAAAGGGTAAGAGATTGATTTCACGCTCAAAAAATTTTTGATCGTTGCAGGCAAAAAACTGTTCCAAGTGGGTTTTGACGTCCTGATTTGAGGTGAAAGTTCTCCCATCCATAAAATTTTGAAGAGACCGGAACAAGTAATAGTCCGAAGGTGTCAAGCCTGGAGAATATGGTGGGTGTAACTTGTATGATGTCTCGCATTATCCTGGTGGAACACTACACCTTTTCTATTGATCAATTCTGGCCTCTTCTGTTTGAGTGCATTACTCAATTTCCTGATCACAATTCACTTCAGAACTAATCGTGGTATTGTCGGGAAAAAGCTCATATAAAACGATCCCTTTGAAATCCCACCAAACAGACAGCATAACCTTTTTTTGGTGACTATCGGCCTTCGAAGTGTCTTGAGCTGGTTCATCCTTTTCGACCATGATCTCATGCGCTTTACATTCCTGTAAACAACCCACTTTTCGTCGCCAGTAATAATACGCTTCAAAAATGGATTACTTCTTTGACGTTTGATAAGCAAATCACAGTCACAGTAAGAAGAAGAGGAACCCATATGTCAAGCTTCGAAATTAATCCTAGACGTTTCATGTGTTTGTGAACGGTCGCGTTAGACAAATTAAATCTTTCAGCAATCTCTCGAGTTGATATTCGACGATTTGCATCGACCAATGACTTTATTTTATCCACATCGGCTTCATGATTCCTTCCAGGACGTGGTGCATCCTCAAGATCGAAATTTTGCAAACCTATTTTGGCATTGGCGTTCGGTCAACACATCTTCTCCGTACACATGACATAATTTTTGCCTTGCTTGAACTGCATTTTTACCCATATGAAAATGCTGTTTTAGTACTTCCATCTTCGATAGGGCACCAGACAAAAACTATTCCAAAAATATTTAAAAACGAGAAGGCAAAGCTAGCTTCGACTGTGCCGAAGTTTAAATACACTTGAAAAACTTAACTCCAACTGATTTAACCTGAAAAAAATATATATAGGATATAGATATCCGATTTTAAAAAGTTTTAAATCATTGATAATAAAAATTTAATACCATAAAAAGAAACTTTTCTTAGTAAAACACATTTTCCGACCGATCGGTCCTATAGCAGCTATAGTCATCCGATTTTGATAAATTTTTTCAAAAATTTGTAAAAGCATATAAAGCTAATATATAGCAAGATTGGAGACTCTACGATGGAAAACAAAAAAGTTTTTCTCACTAGAAGTAGTTTCTTGACCGATCGTTTATATGGCAGCTATATGCTATAGTCATCCGATTTTGATAAATTTTTTCGAAATTATGTGAAAGCATATAAAACTAATATATAGCAAGATTGGTGACCATACGATGGAAAACAAAAAAGTTTTCCTCACTAGAACTTGTTTTTTGACCGACCGTTTCTATGGCAGCTATATGCTATAGTCAATCGATTTTGATAAATTTTTCCTGAATTGTATGAAAACATATAAAACTAATATATACCACGATTGGTGACGCTACGATGAAAAACAAAAATGTTTTTCTCACTAGAGCTAGTTTTTTGACCAATCGTTCCTATGGCAGCTATATGATATAGTCATCCGATTTTGATAAATTTGTTTCGTATTATGTGGAAGCATGTAAAACTAATATATACTAAGATTGGTGAAGCTACAATGGAAAACAAAAAAGTTTTTTTTACTAAGACTTATTTTCCGACCGATCGTTCCTATGGCAGCTATACGATATAGTCATCCGATCCGGTCGGTTCCGACATATTAGTTGCGTGCAGCAAAAAGAAGACTCTGTGCAAAATTTCAGCTCGATAGCTCTAAAACTGAGGGACTAGTTCGCGTAGAAACAGACAGACGGACAGACAGACGGACAGACGGACGGACAGACGGAATTGAACTCAGCTCGTCGTCCTGATCAAGAATATATATAGTTTATGGGGTCGGAAATGAATATTTCTATGCGTTACAAACTTCTGGGCAAAATTAATATACACTTTTCAAGTGTATAAAAATTCACAAAAAAAACCTTTCTATATCAGCTGTTCAAATATTTAAAACGGTGAAAAGAAAAATTCAATAATATCTGCTGTTGCTATCAAACTAAATTACTTAGTGAACGACCCAATATTTTATTATTTCTTAGCATTAAAATAAATGTTCGCAATCAATTCTACGATTTTTTTTTAACAAAGATTGTATTACTATTTATATAAATGTGTATTTTAAAGCATTGCATACTTATAAACACCAAAATAAAATAGGACATTTGCTGTATTCAAAATGATTCATTGGGATAATTTATTACATTGCTAAGAGATAGAACTAAGAACGATACATGATTTCAGTCCAAGGAAAGTCCAAAATATTCTTTATTAGCATCTAAAAGAATACAAATTTCGCTGCCTTTTATTAACTTCCTATTTGGGAAAGTAATTAATCCAGAATAACAAAACTCTTACTAGTAGGTCCAGTTTACACATCTCATCGAATATCAGGAACCACTGTGCCCAGATACATTCCGCTCTGGCTATGGCCGATTCTGCTGATGCTACTGTTGCTGTTGCTGCTGCTTGCCGCAGCATTCGGCACTCGGCACTTTCGCGGTGGTAGTCGTCGTCGGTCTGTGCTCGTCAGTCTAGAGAGTAATATCGACACGAAAAGTAAGTCCGTTGGCCCACTACTGGCTGGGTGCTGGCTGCTGGCATCGAGTATAGAATCTATATATGTGTGTAATGGAAAACGTGGAAAATCCATGCGTTGCGTGGCCCTTGCGCATACCGTTTTGCCGCATTTATTTCCAGCGCGTGTGTTGAATCGGTGAAATAATATGGAAATTGCATAAGATATTGCAATTTAAATTCAAAAATCGCTGCATGAAAAATATGAAAATTTTTTGAAGAAAAATTCTTAACCTGTGCTAGTTTTTGGTGGTGCCCAGGCCTTTGCGTGTGATATTTTTGGACATGTGTGCGCTGTTCGTCAAGTGTTCGGGCGGTGTTCGTGCGTCGTTGAGACCAAAAATAAACACACGACAGTGCTGAAAAATCAACTGATTTCAAATCCGAAATCTCTCAAGAAAACTAAAAGAAATCTACAGAAATCTCGAAGTGGAAGAGAGGAATTGTGGGTGGTGGCCCATCGGACCCTTGGATTACTGATGGGCCGTCATGAGGGCGTCTTAGACATAGACTAACTGCCGCCAGGCCCTAACTGCCAAACAAGAGTTATATATATATACATTTGTGCGCCAGCTGGCAACATGTTGCACGACACGGAAACATACTTACATACATAAAAAAAAAACATAATTCTATAGCTTGTACGTACACGGTTACTTTGGCAGATTCCCAACTACACACAACTATATACATACTTACCTATTTATACAATTAAAAACGAACAGAAAATTTGCCGAAAATTCACGCGAATACGGGTGGTTGGGAAAATGGCAAAGTGACACATAAACGCGACAAGCAAAAGAAAATAGAAGAAACAACCGGACCAAAACAAAAACCCAACGAGAAGTCGTCGGTTTATTGAGAATGAGAGAGTAAAAGCAAGATACTCGCTGGCTCTCTTGCCGTTGGTCCATTGAACCACTAGGAATTTTTACTAAATAGAAAAGCTGGGCGCGGGCCTTGTCAATTTTCGTAAATAAAATTTCGTGCCTTTCGACAAAAGACAATCAGAAAAATTTGAATCATTCGTTGTGGAGCAGCAGTAGGGGCAGAGCTCATCAATTATATGTTGACTATTAACTGAAGGATTTTTGGTAACTCGGCCTTGGGGTCGAACCATTATGGAGCGCTTGCTTTTTTATACTTGGGAACATTTGTAGTATTGAAATCTAACTGAAGCACGCAGCAACAACATCTACAATAAAACATTTTTCAATAACACGGAGAGGAACTGTTCGATTAATTGATTGATAAGAATAGTTCTTAAATAATTTTTAGAAACAATTAAATATACTGGGTTGGCAAGAATGTTATGTCGGATTAATGGATAATGTATTGGTTATTCAAAGAACTTCTTGCCCTTATCTTTTTGACAGCCACATCAGAAACGATTGTTTATCAATTGAAAGAATTTTTAATAGTTTAAATCAAATGATAATCTAAAAGTGCAAGGTCGGGGCTATACGATGGAAGTGCCTTCATTTTACAATTTAGCTCCGAAAATTTTTGACGAGTGACTAAAGATGTTTGCAGTCGAGCTTTTTCTTAATGGAAAAGCATATCCTTCCAATAGGTTGGTCCATGATGATTTTCTTTGATTTTGTTGTCCAATTCGTGTTGCCGAATAAATAATTTCATTCCCTGTCAGCATCTCAAAGTGGAAGACACCCTTAGAAGCCAACTCATGTCTCTTGCTCTGAGATTACTTTTGCTCGACGTTATTGTTAACCACCAATTTTAAATTCCCAGTAGGGATGCCGGATATATGAAAAATGTCAATATCGATATTGATATTTTATTGACAAAATACTCGATTCTACCGATATTTTCAATATTTGAAAAAAAGGTTTTCTTAAGAATAATCAGGTCCATCGAGGTTATATTTTGTCTGCGATCAAAATCTACAGATCAGAGGTCCCAAACACTAAAAATTATATATTAAATTTATTTTTATAAGTTTAACGAAGATGTGTTTTTCATTCCATTTATAAATTGTTGTGGAAACTTATGTAAGATCTGATAGTGAAAGAATACGCTGAAGTTGAAAAGAAGAAATTATATCAAGAGATTCTCATTTTGTTAGGCCAATAAATGACTATAAACCAATGATTAAATTATTGACATTTCTGGAAGTCCTTATTAATTCGAGGGACATAGGGCATCAGTCACTACTCCTCTCCACCGAACTTTGCTTTGAGTTCACCCCAAGTTTTGTAGATACTTCAAGCTTTTCTATCGACGGTCCTACTCCAGGACTCTTTAGGTATGCCTGGTGCCCGACCAATAACATTTAAAGGGTTCCATTCCTTCACTACTTTAATCGGATTGTCGTTTGACGCATTCATTTCATTTTCCGAATTCGGTTCCTTCAGAAAATGCGTAACATTCGTATTAATCACCGGTTGACGAAGATCTTTATGCATACAATCAAAAGAGATAATTCGGAAGATATGTGGTGTCTGAGAAGAGAAGCAGAGCAGAGGTTTACTCTAGGTCTCCTTTCTTTATGGAACATCTAATAAAAAAATTTTTTTTCTTTAAAAACTTTAACACATAAGGTCACCCTCACCAGCTATTGGCTCGGCGCTAAACTGTAGGTCTCTTTTTCTTGAGCTTGGCTTGGCCCTTTGGGGCTGTGAAGCCAGATATTTAATCTCTCGTGATGAATAACAGCTGTTTTCAAAAATCATTCCCTTGATTTAATTTTCATCCAAAGGGCGGAAAGAGTGTAGTGCAATTTTCTCCTCAAAATCTCCGAAACGGAATTTGAAAAACCAACGCTGACATATTCGTTCACTTATTGCATCGATAACTTGAGCTTGATGTGCGTTCTTTCCTTTTCGAAGTAAAATAGCAAAATATACCGAAAATGCTATTAAAAATCATGCTTTTTGCCCCTCAAAGTATGCAAAAAAATAGGATTTATATATTTATTTGAACGAGAAAATATATAATATCAATTATAATATATAGGCATAATCCACATTGTGTATTCACTCAGATTGTCGGACCAGTCAAAGGTATCTTACTTAATGTTGTATATTCATAAACATAGCATACTTTGAAGCGCAAAAATCATGATTTTTTTATTTGTGCGTAAACGTAGAAATAGCAGCTATATAGTAGATGAGAAATCGGCCCTTAGCCATAAAGCTTTCAAATAATATTTAGCTGTTCAGATTTAAAGTTAAATCCACCGATTAAACTTTAAACTAATTGAAAATATCCGACATGACTTTCTAGCCAACCCAAAAGTATATTAAGCACTGGGTCGGACAAGATGAAGATAATTTGGTAGCCCTTTGGTACTTCCTGTTTTTAGTTTAGGTATATTGTATATATAGTGAATAGTAAAAACAATAGTATAAAATAGTATATAATACAAATTGTAGGATTTGCTTTAAGTCGACCATAATTTCGGGATTTGCTTTGCTGCCTAAAATTATAGCAAGATAAAACATATGACAATTCTCCCTAAAAGTGAAATTTAATTTTGTGCGTGAATCGAGTCGTGTCGTGCTTGAAACATATTTGGCCGTACACAAGTGCCTGTTCCATTCCATCTACACACTTACCCCTCTACCCTTACCCATTTTAACCCACCTCCAAAAAAAACAATTCAACTATTTCAAGGAAAGTGATACCCAATTCGAGTTCAACCAGACAACCATTGATACAATCCAACACGCGTGATTCAATTTAATTTTATTTGGACGCTGCAGTCGTTGCGTTATCCAACAAAATGGCTGAAGCGGAAGGTGGCTCCGAACAGGATGATGTTTCATTCCTGCGTACGGTAAGTAGACACTGATGTCATCTAAAATCAATTACGTCCACTCAATAAAATACATGCCCAGGGATTTTTCACAATTGATGTCATAAAATTGTCAATAGGCCCCATAGTCCATAAAGGGATGCCGTGCTGCATATTTATGGGTGTTGCTAACTTTTGTTTATGGCCAACAATAAATACGAAAAGTCGTGTCACAATTTCAATCACAGCTTAAGCTTTCACTTTACATGCCCAACCCAACCCAACCCAGCTCGGGTGATGAACACATCGTCAGCTGACAAATGTTTCTATATATCAAGCGCCCACAGCTGGCCGGGCAAAATGACAGCCATTATGGGTATAAGTAAATAGTGCTACCCCTGGGGTCCAGCGAGGTCAGCATCGACACCTTGACGCAATAAATAAATATGTTTGGGCCAAAGTTGAAATGGTTCACACAGGTTCGTATCTGTTTCAGTGAAATCAGTTTACTTACCCAAGTGTGTGTGTGTGTGTGACCGTAGAGGAAATTCAATAAATATGGTGGAACAAGCTCTCCTCAGGGATTGCACAACCTTCGTTCCAGGGGACAGCTTCGTCTTGGGATTGTGTCAAATTATACCCTTTCATTGAAACATTCTTTACGAAAAAAAGTGCAAGATTTGCAAAGTCAAATTTTAAATACTTCTGACCACTCCTGGAGCAGGAGAATATGCAGTGTCAGGATTCGGCATTTAAATTATGCAAATTGTTCGATTCGAAATCCATTACCGTTCATTTAACTTCGACTGCACACAACATGGGCTCCACTTCCCGCTCCCTGCTTTATCCATACATTTTGCACATTTAGTGCCATGTAACAATTCCCTCATTTTGCGTGTGCATCGTTTTGGTTGATGCCTAGTACGAGTGTTTCTGGTCTAGCTGAGTGCGGGGGGAATTGCCAATTGGCATTGCGGTGGCATTGTTGCCGAATCTCTCATTAAACTTGCATTAGACTTTGGGCTCTTTTTAACGATTTAATTTAACACTTTTCAGGAAGACATGGTCACACTCTCCTGCACAGCAACGGGTGAACGTGTCTGTCTGGCCGCCGAGGGATTTGGTAATCGGCATTGTTTCTTAGAGAATATAGCCGATAAAAATGTACCGCCCGATTTGTCGCAGTGTGTGTTCGTCATTGAGCAGGCATTGTCGGTGCGTGCTCTGCAGGAGCTGGTAACCGCAGCCGGATCGGAGACTGTAAGTACACTTGGAAAAGGGAAACGCCAGCTCCAACTGCAGTAGGGCTAGTTAACTATACTATTTAATCTTTGATTATACATTGTACGCTCTCTCCCACCTAAATCCCATGTCTGGTTGCTTTTGATCCTTCTGCATGCTGCCACTATCTCTCTCTCTCTATTTTCTCTTTTCTACACACTTCTAACTGATCAATTTTTCGGTTTTTCTTCAAAATTTTGCAAAACAATTAAAAACCACAGGATAGTCAAGTTGTAAGTATACCGAACGTTACTTTTCTTGTATTTTGACAACGCGCTTCTCTCTCTTTCTCTCGCTCACACTCTGTCTCTGTCTCTTTGGCTCTTTTTATGGCTGACGAGTGTAAAGTAGCGCTGACTATGCTATTGTCTGCTTCTACCGTCTTTGACGAGCGTTAATTTCTAAGCGCTGTCCAGCTGCGTAACTCTCTCTCTTTTTTCATTGTGTCTAATGGGTTTCAGCCTAGTTGTTTCGTTTCCCTTAACCCGCAAAAAAACAATAAACCCAAAATACATTCTAACCCTTCACACTGTGTTTGATACTAAGTACCTTGCCTTACCACTCACCAGAGAACTGCTGTGTTAAGTAAATCAAAAATTATATCAATAAGAAAACGATATGGCGTACACGATCGCAAATAAATAGCTAAACTCCGCAACGCTTTTTCCCGCATTCCAATATCGCTTCATGTTTAGTTTCGACAAAAGCTACAGAAGACCGTGAAAAGTATTGTGTTAGACCGAAAATTTTAGGGTTTTATTAAGCCTAAAACAAATAAAAACGAGAAGGCAAAGCTAACTTCGACTGTGCCGAAGTTTTAATACACTTGAAAAACTTTACTCCAACTGATTTAACCGGTAAAATATAAATAGGATATAGATATCAAATATTTAAAATTTCTAAAACATTGATAATAAAAATTTGATACCATAAAAAAACTTTTCTTAGTAAAACACATTATTCGAACGATCGGTCCTATGACAGCTATATGCTATAGTCCTCCGATTTTGATAAAATCTTCCAGAATTGTGTTGACACATATAAAACTAATATATACCAAGATTGGTGACGCTACGATGGAAAATAAAAAAGTTTTTCCCACTAGAACTAGTTTTTCGAACAACCGTTTATATGGCAGCTATATGCTATATTCATCCGATTTTGATAAATTTTTCCACAAATATGTAAAATCAACTAAAACTAATATATACCAATATTAGTGACGCTACAATGGAAAATAAAAAAGTTTTTCTCACCAAGACTTATTTTTCGACCGATCGTTCCTATGGCAGCTATAAGATATAGTCACCCGATCCGGCCGGTTCCGACATATTAGTTGCGTGCAGTAAAAAGAAGACTCTGTGCAAAATTTCAGCTCGATAGCTTTAAAACTGAGGGACTAGTTCGCGTAGAAACAGACAGACAGACAGACAGACAGACAGACGGACAGACGGACAGACAGACGGACGGACGGACAAGCGGAAATGAACTCAGCAGGTCATCCTGATCAAGAATATATATAGTTTATGGGGTCGGAAATGAATATTTCTATGCGTTACAAACTTCTGGGCAAAATTAATATACACTTTTCAAGTGTATAACAAGTAAGAAAGTCGGTCAAGCCCGACTGTTATATACTCTGTACCTGTTTGTATATAAGTAATAACTTTAAAGTGTGGGGTCACACAATCTGTGCAAGTGCTGCCCATCACGATTACGGGCAGTGCTGCCCAGCGTAATTATTTGATTTGCTTAAAATTCGAATATCGTTCTTCTGATCTGGAAACGGTATATGGTGGATCAATAAATAATGACGATTAAAATATATCCCTAAAAGGTTCAAACAATCTGTCTTTAAAATTGTGAAAGATATTCGATTTTGTTCAAATTGTGGGGGTGGCAACTCTGCCATCGTTCATCTGATCGGAAAACGATGTATGGGAGCTCGATAAGTAATGATGAGTAGAATATATGTCTAGAAGGTTCGAACAACCTAACTCCAAAATTGCGGGATATTTGAGGTGGTGGCATATCTATTATCGATCATCTGATTGGAAAACAATGTATGGGGGCTCGATAAGTAATGATTAGTAGAATATATGTCTAGAGGGTTCGAACAACCTAACTCCAAAACTGCGGGATATTTGAGGTGGTTTTTAAATTGCGCGGGTGGCAACTCTACTATCGTTCATCTGATTGGAAATCGATGTATGGGGGCTCGATAAGTAATGATGAGTAGAATATATGTCTAGAGGGTTCGAACAACCTAGCTCCAAAATTGTGGAACATATTAAGTTTTTTTTCAATTTGTGGGGGAGGCAGGGGGCGTGGCAAAAATCAAAACTAAACTTGATCTGCCTGCAGGTATAAGAAATATATGTTCCATACACCTCAAACCTCTATCTCTTACCATCTCTGAGATCTCTTCGTTCATACGGACAGACGGACAGACGGACAGACAGACGGACATGGCTATATCGACTCGGCTGTTGATGCTGATCAAGAATATATATACTTTATAGGGTCGGAGATGCTTCCTTCTGGCTGTTACATACATTTGCACAAACCCAATATACTCAGAGTACCTTCGGTACAGAGTATAAAAATTAAGTCAATATAATTTTAAATTCGATTAAAAATTTGGACTCAATAGAAAATATACCACAGATTTGGTTGTAACAATTTTGATCTGATATACTTGTCGTATGAGTAATATATAACGAAACTTTAATCGCATATCTATAAAACAAAAAAAATCGGAATCCGACGAATTTCAAAGGAATACTAAATATATAGGAGTATATCCTCTGGTGTTCCCCAAGGTAGTCATTTGGGACTATTGCTTTTAAATTTATTTGTAAATGATATTCTCATGTTCTAATGTATGCGGACGATCTTTAACTTTGCCTATCTTATAATGATCCAGTGGTTAGGACAAATTCTTGAGTATTGATCATGTGTCTGTCTCGAATCTGTTCAAAAACAGTCTCTAATTTTCGGCCACCGTTGCTTAAACTGGGTTCTAATAGGCATCTAACTCCTTATGAGCATAGACGCATATTGAATTTACCATCTCTTAATAATCGCAGGATTAGTCATAGTGTGCTTCTCCTTCACAAGCTACTGCCAGGTGAAGTTGACTAAAGAGCTCTGTGTTGCCTAATAACGAGGATTATGTCCCGATTTATTTATCAAAAGTATTCAACCGACAACTTATAACTTTTCTTAATATAGAATAACCTTTGTTGAAAAATGACACTTGAGCTTCATCTGTCGTGAACCCACTTGTGTGTAAACATCTTGATTATTTAAACTCAATAAATCAGAGCAAATGGGGTTCAATTCTATACCAACATCAAAAATCATGCTCAACTTCCTCCTAAGTATTTAATAATTATATTCGACAATTATTCTATGATACTTTTTCCAGTCCAAAAAAAGGCTGGACAGAATTAACACAACCTCTAAGGGAATAAAAATTGCAGCAGAAACTGTATTTCTGGGTATTATTATGTTCGTATGGAGATGCAATGGCACAGTAAATACAGAAGAATGTTGCACGTCATTAAAAATTCTTTATTTTTTTTTAACCCAGTCACAAATAAAAAACTTTTATAATTATTCCTCTCACAATATGCCAGTCAAAGTCCTGCTGTGGCGGTGTCATTCATAGGAAAAACAATTCTGTCCGACGTGTACGGCCAAACTGTAAGTGAGACATACCGGCGAATCTTTGATTAACTTTTCTGGTCAATAAATACCACTAGGCAGCGAAGTCCAGTTTAAAAGTGGTGCTAGTGGTTCTATATGATTTTCGTGCTCTAATCACGTATCTTTTTTGGTAACTTGAAGCTTAAAGTAGTAGTAAATAAAATTTTAATAATTTTTAGTACTTTTACTTAGCTTTAATGGGGTCTTCTAACATTGCACAGGGTTTTTGTGTTTTTTTAAAAATTAGGAAAATAAAACTATGAGAGCTTGTTCAATTTGATTTTTTGTTACGTGTTATTTGTTAATTCAACTTTTAGCTACGTAAAAAATACTTCCTTAAAGGCCTGATCTCAGATGACATAAATTTTATTTTCGGCACTATGCTTCATATAAATAAGACATTTGTTCAAAAGCATTCTGATTTCAAAGCTCTACAAAAGTGTTTCTATTTATATAAAGCATAGTGACGAAAATTATTTTTATGTCATCTGAGAAAAGGAATTTAGTAAAAACATTGCTCCTCTAAAATGGCTATTTTTGCTTAATTATTTCGAATTTTTAAAAATGTTCAAATGGGGCTGAAAGGCGGATGTTCAAACTATAATAATAATGCAAAAAAAAAAAAGGGAAAAATTTTTGTTAAAGGAAGACTTCATTAAAATCAATGTATCCCACCAATTTTACGATTTTTTAAACGAAGATAGACCATTTTTAATAAAAGTCTTGCATTGACAAAATGATCTATTCCCATCAGTATGCAATGAATGTTATTAAAAATTTTTATTTCAATACAAAACAAATGATTCGCCAACTGTACTGCTTCAAGTATTGCATACTTTTAGATATCGAAATTTTATAGAAAGTTTGGTGTATTCAAAATAGTATATTTTCGATAGGAAAAATCTCAGAACTATTTGGCATAATTTATTTCAAAGCTTAGAAATAAGGAAAGTCCAAACAAAAGTGTAGGTTCCGCATTTGCAACCAAAAAGACGCAAATAGAAGGCGGAACGAGAAATTACGAAGCTTAATTCTAAAAATAAAATTAGCCAATTTTAGAGGGATTCTTGAAACTGATTCAGATTTGCTTTAGATTTGAGTTCGATTTTGTCAAACAGCTGTCACATCTGCATCATACAAATCGAGCAGTGTACCCAGAAAAATTAAGCAATTTAAGTTCACACTAATTGATTTAACGAAATCAGCTCCCAGTTTCAGGAATCCCACTATTGTTTTTTTCACTGTCCCCCGGCATCATGCAAAATCAAGACGAGATTCAAAATTGTTTATAAACTTAAAAAAAACTATATATTGTCTACAATGGCAAAAAAATGTCCTAGAAATTTATGAAGAATTACCTAAAAAAGTGGCATAAATGTTATGACTTTCTTAATTCTTTTTGCACTGGATGCGCTAAATTGAGGAACAAATTACCTAAATTTTAAGTTCTAAGATTAAGGTAACTAATATATAATTTTTAAGGTATGATATTTGCTTGGATTAAGGAAAGAATTATCCAAAATTTTTAGGCATTTTTAGTCCAAAAACTTTGGTATAAATTGTTATAAATATTCTTGTATAAAATGTTAAGTATAATGGAATGTGGAAACAGGTAACAATGCGGTGTGTTACGCTGACGAATTTATAAAGCTATTTTTTAGCGTCATTTTCCCGCAGATACTTTGGGCTAAAAAAAAAACCTGATTGCATGCAGTTCTCTGTTCCCTCACTCACTATTTGCCTTAGTAGCGTAGAATAATAATGCAATTCCCCCCTTCAAGCTGTTCGCTGTTTTGGACAGTGTTAACACTTATTAATTAATACCAAAAATCTTTAGGGTAAAGGTACTGGATCTGGTCATAGGACATTGCTCTACGGCAATGCCATTTTGCTTAGACATCACAACAGTGACATGGTAAGTTACCAATTGGAATATATTTTTAAAGAAATTGTAATAAATTATATTTTCTTTTCACCAGTACTTGGCCTGTCTATCCACCTCATCATCAAATGACAAGCTGTCCTTCGACGTGGGTCTGCAGGAACATAGTCAGGGTGAGGCATGTTGGTGGACGGTGCACCCGGCGAGCAAACAACGCTCGGAGGGTGAGAAAGTGCGTGTGGGTGATGATTTGATTTTGGTCTCGGTGGCCACGGAGCGTTATCTGCACACGACCAAGGAAAATGAGCAATCCATTGTGAATGCCAGTTTCCATGTAACCCATTGGTCGGTACAACCCTACGGCACGGGCATTTCGCGCATGAAGTATGTGGGCTATGTGTTTGGAGGCGATGTTTTGCGTTTCTTTCACGGCGGCGACGAATGCCTGACTATACCCAGCACCTGGGGCAGGGAGGCGGGTCAAAAGTGAGCGATTTTAAAGTTCAATATTCAATTAATGCATTGGGTTTTTTCCTATAGCATTGTGGTCTATGAAGGCGGCGTGGTTATGGCTCAGGCTCGCTCCTTATGGCGTTTGGAATTGGCACGCACCAAATGGACGGGTGGCTTTATCAATTGGTATCATCCCATGCGTATACGTCATATAACCACGGGACGCTATTTGGGCGTCAACGATAGCAACGAACTGATTTTAGTAAAGAAAGAGGAGGCTTCCATAGCCACGACGACTTTCTGCCTAAGGCAGGAAAAGGACGACGAGAAGAAAGTGCTGGAGGATAAAGATTTGGAAATTATAGGCTCACCGATTATCAAATATGGTGATACCACCGTAATAGTGCAGCATTGCGAGACAAGTCTTTGGCTCAGTTACAAGAGCTACGAAACGAAGAAAAAGGGTGTGGGCAAAGTCGAGGAGAAGCAGGCCATTTTGCATGAGGAAGGAAAGATGGACGATTGTTTGGACTTTTCGCGCTCACAGGAGGAGGAATCCAAGACGGCACGTGTTATTAGAAAATGCAGTAGTCTGTTTACACAGTTTATCACGTAAGTGAAGGATTAACTCACAATCTGACGATACTTAAGCTTTATTTCTTACATTTTAGGGCATTGGAAACCTTGCAGTCCAATCGCCGACACTCTGTATTCTTTCAAAAAGTCAACCTTAATGAGATGGTTATGTGTCTTGAGGATTTGATTAATTACTTCTCTCAGCCGGAAGATGATATGGGTAAGACGTCAATACTTTTTGGAAGCTGCATTTTTATACCCGTTACTCGTAGAGAAAAAAGGGTGTACTAAGTTCGTGCAAATGTATGTAATAGAAAGAAGGAAGCATATTCGACCCCATTAAATAAAGATATTCTTGATCAGCTTCAATAGCCGAGTCGATATAGACATGTCCGTTTATCCGTCTGTCCGTCCGTCTGTATGAACACCTAGACCTCAGAGACTAAAAGAGCTAGAGCAACCATTTTTTCAGTGTATACTTGTAGATTGTTTCAAATTTATGTCACGCCCCCTCCCGAACCGTCCAGACAAATATTTCAATCATCATTACTTATCGATCCGCCATACATCATTACCTGATCAGATGAACGATAGTAGAGCTGCCACTCCGGCGATTTGGAAAAAAACCTCATATCTCCCACAGTTTTAAAGACAGATTATTCGAACCTTCTAGACATATATTAAAATCATCATTACTTATCGATCCGCCATACATCATTACCTGATCAGATGAACGATAGTAGAGTTGCCTCCCCGGCGTTTTGGAAAAAAACTTCATATCTCCCACAATTTGAAAGATAGATATTCGAACCTTCTGGACATATATTTTAATCATTATTACTTATCGATCCGTCATACATCATTTCCTGATCAGATGAACAATAGTAGAGTTGCCACCCCGGCAATTTGGAAAAGACCTCATATCTCCCAGAATTTTGAAAATAGATTGTATGAACCGTCCAGACAAATATTTCAATCATCATTACTTATCGATCCGCCATACATCATTACCTGATCAGATGAACGATAGTAGAGCTGCCACTCCAGCGATTTGGAAAAACCCCATATCTCCCACAATTTTGAAGATAGATTATTCGAACCTTCTAGACACATATTTTAATCATCATTACTTAACGTTCCGCCGTACATCATTTCCTGATCAGATGAACGATAGTAGAGTTGCCACTCCGGCGATTTGGAAAAAACCTCATATCTCCCACAATTTTAAAGATAGATTATTCGAACCTTCTGGACATATATTATAATCATCATTACTTATCGATCCGCCATACAACATTTCTCGATCAGACGAACGATTGTAGAGTTGCCACCCCGGTGATTTAGGAAAGACCTTATATCTCCCACAATTTTGAAGAAAGATTATTAGGACCTTCTAGACATATATTTTAATCATATTTATTTATGGATCCGCCGTACATCATTTCCTGATCAGATGAACGATAGTAGAGTTGCTTTAGATAAACCTTTTCCTGAGTAACGGGTATATCGAAGTCGAGCAGATTTTTATTTTAATTTTGATTTCCAGAACACGAGGAGAAACAGAACCGTTTTCGTGCCTTGCGCAATCGTCAGGATCTGTTTCAAGAGGAGGGCGTACTCAATCTTATACTGGAGGCCATTGACAAGATCAATATAATCACCTCGCAGGGCTTTCTGGCCAGTTTTCTGGCCGGCGATGAGACCGGACAGAGTTGGGATCTCATTTCCACATATTTGTATCAACTGCTGGCGGCCATCATCAAGGGAAATCACACCAATTGTGCCCAGTTTGCTAATAGCAATCGTCTGAACTGGCTGTTTTCACGTCTGGGTTCTCAGGCCTCCAGCGAGGGTTCCGGCATGTTGGATGTCTTGCATTGTGTGCTGATTGATTCACCCGAGGCTTTGAATATGATGCGTGATGAGCATATTAAGGTGATTATTTCACTGTTGGAAAAGCATGGAAGAGATCCCAAGGTACTGGATGTGCTCTGCTCTCTATGCGTGGGTAATGGTGTGGCGGTACGTTCATCCCAGAATAACATCTGTGACTTTCTGCTGCCCGGCAAGAATCTGTTGCTGCAAACGCTGCTAGTGGATCATGTGGCCAGCATACGTCCTAATATTTTTGTGGGACGTGTGGATGGTTCGTCCATGTATCAGAAATGGTACTTTGAGGTGACCATGGATCATATAGAACAGACCACGCATATGATGCCTCATTTGCGCATAGGCTGGGCCAATACCTCAGGCTATGTACCCTATCCTGGAGGAGGCAAAAAATGGGGAGGCAATGGTGTGGGTGACGATCTGTACTCCTTTGGCTTTGATGGTGCTTTTCTGTGGACAGGAGGACGCAAATCTTTGGTGGTAGATGCTTTACCAGAAGAACCACATATAAGAAAGGGTGATGTCATTGGTGTGGCCATCGATCTGTCGGTGCCGGTGATAACCTTTACCTTTAATGGTGGCAAGGTACGCGGTTGCTTTAGGGACTTCAACTTGGATGGCATGTTCTTTCCCGTAATGAGTTGCTCTTCCAAGCTGAGTTGCCGTTTTCTATTCGGCGGTGATCATGGACGTTTGAAGTATGCCCCACCCATGGGTTTTTCCGCTCTAGTGCAGTGCCTTATGCCACATCAAATTCTGAGCTTGGATCCTTGCTTTTACTTTGGTAATCTGAATAAGAATGTGTTGGCCGGACCCTGGCTGATAGAGGATGACACGGCTTTTGTACCCAAACCTGTGGATACCACGGGCGTATCCCTGCCCAGTTCGGTGGATCAAATTAAGGAAAAGCTAGCCGAAAATATACATGAAATGTGGGCTCTAAACAAGATTGAGGCTGGCTGGTCTTGGGGCGAGCATCGCGACGACTATCATCGTATACATCCCTGCCTGACGCATTTTGAGAAGCTGCCCGCGGCCGAGAAGCGTTATGACAATCAATTGGCTGTACAAACACTCAAGTAGGTAGTACTTACTAGAGGTGAGCGCGTGACGTGAATTTAAACGTGTCACGGTGTATCACGTAACAAAGTGATCGTGAGAAAACGCTGTTTTTCGTGCGTGAGCATTCGTGAAACGTGCGTGATTCGTGCGTGTTAAAGTTATTGATCGTGAATATAAGTCAAGCAGTATTCGCGAAATTTTCTATTCCCTTGCAGAGGGTATATTTAAATTGTCACGATGTTTGTAACGCATAAAAGGAAGCATCTCCGACCCCATAAACTATATATATTCTTGATTAGCATGACGAGCTCAGTCTATATAGCCATGTCCGTCAGTTTTAAAGCTATCTTGACCAAACTTTGCAAAGATTCTATAAATACACATAGGCTGCACATTTGTCGGAATCGGCCAGATCGGATGACTATATCATATAGCTGCCAAAGGAACGATCGGTCGAAAAACTAGTTCTAGCGAGAAAAACTTTTTTGTTTTCTATCGTAGCGTCATTAATCGTGGTATATATCAGTTTTATATGCGTCCACATAATTCTGGAAAAATTTATCAAAATCATCTGACTATTGCATATAGCTGCCATAGGAACGATCGGTCCAAAAACTAGCTCTAGTGAGAAAACCTTTTTTCTTTTCCATCGCAGCGTCATTAATCGTGGTATATATTAATTTCATATGTTTCCACATAATTCTGGAAAAATTGATCAATATCGGATGACTATATCATATAGCTGCCATAGGAACGATCGGTCAAAAACCTAGTTCTAGTGAGAAAAACTTTTTTGTTTTTCATCGTAGCTTCACCAATCGTGGTATATATAAGTTGTATATGCTTCCACATAATTCCGAAAAAATTTATCAAAATCGGTTGACTATAGCATATAGCTACCATATAAACGGTCGGTCCAAAAACTAGTTCTAGAGAGAAAAACTTTTTTGCTTTCCATGGTAGCATCACCAATCTTAGTATATATTAGTTTTCTGTACTTCCACACAATTCTGGAAAAATTTATCAAAATCGGATGAATATAGCATATAGCTGCCATAGGAACGACCGGTCCAAAAACTAGTTCTAGTAAGAAAAACTTTCTTCTTTTCCATCGTAGCATCACCAATCTTGGTAAATATAAGTTTTATATGCTTCCACATAATTCTAGAAAAATTGATAAAAATCGGATGACTATAGCATACAGCTGCCATATAAACGATCGGTCCAAAAACTAGTTCTAGTGAGAAAAACTTTTTTCTTTTCCATCGCAGCGTCATTAATCGTGGTATATATTAGTTTTATATGCGTCCACATAATACTGGAAAAATTGATCCAAATCGGATGACTATATCATATAGCTGCCATATTAACGGTCGGTCCAAAAACTAGTTCTAGTGAGAAAAACTTTTTTATTTTCCATCGTAGCGTCACCAATCGTGGTTTATATTATGCCTCCACATAATATTGGAAAAACTGATCAATGACTTACCATATAGCTGCCATAGGAACGATCGGTCTAAAAACTAGTTGATCGATTGATCGTGCGCGATCCTGCGTGATTCCTTCTTTAATCGTGCATGACGCAAAATGCTTAAAAAATTGTGTGCGTGAATCGTGCGTCAAGAGATTTTTATATCGTAAATCGTGCGTTACGTGAAGGAAAAATCGCTCACGCGCGCACCTCTAGTCCTTACTCCATATCCCTGTTCCCTTTAACCTTTATGTTTTCTCTCAGGACAATCATTTCTTTAGGTTATTACATAACCATGGATAAACCGCCTGCTCGTATACGTCCCGTACGTCTACCCAATGAAATATTTATGCAGGGTAATGGCTATAAGCCAGCTCCTTTGGATCTAAGCGCCGTTACCCTCACTCCCAAGCTGGAAGAGCTGGTGGATCAGCTGGCTGAGAATACACACAACTTGTGGGCCAGGGAACGCATTCAACAGGGCTGGACTTATGGTTTAAATGAAGACTCGGAGAATCATCGCAGTCCGCATTTGGTGCCCTATGGCAAGGTGGATGAGGCCATCAAGAAGGCAAATCGTGATACGGCCTCCGAAACAGTGCGCACCCTGTTGGTTTACGGTTATGTGTTGGATCCACCTACAGGAGAGGGTACTGAAGCTCTGCTAGCCGAAGCTCAGCGTCTTAAGTTTGCCGGCTTCCGTACGTACCGTGTGGAGCGTAACTATGCCGTTACCTCGGGCAAGTGGTACTTTGAGTTCGAGGTTTTAACCGCCGGTCCCATGCGTGTGGGTTGGGCTCGGGCCGATTGCTATCCCGGCGCCATGTTGGGTAGCGAAGATACCAGTTGGGCTTTCGATGGACATAATGTGAGTATAATTAGTGCCTAACGCTGGATCACTCATTCGAAATAAGCTTAAGGACAGTAATAATCAAATCAGGGTGCGCTAGGTATGCCTTAATGCGAGTTCCATTCAAAACCCCCCCTGATTATAGGTAACGAAAATGCACGCCGGATCCATTGAGCACTTCGGGGTGCGGTATGAGGCTGGTGACGTTATTGGTTGTTTCATCGACGTCAAGGAGCAAACCATCAGTAAGGACCCTAGACGCACTACCAGCGTTTATCAGCGTTGACTTAATCCCATTTTGATTTTCCTTTTTAATCGAACGCATTTTGTTTAACTCTTTTTTCAACTTAATTGATTTACTTATTTCTTTTTCTGTTAATTTAGCGACACTTTTTCATTATTGATCATTAATAACAACAACCACATTGCTAGGAACCGCTCATAACGACCGAAATTTATTCAACTTTTTAGGAAGAGAAAGTCTATGGTGGCAACAGTGAATCCTTTGGGAAACAGTGTGGACCCGGGGATATAGTCGGCGTCTTTTTAGATCTAGCCGATCACACAATTAGTAAGAATTGTTCAAACATATGTTGTAATGTGAAATTCCCCCCAAAAACAAACAAAAAAAACCGTGCTTTTGATATCTACTAAATGTCAACCAGTACCCTGGCGAAATAATTTTTGTCCATTAGTATTACAGGGTGACCGTACACAGTATATGACTGACTTGACCGACTCGAATAGAATCATCACTGCCAGCTTCTTTTAGTATCTCACATTATACTCTCTTATCCAACACCAAAATCCTAAGCTCTAACGTCCAAAACTTTGTTACTTTGAACACACACAACGCCTAACTATCGCGTCATATCGAAGGACTACCTAAGGAGAAGGTGACACATCAGCTCATCTAAAAAAAAAAAGCTTTTTACTTACTCGTACTCGTAATGCCTGTTAATTTTTACTAACCACCCAAACAAATAATCAACATCTACTTATGTATAATTATATTTAGCATGAGAAGCTAATAACTAGTTTTAACTGTCTACAAAAAAACAAAAACTGGCTTGATTTTTTTTAAATGATGGTAACCTTATAGGTTGGCTGCACTGGGACTGCTGCACTGCTTTCTTTTTTTGAGAAATTTTTAATATTTTACTAGACGACAGTATGAAATACTCAATAAATAAACAGGTTGTCTGTGTAACTACTTCATCATAATCGATTAATGAAAGAAAAGTGAGCAAAGCTTTTAACAATTCCGTTAAAGTTTTTGTATCTTTGTATGCTATGATCATTTCGAAGATTCACTTCATGAAATCAACCTATACTAGAAAAATGACTATGAATTTGTCATAAATTCATTAAATGGAGAGTGCAACCAGCTTAACTCCATACTAAAGACCTGCAAAGAACGATCTTGAGCCTGTTCGCTCAGCTTTTCGAGCAATTTTTAAAATCAAGTAGCTTTTTGAAACAACTTATGTTGCCTACTTTTAAGCCACCCTTAAATCATACTCGGGCAGTTGAAGACACGATCAAAGATATTTTTAAAGCTACCTATAAGTATGCAACATATATTTAATCATTAATCACCTGGATTCGAAAAACATGATGTTAAGAAAACGGCCCCTAGGGAAAATTTCGAATGTTTCCTTTTTGTAAATCCAGGTGCTTATTGAGAAAATATGGGTTGATTTTAACAGCGGTCTAAAAATAGGCTTCATATATTTTCTCAATGAGCACCTGGATTTACAAAAAGGTAACATTAGAAAATGGCCCTGTGCGAGCAAAAGAGATAGCATGGTGGCCTTCAGTTTTGCTCTCTAATGATTCGTTGATGTGGAGAGCGCGAGAGATCTTAAGCTCCGCTCGCTCACCGCTCGTTCTTGCAGTTGCAGTTAAGCTTAATTTCTCATATTGCTTACATGCTTAAATGAGCTTGAACTATTATTACTCGAGCTTGCAAAAGGCTTGCTTGTTCTGATTTAATGTCCAAACGAGCACAAGCGAGCGATGCCAGTATAAGTATATATAAGTCTGGCCACACCAAAAATCTATCAAATTGCGCATATACGAGGATGACACAAACTCTAAAGATTTTGACGACAGTTGATTTTCTAAAGTGCCTTTTTTCAGCACTTTAAGACATATTTTGTGGGCAACCTATACCTCCTTCATATAATCGCTTAGATATATTATTGAGCTTTAAAATTAATTATCCCAAACAATTCTGCGATTTTTTTCAACGAAACTATACCATTTTGAATACAATTATTCGAACCGACTAAATGTTCCCTTGCGCACACATGGGTTTCGTTGAGAATTTTCTTTATAATTAAATGAAAATTACTAGGCGATGTATGATTTATTTTATAGCTATGGGATAGTACTTTATGTTAATATCAAGGAGATTCAAAACAGACCCAAAATCATGCTTTAATATGGTCAAAATAGGCGCTCTTACCAACTATAGGCTCAAATTACAAAAAATCCATTTCTTTATTCACTGACTGATTGACAATCTACGCACAGACTAAACGGTGAGAAATCGAAAGCTGAAAATTTTATATTTGATGAAAGAACAACTAAGTTGAGATTTTGACAAAATTTAACCCTTAAGACGGGATTTTGGAAAATGTAGCCCTAAGTGGGAAATATAAGCGCAACGTAGTGTTGGGTTTAAGCTAGGGAAGTCAAATATTTGAAAATTTCTATATCGATATTTTTTCGATACTGAAAAAGTATCATTTCGATATTGATATTTTGTTAAAGAATGCGCTGGCAATTTGTCGTTCTCTTCCAAGGAGAACTTTAAAATATCGTCGGAAATATCACAAAAAAAAAATTCGATATACGATATATCGCGTTTGTAAAATATTCGATATTGATATTTCGTTTTTTTTCAACAAAAATATTGATATTCGATAATATTTTCCGGCAACCCAATGAGTAAAAAAATCGTGTTAAAATGCCGAATAAATGAAAAACTAATTTTCTTATTTCTGAAAATCAACCCCCAAGATCTTAAAAAAACGTTATTTTTACCGATCTGTATGAAAATCGGTTGGTAAGCTTCATGGGCCAAATAAATGCTAAAACACTGACACAATATTGGAAAATTCCACCCCACGTGTTGGAAAATGGTTTATGGGGATGGCCTAAAGCCCAACAAACTTATTTTTGAGTCGATTTGTATGAAATAAAAAAAGCAATTTAAAATATTGATCCTCAAAGTCGAATAATATGGTGTTTTAAATCGCTTTCAAAACGATTTACTGACTTGGAAAACAGTATTTTTAGAAATAGTGGAAAAGTGAAAAAAAGACGCAAATCAGTAGCATCAGTGCGGCCAATCTATAATCAAAATAACTGCCCAGAATACAGCTAGGCAAATGCAAAGCCACACTTATTAAGCACGAATTTTCATAGAGGAAGTTTTTTAATGCATTAATTCCAAAAAAAAAAAAAAAAAAACCAACTGAAACCATTGGAAAACTGCTTCCTTAGAATTAGAGAAGCTTCGAGCTAAACAAGATCAAAACTATAAACTAAAATATCTACAAAAATAACACACACACACAGGCTTCTCACTCAATGGAGAACTTTTGATGGATGCGCTAGGCGGAGAAACAACATTTGCTGAAGTCACAGCCGAGGGAGTAGGATTTGTGCCCGCCTGTACCTTGGGTGTAGGTCAAAAGGCACGTTTGATTTATGGCCAAGATGTGGACTCTCTCAAGTTCTTTACCACTTGCGGTCTACAAGAGGGCTATGAGCCGTTCTGTGTGTGAGTACACTTTGTTTTCTAAATGCTTACATCAATGATTTTCCATTTCCTTTTCTCTACTTCCAACAGCAACATGCAGCGGCCTGTCACCCACTGGTATACCAAGGATCAGCCTATTTTTGAGAATACCGAAGAAATGCCCGACTGTCGCATCGATGTTACACGCATACCCGGCGGTGCCGATACCCCGCCCCATTTAAAAATCTCCCACAACACTTTCGAGACCATGGAGAAAGCCAACTGGGAGTTTTTGCGTCTTTCCCTGCCGGTGACCTGCATGAGCGAGTTTATAGGTGAACAGGAGAAGGCACGACGTTGGGAAGAAATCAAAATACGCCAATATCGTCTCATGCGTGAAGCTCAGGAGGCAGCTGCCCAACAGCAAACTCAATCTGCTGCCCATATGGATCACATGCTCAAGGGCGGTTTCAATATGAACGACATCAAGGGTTTGACTCGCAATTTTGATGATCATACCGAAGCCGAGGCCGAGCATATGATGCGTGTGCCATCAAGACCAGCGCGTAAGGGTTCGCTTACACGTAACATCACATTCGAATCCGATATGTCGGCTGCTTTGGATGAGATGCAGCGTTCCACCTCAGTGCTGGATATGAATGGCTTGGGTGAGGAAATCGACGATAAGAAGAAACGTGGACGTAGTCCATTCAAATTCTTCTCCAAGAAATCACGCGACCAGAGTCGTGAAAAAATGGGTGCCAGAACTTTGGATACTTCGTTGGAACGCAGGAATACGGTGGCGCATGGCAGAAATGTGGTTAATCAACAGATGACCACCAGAACACCCGCGTTAAGGCTTAATAATGTAAGTGACTTAGAGAAGAAAAAGGGGATTTTACAATTATTAAGCTAGAAAAGTAAACTAATTTCGCAGAGCTAAATAATTAAGCATTAAAATATCTGGCTTACTCATAAATTAAAACACAACACAGAGATGGGCTCGTTCAATTAGAACATCTGCCTTATAGGGTCAATAAATCCTACCCTGTGTAAAGCGTAAACGTAATATAGGAACAATTCAAACAAAACTTTTCCCAAGAAAACATAGAGCTAAAATCAAAATCGAGACCGCAATTTATTAAGTATACCCCAGCCAACCATATCCGGAGCGCTCCTAAACTGGATTAAAAAGGGACTCCCACAGCTACACCTTTTAGGAGTGTTTATGGAGTGCTCCTAGTAGGATTGAAACGGGAGTCCCTAACAAACACCTTTCAGGAGTGCTTTTAGAGCGCTTTTACGTTGGAGTAAAAATGGGTCCACAGGAGAACCGCATGGGAGCGTTTATGGAGTGTGTGGACCTACTGTGCGGGAGATCCTGTGTTCGACCCCGCCTGAGAACATTTGATTAAACTAGTGTTTTTTCTTTAAAACTTTTACACATCTGGACACCTTTACAAGCTATTCATTCATTCAGATTCAGAGAAATTCGGCATGGCCACACTTTTGTTGAAACAAAATTTTTTTTTATTTTTGTGAAGCGTTTTTTTTGGATTAATATTGGAGCCCAAAAGCAGACCACAAACACTCCGTCTGAATTATCTAAGAATGATTGACGTAGTCCTTTTCAAAAAATCTTAGACGAATAGAGGAGTCCGCTTGGAGTTCTTGCGTATTATCCGAGTGAGCATTCTGGGACTCCAAAATCTGTCTTATAAGTAGTCCCTGAGGAACACTTTTTTCATATATGTTAAAGCGGACTCACACGATGTGGCAATTTGCCATAGATAAAGCAGTAGCATGTGGCACTACAAAAATTTGTATGAAAAAATGTGGCAAACATCCATGCCATATCGTACTCACACGATCTGTTCACATGAAACTGCTCTATCTATGACAAATTGCCACATCGTGTGAGTCCGCCTTTAAAAAGGCCTTTTTCTCCGGCGGATAAGCACCTTTGGTTCAATTTGGAAAACTATTTCATTTAGCTGCCATATAACCGATCTGGCCGACAAGTTATTATTAATTGTTAAGTTAATAATTAATAAATTATTTTTTTGTATTTGCTCATCTTTCTTAATAGACTAGAAATTTTTTTTCTAAAAATGAAACAGCTAATGTTAGTCCATTTGTTAACCACATTTCATAGAAAAAATTTGTGATTTCGCGGATTTGTGAGAAATCAGGAAAAAAAACAATTAGCCTATCGTATAGAAGACACTTTAATGAACAATACCACAAAATCGACTAATAAAAACTGTTGATAAAACCATTTCCGTATTTAAGGAACCAATAACCAATTAATTTTTCTCCGTCCTAGCGCTTATTCAATTCCTAAAAAATGATATTGGAACGTTAAAAATGAAGTTAAATATTAATATAATCGAATAACTTAGAGAATTTTAATTTGATTTTATGTTAGTTGTACCAGCTTGGAAGCATACAATTTGTGTGCGCAGCATCGCTTATAAATTTACATGTAAAAAAATAATTTTATTTTTTTCTTCATATTTGGATATGATGGGAAAGCAGACTTCTTGATTCCCTTGTGTTTGAAAGTTTTAAAACTAAACATTTTCTGAATTATATCAAAATGTCGATTTTTTGATTTTAAGTATTTAAATATTAAAAGATAACGAAATTTACGTTAACAAAGGCTTAAATTATTAATTTATAATGAGATTTTGAGGTATTTCCATAATAATATTTTACAAATTTCGTATACGTAATATTGCAAAATTGGCTGTTACAGCCCCCCAAATGGGGCCAAGCCGAGCTTCTCTTTTTTTCTTAGCTCGTGTGTCTTTCAATTTTCGCTCAAGAGAAAGCTACCTACTGTTTAACGCCGAATCCGAAATGCGAAGATTGTTAAAAAATTATTCCTAGATCCGAAAGAGAGTTAAAAACGTTGAAGTTGGTCAGGTCTTTTTTTTCGACGAAAATCTCATTTTATTTAAACTAATTTCAAACTATTTTACAGGCTGAAATACCACCCAGCCCGGTGCCACAGGGTCCTAAGCAGCTAAGTTCCATCAATTTGGGTCAGCCACCCGTGGAATCCTCCGGCGATGAGATGTTTGATGCCGATTGCCTAAAGCTCATCAATGAGTATTTCTATGGCGTGCGTATATTCCCCGGCCAGGATCCCACCCATGTCTATGTGGGTTGGGTAACCACTCAATATCATCTGCACAGCCGTGAGTTCAACAAGAACAAAGTCCGACGTGGATCTGTCTATATTGAGGATGATTATGAGGTGCCCATTGAGCGTATTGATCGTCAAAGTTGTTATGTGGTACGAGCTGATGAGCTCTTCAATGAGGTAACCCAAGATGCCTCGGGTAAGGGTGCCTCGCAGGGTATGTTTGTGGGCTGTTTTGTGGACACGGCCACGGGTATTATACGTTTTACGTGCGAGGGCAAGGAGACCTCCCACCGCTGGATGATGGAGCCGGATACCAAACTTTTCCCAGCTATTTTTGTGGAAGCCACCAGTAAGGAAATTCTGCAAATTGAACTGGGTCGTACACCCACCACACTGCCTTTGTCAGCTGCCGTGCTGCCCACCAGTGACAAGCATATCAATCCACAATCGCCACCACGCTTGAAGGTGCAATGTCTGCGTCCGCATCAATGGGCGCGTGTACCTAACTCGGCCCTGCAAGTGCATGCTCTGAAGCTGTCTGATATAAGGGGTTGGTCCATGCTGTGCGAGGATCCGGTATCTATGCTGGCCCTTCACATACCCGAGGAAGATCGTTGTATTGATATTTTGGAGCTTATTGAAATGGATAAGCTACTCTCGTTCCATGCCCACACTTTAACGCTGTATGCCGCGTTGTGTTATCAATCCAACTATAGGGCCGCGCATGCGCTGTGCCAGCATGTGGATCAAAAGCAACTGCTCTATGCCATACGATCCGAGTATATGAGTGGACCCTTACGTCAGGGTTTCTATGATTTACTCATTGCCCTTCATCTGGAGTCTCATGCCACCACTATGGAAGTATGCAAAAATGAGTATATCACCCCCTTGGGACCTGAACTGAAGGATCTCTATGGCGATGATGAGATGAGGCACTCCTTGAGATCATTGCTTACAGAATCTGTACGTCCCCAGCTACGCATGACGGAAATCACGTGAGTTTGCTAGTTTCTAAGAGCTTTTCCCCCTTTTGCACAACCCAAGTCAAAGCAAATCGCTCAGTTCATTTTCCGATTAGAGAGAAAAATAAACAAAAATATTACCCATAGTTCGTTCGTTTTGTTCATACCTCATTTTTTTTTTATCAAATACTCTTTCAATCAAACAAAATACTCCTGCACTGATCCAACACAATGCACCACCAAACCAACCAACCAACCAACCAATCACAACAACAACAACAACTACTCCAACCCGTTCAGACCCCCTGTGATTGCCACATCTAGTATGCCAAGTGTTTCCAGTGAACCGATACCCGACATCGATCAGTTGTACTCCCCGAAGTTCCCCCTAGAAGTAGTCAGAGAATTTGTGATGGATGCCCTGAAAGATGCTGTGGAAATCAATCAAGTACACAATCGTGATCCCATTGGTTGGACAAATGAGAATTTGTTTTTGTAAGTATGATTAAAAAGGGTACACTGCACGTCCTTAGAATAGAGCGAGCTCCCTTACGTCACAGGTTTAAAAACCCAAACAGAAAAACTTTATTAAAATTCTGAAACTTTAGTTTAACTTTTAGTTATCTTTTGAAAACATATTTTTTGTACATATTTTGTGAAAAGTATCTATAACTGATAAAAGTGAAAAGTATCTGCTAAGCTAGAGATGGGCGCGTGCCGAATATTTTTAACACGACACTACGCTAACACGAATGCAAATTCGCACGGGTAAAATTTCCGAAACACGACTCAAAAACCACGAATTTATTTAAAATAAGGCCCGAAGTGAAAAAGACTTCTGTCGTTGTTTTTAGTTTCTATGTCAATTTCGCTTTTACCCAACCTAGCTTATCCAGCCAGATTTTCTTTCCTATTTTCAGTACATTTTTTACCTTAAAGGGAGAAAGTTTCTTTCCTATTATTTGGCATTCAGTATTATTCAAACTGAGTGTTTGGAGTAAGATTGTAAATATTTCCATGTGGTCTACAAATCACTAGAGTTCATACCAAAACTTATTCTGTGAAACTGACAAGTTTGATGTTAAGGGATAATTATCATGTATATACTTCTGTTAACTTATAATTACACAGGTTTACAAATAAAATCCAACTTTTGGACCAGAATAGATAGCATTCGTTTCCTATGTATTTTCAAGCGCTGAATTCAAATCAATTATCCGTTTTCCCCTGGTACCTCTTGTTCAGAAGATATTTAAATAAACGTGTATTATACGAGGTATGCTTACATTTTTAATTCTTGTGGCCACATTAATTAACCTATTCCAACCATATTTTTTTTAATGTGAACTAAGATGAATAACGATACAGAAAAAAAAACATGACGTTTTTATTTTGTTCTTAAGATACCGATCTATTGATTTTAAAATGAAAAAATACCTTTTTTTTAGTGAAACTCCCTTTTTTCCCAAGTTCAAATAATTCTTACAAATGTTCTACAAATCCAAAAAAATCTAGTTTTAAATTTTCAATAGACCTTTGTGTCCTCTTATTGACTACGTTCACAGTTCGATCCGAAAAACTATAACCGTCAGAGCTCGACAGGTGTTTGCTTTAAATAAAAATATAAAAACATGTCATCAAAGTATTTTATTTATTTTAACTTTGGGTGTAGATAAATAATCCCTTGCATGTCGAGGAACTGGCGTGGAAACTGAAGAAAGTCTTGGGTACTTCAATGTTCTGTAGGTTTTAAAATTTATGCCTGTCACGTCTGTTAGGCAAAAATAACAGTCATTGGCGTGGTCTTGCGGTTCTCTCCAAAGCGTTGGCACAGAAAATGAAAAATATATCTTTTCTCCCAGTGACCACTTGTACAGCGTAACGCGGCATGAGTTGCAAAACTTGTCTGGCGTCCATGGCTTTTCGGTATTCCGAACATGCAATCCAAAATATTGATAATACGCATCTCTTAACGATTGCGTTATGTTCCGGCCACTCTTTCCAAGGATGTACCGGCCACAAACATAGCAAAAGTGTTGAGTGCCAACCTTGCACGTATTCCGATTCATTTTGTTTTGCCATAATTTTTCTAATGTCAAACTTTTTGTTTTAAAACGCCAACTTTGTTTTTCTAATTGAAAGTAATTTTGGTAGTAAGTACTTTGAATCAAAATGTAGTACAGCTTTATAGTTTTTGGGACATAACTTTCAAAAGCGCGATGATATCGAAAAACTGTGAACGTAGTCAATAAGAGGACACAAAGGTCTATTGAAAATTTAAAACTAGATTTTTTTGGATTTGTAGAACATTTGTAAGAATTATTTGAACTTGGGAAAAAAGGGAGTTTCACTAAAAAAAAAGGTATTTTTTCATTTTAAAATCAATAGATCGGTATCTTAAGAACAAAATAAAAACGTCATGTTTTTTTTTCTGTATCGTTATTCATCTTAGTTCACATTAAAAAAAATATTGTTGGAATAGGTTAATTAATGTGGCCACAAGAATTAAAAATGTAAGCATACCTCGTATAATACACGTTTATTTAAATATCTTCTGAACAAGAGGTACCAGAGGAAAACGGATAATTGATTTGAATTCAGCGCTTGAAAATACATAGGAAACGAATGCTATCTGCTCTGGTCCAAAACCTTGTATACGTGTGTTATCAAAGGAAAAGATTTTGGTCTAACTAACTAACTAACACTCCGAATTAGTCCGAATTAGTTCCTAGACCGAGACAGAAATAACTCAGAGAGCGAAACTGACAGCGAACAGCTGAATAATTTGGAATATTAAGGTAAGCGGCGTCTTAAATTGTCTTTCTATGTTAACTTTTCTCTGCGATTTGTGTCGTATTTTGTCATGTTGGTGTTTGTGTTCGTGTTTGAAGGGATTAACATCGGTGACGCTCACCAGAAAAGTATAAATGTGAATTATGGGTTTTAAGGTCTGCACAATGGTTTTACAATTTATCTGTGTCTCCATCACAGGCAATTATTTATGCTCTAATACAGAGTCTATTTATTAAATAAATTTAACATTTTAAATTACTCATCGACTATTACTACGTTTATGCTTATAAAAACTCATGCTTTTTTGACCCTCAAAGTATGCAAATTTTATTTTCTTCAATTATTTTTTTTTTACGAGATAATTTTAAGTTATTTATGGAAGCTTCTTTCATAATCCACATTGTGCATTCACTCAGATTGTCTAACCTGTCAAAGGTATACAAAAATAAACAGTCTTAAGGCTACTACCAAATAAATATTTTCTCTAATTATTTATATTTACAAACATAGCATACTTTGAAGGGCAAAAAGCATGATTTTTTTATTTGTGCATAAACGTAGTATATATTAGAAAGTATCATTATTTTTAACAATTTGGATATTGTTTACTGTGGTGCTCGACGCATTAAAAGACACATTGTACTTCATCTCCAAATTTACACTATCACCTTCCATATTTATTGTCTTTTCGCACGGGTTCAAAGAGCAAAAAAAAATCGTACTGATATACGTGTCGTATGAGTAATTTTTTACAGAAACTTTGAGACCATTGCGCAATGCCAGAAACTTGAAAGTAATTTCAATGGTTTTTAATTGAATTTACTGCAAACCAATATGTGAAATGTTCTTTTATTCAATTCTTTAAAAAATACAAAAATTCTTTTAAAAAAAATATCATACAAATATAAATATATACGGCTATACATATGTAAATATTAAAGTTTATGTATGTTTGTATGTAAGTTCCTTATAGGCGTCTAAGCCACTGAACCGACCGGTTTGAAATTTTTACTGCATTCTCATGTCGATCAGAAAGTAGTCATAGGCTAAGCTGGTTCAAAAGTGGTTCAGGGCCATAACTCAAAAGCTATAAACTTAAAATTTGATGTGTGTGTTAGTTTTATTAAGACTGATATTTCACTGGTTCAAGACCGGATTCAAACCCATTAAACTGGTTCAAAAGTAGTGCAGAGTCATATCTCAGAAATTAGTAAATCTGTGAACATTGGATTTGGTGTGTAGGTTAGACATTTGGAGCCAGATATTTCACTGTTTGATGGATGGTTCCGAACCCGCATTACCGGTTTAACAGTGGTCCCAAGCCATATCTCAACCTATTCAAAAATTGCAAAGAATGTAAAATTAGATGTGTAGGCTTGGTACCGTTTTAATGGTGATTCAGTGCAATATCTGTGAAATTATTTAAGATATGAACTTTAAACCTTTTATTTGTTTATAAGTTTAAAAATCAAATCTTTTAAACTATAAAAGTCTCTATCTTTTGGAAAGTACCATAATGTACTGCATTCTTGGGGCAATAATTTATATATCTTTAGAACCATTATCATCGCGGTTAAAACTTTAAAAAAATTATTCGTAAACTTTAGCAATAATTATGTAATATTATTAGGTATAAAACCAATCATATTCATAACAATAAACCCGAAATTTGTTCGATAAACAGAGCCTGAGATATCAATTTTAAAAAAACTTTTTTTCCGTTTTATTATTTTTCCAATTTTTGAAATTGTTTAGAAAATCAACAAACATTCTTTTTAGTTTTAAGACTGTTGAGATTTGAAAAAGAATGACCCATATAAATGATCCAATTGCTTTCTCATCCACCTTATTTGACCAAATCTCAAAAGATGGCTTATCAATCAAAAATTCAGCTCGCTCAAAAGGGAACTACAATAATAAATAAAAAAAAATGTCGCTGAGAATTTATTCGATCATATTGAGCTCGACTCCCAAAAAATGAGTTCACACAAGGATTCTACTCTTCCAGAGCTTTGCAAACAAAATACAGTAGATGTATAAGATAAAGACTGAACCTAGATTCCTGATTTTAAGGAGGTTTCCAGTCCTAGTTTTTGGTGTGTTCCAAATATGTGGAATCGGTAAGTGGAAGTTAAAGACATTCTACGTAAATCTGCACGGAGACATTTATCATTACAGATTTTGCAACTACATTTTGTAAAACATAATATTTCGAATCTTTATATCATTTGCGAAACTTTATTAAATGAGGCAACGATCGAATACTTTTCAATTATTTTGATCGTAAAATTGTTGAGAAAAATATTTAATTTCTTTAAGAAAAATTTGAATTTTTTTAATTGAATCTTTTTTGAAAAAGAGAAGATCCGGTTTGGAAGGTCATTTATTTATAAGGTTGGATTCGTACGATGCAAGAAATGCATTAGTAATGAACAGAGCGGTTCTAAGGGATTCGGTTATAAACAGGTTTTCGTAATTTTATTATGAATGGAGCGAGTTTCTATTAGGGGAGATACAGCGGAAAACAAATCTCTAATCATCTTAAGTCTAACCCTTGACGTCAGGGGTGGCTCTAAGCTAATGACCTGCAGTGTATATATTTTTGTATACGCCCATTAATTGTCTGAAATTGTAGACCTCTAATTAAGTTAACGGATCGCTTGCTTTTGGTGGGTGTTCTGTCTGATGAAGATGTGCAGAAACTGTTGGTAATGGTAGACCCAGAGACTTGGGATTCCACTTTCCAGAAGGGTAAGCGAATGGCATAGCTCGTTTTAAAATTCCCGCTGATCTTTGTTTTTATTTGATTGCAGAGGGCAAAGACGAGCACCGCAAGGGTCTGCTTACCATGAAAATGGCCGAAGGAGCTAAGCTACAAATGTGCTATCTGTTGCATCATCTGTACGATATTCAGTTGCGGCATCGGGTCGAGAGTATTATTTCCTTCTCTCATGATTTTGTGGGCGATCTGCAAACCGATCAGTTGCGTCGTTATATCGAAATCAAACAATCCGATTTGCCAAGTGCTGTTGCGGCCAAAAAGACCAAGGAGTTCCGCTGTCCACCCCGAGAGCAAATGAACCAGATTCTGTGCTTCAAGAATCTAGAGGCAGACGATCAGGATAGCTGTACCTGTGGTCTTGAGTTGCGTGGTCGTTTGGCCGATTTCCATGATTGTCTAATGCAAAAGGTGTCGCTGAATGCCCTGCAGGAGCCCGATGGTACCGAGAGCACTGCGATCGAAGAGATTAAAACGGGACCCATAACGAAAATCTATAATTTCATTAACACCGTCAAGGAGCTCGAGGAGGGACCCAAAGAAGTGGAGGAGCCTGAGAAGAAGACACCCGAAGAGGTCTTCCGCAAAGTTTTGATAAAAACCATTGTGAGCTGGGCCGAGGAGTCACAAATCGAAAATCCAAAGTTGGTGCGCGAAATGTTCAGTCTATTGTTGCGACAATATGATACCGTGGGCGAGCTGGTACGCGCCCTGGAGAAGACCTATGTGATCAATAGTCGGGCGCGCGATGATGTGGCCGAAATGTGGGTGGGCCTGAGCCAGATACGTGCTCTCCTGCCCGTACAAATGAGCCAAGAGGAAGAGGAATTGATGCGCAAGCGTCTGTGGAAACTGGTCAATAATGCCACCTTCTTCCAGCATCCCGATTTGATACGCATATTGCGTGTCCATGAGAACGTCATGGCCGTGATGATGAATACTCTGGGGCGCCGGGCACAGGCCCAGAGCGATGCCCCCGCCCAAACCGAGGGCCAAGAGGGTGTGCCCTCCAAGGAGAAGGACACTTCCCATGAAATGGTCGTGGGCTGTTGCCGCTTCCTCTGTTACTTCTGCCGTACCGGCCGTCAGAATCAGAAGGCCATGTTTGATCATTTCGATTTTCTGCTGGACAATGCCAACATTCTGCTGGCCCGGCCCAGCCTCCGTGGCTCTACACCTCTTGATGTGGCATACTCCAGTTTGATGGAGAACACAGAATTAGCTCTGGCACTTAGGGAACACTATTTGGAGAAAATTGCCGTCTACCTATCCAGATGCGGTCTACAAAGCAACTCCGAGCTAGTCGAAAAGGGTTATCCCGATTTGGGTTGGGATCCCGTCGAGGGTGAACGATATCTAGACTTTTTGCGCTATTGCGTTTGGGTGAATGGCGAGAGTGTCGAGGAGAATGCCAACCTTGTCATTCGACTTCTTATCCGTCGTCCAGAATGCTTGGGACCGGCTCTAAGAGGAGAAGGGGAAGGTCTCTTCCGTGCCATAGTCGAGGCCAATCGCATGTCGGAGCGCATATCGGATCGCTGCAAAATGCAGGACGAGGCCGAGGGCACCATAGCCGGACTGAATTTTACACATCCGCTGCCCGAGAGCGAGGAGGACGAGGACTATATCGATACGGGGGCCGCCATTTTGAATTTTTATTGTACGCTTGTTGACCTACTGGGTAGATGTGCACCGGATGCCTCTGTCATTGAGCAGGGCAAGAATGAATCACTGAGAGCTAGAGCTATTTTGAGATCTCTGGTGCCACTGGAAGACCTTCAGGGTGTGCTCAGCCTGAAATTTACACTGAGCCAATCGGCGCCGGGCGAGGAGAAGCCCAAATCGGATATGCCCTCCGGTTTGCTGCCGAATAATAAGCAGAGCATTGTATTGTTCCTGGAACGTGTGTATGGTATAGAGACGCAAGATCTTTTCTATCGTCTGCTGGAAGATGCCTTCCTGCCAGATTTGCGTACGGCCACTATTTTGGACAAGAGCGATGGCAGTGAGAGTGACATGGCCTTGGCCATGAATCGCTACATAGGCAATTCGATACTGCCGCTGCTTATCAAGCACTCCAAGTTTTATAACGAGGCCGAAAACTATGCCAGTCTCCTAGATGCCACACTGCACACGGTCTATAGATTGTCAAAGAATCGTATGCTAACCAAGGGACAACGTGAGGCAGTATCCGATTTTCTGGTAGCCCTGACATCCCAAATGCAACCTGCCATGCTGTTGAAGCTATTGCGCAAGTTGACGGTGGATGTGTCCAAGCTGTCCGAGTACACGACAGTGGCGCTCAGGGTGAGCTACTCTTTCCTTAAGCTTAAGCCCCTGGAAATATTTACTAAACTTCTATTTCTCTTTCTTCTAGCTACTCACTTTACACTTCGATCGCTGTGCCAAGTACTATGGCTCCACTCAAGGCCAGGGCTCGTATGGAGCTTCCTCCGACGAGGAAAAACGTCTGACCATGCTTCTGTTCTCCAACATTTTTGACTCGCTCAGCAATATGGACTATGACCCGGAACTGTTCGGTAAAGCTTTGCCCTGTTTAACCGCCATTGGCTGTGCCCTGCCGCCCGATTATAGTTTGTCCAAGAATACGGATGAGGACTACTATGCCCGGCAAATGGGTGCACCTGATCAGCCTCAATATGTGCCACATCCGATTGATACCAACAATGTGCATCTGGACAATGATTTGAATTCGCTGGTGCAAAAGTTTAGCGAACATTATCACGATGCCTGGGCCAGTCGCCGTTTGGAGGGTAGCTGGACCTATGGGGATATACGTTCGGATAGCGAACGCAAACATCCACGTCTCAAGCCCTATAACATGCTCAGTGAATATGTATGTAGCCGATGCGGTCTCCCTATCTCCCGTCATCTCTTACTAAAGAAAGCTTATTTAACACTATTTTTTTTTCTAAGGAACGTGAACGCTATCGTGATCCGGTGCGTGAATGCTTAAAGGGTCTGCTGGCTATAGGCTGGACGGTGGAACACTCTGAAGTGGATGTGCCCCTTAATCACCGCGGCTCCACTAGACGTCAATCCAAGCCTCAAATTGTATGTATTCAATTTCTTACTAACCAACTCTGCAAAATTTATTCTTTAACGCCCCTACAATTGGCTTATCTATCCAAACAATTCCTATTCCCACGTTGCTTCCTCCGCTGACCAAAGCATGAATTTCAGAACGAGGGCAGTCCTTTCAACTATAATCCCCATCCGGTGGATATGAGTAATCTTACTCTTAGTAGAGAGATGCAAAATATGGCCGAACGTTTGGCCGAAAACTCGCATGATATTTGGGCCAAGAAGAAGAATGAAGAGCTGAATGGTTGTGGTGGTGTCATACATCCACAATTGGTACCATATGATTTGCTTACCGATAAGGAGAAGAAGAAGGATCGCGAACGCTCGCAGGAGTTCCTCAAGTATATGCAATATCAAGGTTACAAGTTGCACAAGTAAGTTTTTTTTGGGAAAAAAGTAGAGAGAGAGGGTAGCGTGTTTAGTTTTATGAACCAAATGAATCGCATCTATTCAATACTTCCACATTGTCAAGCTTTTTTAGAGAGAGGGTCGCGTTTCCAGTTTTTTGTTATGACACCAAATGAATCGTATCTATTCAATGAGTATTGAATGTGAAGTTCACATTGTGAAGCTTTTGGAGTGATTTTTTTTTTTGTTAAAATATAGAGAGAGGGTCGCGTATACAGTTTTGTGACTTGACACTTTTTAAATAGAGAGGCCTTCAAAGAGAGGTGCTGTGGAAGAAGGTTTTTTTTTTTTTTTTTTATTGACAAAAATTCCCGATTACGTGCCCAACTCTATTAAAAACCTCATATAAGATAACATGACAAAAAATAAATTTGCCTAGGTCTTCAAAGAGAGGCGCTGTGGAAGAAGGTGGAGTTTTTTTTTTTTTTTTTTTTTTTTATTGACTAAATTATCTCATTACGTGCCCAACTCTATTAAAAACCTCACATAAGATCGTATAAGAAATCATAATTCTGCCTGGGCCTTAAATATTGCTCCTCACGGGCCCAACTCTATTAAAAACCTCATTTAAGATAACATAACAAACCGTAAATCTGCCTAGGCCTTCAAAGAGAGGTGCTGTGGAAGAAGGTGGCGTTTATTTTTTTTTTTTTTTTTTTTTTTTGATAAAAATTCCTCCTTACGTGCCCAACTCTATTAAAAACCTCATATAAGATAACTTAACAAAACGTAAATCTGCCTAGGTCTTCAAAGAGAGGCGCTGTGGAAGAGAGTAGCATTTTTTTTTTTTTTTTTTTTTTTTTATTGACAAAATTGCCGCATTACGTACCCAACTCTATTAAAAACCTCATATAAGATTACATAACAAAATATAATTTTGCCAAGACCTTCAAAGGGACGCGCTGTAGAAGAAGACGAAGCATTTTTTTTTTTTTTTTTTTTTTAAATTGCGCTTCACCGCCTCAACTCTTATAACATAACCTTATATAAGCTTCTGCCTAGGCCTTCAAAGGGAGGCGCTGTGGAAGAAGGTGACGTTTTTTTTTCGTAAATCTGCCTAGGTCTTCAAAGAGAGACGCTGTGGAAGAAGGTGGCGCTTTTTTTTTTTTTTTTTGACAAAAAATTCCTTTTTACGTGCCCAACTCTCTTAAAAACGTTTTATAAGATCGCATAACAAAACATTATTCTCCCTAGGCCTTCCAAGGGAGGCGCTGTAGAGGAAGGAGGCGTTACCCAGGCTGCTGTCGAGCTGAGATTCTCCTACTCACTGCTGGAGAAACTCATACAATATCTGGACCGTGCCACTATCAACATGAAGCTGCTGAAACCTTCCACTACATTCAGTCGTCGCACTTCGTTTAAGACCGCCTCGCGCGATATTAAATTCTTCTCCAAAGTTGTGTTACCTTTAATGGAGAAGTATTTCTCCACGCATCGTAACTATTTCATAGCCATAGCCACCGCCACGAATAACATAGGCGCCGCTTCGCTGAAGGAAAAGGAAATGGTGGCCTCAATCTTCTGTAAACTGGCCGCCTTGTTGCGTAATCGTCTGAGCGCCTTTGGACCAGATGTACGTATTACAGTGCGTTGTCTGCAAGTTTTGGTCAAGGGCATCGATGCCAGAACACTGACCAAAAATTGCCCCGAATTTATACGCACCTCCATGCTGACGTTCTTCAATCAGACCTCAGATGATTTGGGTAATACCATTTTGAATTTACAAGATGGCAAATACAGTCATTTGCGTGGCACGCACTTGAAGACCTCCACATCGCTGGGCTATGTCAATCAGGTGGTGTTGCCTGTACTAACCGCCATGTTTGATCATTTGGCGGCCTGTGATTATGGCAGTGATTTGCTGCTGGATGAGATACAAGTGGCCTCGTATAAGATTTTGGCTGCCTTGTATCATTTGGGTACAGATGGCACTCTCACGCATGATCGCAAGTATTTGAAAACGGAAATAGAACGTCATCGTCCCGCTTTGGGTTCTTGTCTGGGTGCCTATAGCTCCTGTTTTCCGGTGGCCTATCTGGAGCCGCATCTTAACAAGCACAATCAATACTCGCTGTTGAATCGCATAGCCGATCACTCGCTGGAGGCCCAGGATATAATGGTTAAAATGGAGAGTTGTATGCCCAATTTGGAGGCCATACTCAATGAAGTGGATCAGTTTGTGGAGTCGGATAAGACCTATAACGATGCTCCGCATATAATTGATGTCATACTGCCGCTGCTGTGTGCCTATCTGCCCTTCTGGTGGTCCCAGGGACCGGATAATGTGAGTCCCACGAGTGGCAATCATGTGACCATGGTCACAGCAGATCATATGAACCCCTTGTTACGCAATGTCCTTAAAATGATCAAAAAGAATATAGGCAATGATAATGCACCCTGGATGACACGTATTGCGGCCTATACGCAACAGATTATTATAAATACCTCGGAGGAATTGCTCAAGGATCCGTTTTTACCCTTGGCGGAGCGTGTTAAGAAGCGTACGGAGAATATGTTGCATAAAGAGGACAGTATGCGTGGCTTTATCAAATCGGCCACCGATGATACTTCTCAAGTGGAAACGCAATTGCAGGAAGATTGGAATCTCTTGGTGCGCGATATTTACAGCTTTTATCCTTTGCTGATTAAGTATGTGGATCTGCAGCGTAATCATTGGCTCAAAGACAATATACCCGAGGCCGAAGAGCTATACAATCATGTGGCTGAAATTTTCAACATTTGGTCCAAGAGCCAGTACTTCCTCAAGGAAGAGCAAAACTTTATTTCGGCCAATGAAATTGATAATATGGCTTTAATAATGCCCACGGCCACACGTCGTTCGGCCATTTCAGAGGGTGCACCCGCGGTGGGTGGTAAGGTGAAGAAGAAGAAAAAGAATCGTGACAAGAAGCGAGATAAAGATAAGGAGGTACAGGCCAGTCTTATGGTGGCCTGTCTCAAGCGCCTACTGCCCGTGGGTCTCAATTTATTTGCTGGCCGAGAACAGGAATTGGTGCAGCACTGCAAGGATCGTTATTTGAAAAAGATGACCGAATACGATGTCATTGAATTTGCACGCAATCAGCTGACACTACCCGACAAACTGGATCCCTCCGATGAGATGTCCTGGCAGCATTATCTTTACTCCAAGCTGGGTAAAACCGAAGAGCCCGTGGATGAGCAGGCACTGGAGAAGGCCAATATGAATTCAAATGAAAAGGGTAAAGACAAGACCACCGAAACTGTGGATCGTATTGTGGCCATGGCCAAGGTCTTATTCGGCTTGCATATGGTAAGTAGTTAAGCAGGTCTAAACATAAGTCTAACTCATCAACTGGCATAATCTTTCTTTAACTTTTTTACGCCTCAAACTTTTCTTTTCCTTTCGTACATCATTACATTTTGACCACCTTTAAAACACACACATCCCAACCAACCGAAAAACGACGATTGACCATCCGTGAACCAAACATTTACAGATCGACCATCCACAACAGCAGAGCAAAAATGTCTACAGGAGCGTTGTATCAATTCAAAGGAAGCGTGCCGTTATCGCATGTTTCCGTCAAACATCGCTACATTCTCTACCCAGGTTATTACCAAAGCCAAAAGAATATTACTTGCTCTCCCACTTAACGCCTTATGTTTTGACTTGGACATATGTGTATATGTATATTTTTTGTATCCATCTTCTCATCTCTCCTCCCCCTACTAACCAGTACTTACCACTAACGTGCGAATGTAGTCGTCTAAACCATACATTTTTTTTGTATCATTTGTATATTTTCTATGATCTTGCTTGCTTGCTCGCAAATTTAGGCATCCAGCACCAAGAACCGAACCAAACGTTGGAGTTCAAAAATTTCGGTGGCGCGTCGCCAGGCAGTTATATCAAGCTTACGCGCCAAGCATCTATATCGCATGAGCAGGTGGTAGTCCAACATTTTAACCATAGTTTTTGCCCAACTGATCCTATACGTCTTCATTTTCTTTCAATACCCTGGGCAGAGATTCACAAGACCCAAAATCACCACAAATGTTCATCTACTTTGTAAAAAAATTTGTTTGCTCAAAAAACTTTGATTTTTTAATGGCCATAAAATAGCTTTATACTGACCTGAGGTGCTCCTTACCTATACCAACGTTTAATTTAATCAATTTTGTTCACTTTTGAAAACTCTTTTGGCTTGACATTTATGGAAAAAAAATTGGTTGCAAATATATCCCCCTTTTTAGATATTTTGCACGTAGTATTATATAACGTACAAACGAAATCCAGGCGACTCTATCAAAACTGTGGCCACTAAATCTGATATTGAAAAATATTGGTAAACCACGAAATGCCAAATGCAAAAAAAGTCAAGTTGCGACTCGCAGCCTTGCTTGAGTATCAAAAAAATTAAAAATATCCAATAAATATTTGCATTTTTCGGGCATTAAGTGCGCCGCTGTTGGCATACGTGCTGTATGCCAAAAGAATGATCAAAAAATTTAACAAATGGCAAGTATCTTTTAAATAAGCGATTGAGATGCACTACAGAACGGCCCAAAGTCCCTCTATTTAAACAACCAGTATTTCGCCATAATGTTGCATTTTCACCCTAGCCACATTTCGGATATATAACTTACGAACGGCACTTTAAACAGCCATTACTTTTTTACTGAAGCGAACTGAGCAAACTGTTGTACCTTGTTTGAAAGTACTCTCCAAACGCGATGTACCACTATGTTTATAAGAAAGATATATTACTTAGATCGCCAGCAATGAGCAAGACTATGGAAATGCCCATATTCCAATTCCAATTTTGAGTCTAAATCATTTAGGAACCCATTAAAATAATCACAGGAAGATTAATCAAAGTCAGTGGAGCCTTTTAAGAGTAGTTCAGTGAAAAAAGTTCGTACAGGGAATGAATTCTTTTGGAAACCGAATTGATTCTGGACTAACCAAATTCGAAATTCATCCCCGATTACTAGAACTCACCTATCAGCCCTATTTCCTGCACAAATGCCAAGATTTTCAGAGGATCTAAGTTTCTAATGCTTCCTAAAGCTTCTAAATCTGCACCTCGCTAAAGCGTCAACGTATGTGCTTCGAGGACTTCTCCTTCTCTTCACAGTATCTGCACATACTCCGTTTAAAACAAAAATCACGATTTTGCCCTTCAAAGAATGCTGTTTATTAATATACATAATTAAGGAAAATATTTATTTTGTAGCCTTAACACGTATTATTTTTTAAATTACTTTGATTAGAAAATCTGATTAAATGCACAATGTGTTTTTTATGAGGTACGGGTGAATAATTTTTTTATTATCTCGTTCAAAAACATATAATTAAAGAAAATAGAGATAGCATACTTTGAGGGGCGAAAGAATCGGAAATTTTTTGAACCCTTTTGTTATTGTTGGTTTCCTATCAGTACTTTCTCTTTTCACAAACATTTGTTTTTTTCCAGGACGTTGTTTTTAAACGTATTCTTCTCATTTCTAAGATCTTTTGTTTGAAAAAAATTTAATGGCAGGTTGTTCCTGCTGCTTTTATCTCCAAGACCAATTTGGAGGTGATCTGTTTGCTGCTTGGCTATGCGAAAAGATGGCATTTTTACCATTATTTTTGATTTGTCAGAACTTTAAAAATGTTGAATCAATTTCAACTTATTAGTAAATATAAAATTTATGTAAATATTTATTAAACTTAAAGAAGAAGTTAAAAAACTCCTTACTTATATAGTGCTTTCACATTCTACTGCCCGGGTATTAAAGTTTTCGGCAGGCCGAAAATTGAATTGAATTCCGGTATTTGTAACGCTTTATGTTACGCAACTAACTAAAAAGAACTAAAAGCATGACCCAAACTAATGTTCCTTCTACCTTCTATCTCATCCACTCGTGCAATTCTCTCGACTTCATTTCCACAGACATCGTGCTTGCAATATCTTTGCGCGCACATATTACGAACAATGGCTACAGGAAGAAAATGTCGGTCAGGAGGTCATGGTTGAGGATCTAACGCAATCATTCGAGGAATCTGAAAAATCCAAAAAAGATGAAGTGGAAACCGAGGGTAAACCAGATCCGTTAACACAATTGGTGACCACCTTCTGTCGTGGGGCAATGACAGAACGCAGTGGTGCACTCCAGGAGGATTTGTTGTACATGTCGTATGCCCTAATAGCGGCCAAGTCCTGCGGCGAAGAAGAGGAGGAGGGCGGTGACGAAGAAGGTGGAGAAGGTGGTGAAGAGGGTGAAGGCACTAGTATACATGTAAGTTTATTGCTAAAACCCAAATCCAAGCTAACATTCGAATCCTAAACCATGCTAACACTAACAAATCAGTGGCGTATGACTCAACTAATGGTAACTATTGGGATCTGGGGTACTAACCTTAGTTGGGATTATCTTTATGTTTTACTTTACTGTTCGGGTTATTCTTTTAGGAACAAGAGATGGAAAAGCAGAAACTGCTCTTCCATCAGGCGCGTCTTTCGAATCGTGGCGTTGCCGAAATGGTGCTGTTGCACATTTCCGCCTCCAAAGGTGTACCTTCGGAGATGGTAATGACGACACTCAATCTCGGCATTGCCATATTGCGCGGCGGTAATATTGACATCCAAATGGGTATGCTCAATCATCTCAAGGAGAAGAAGGATGTGGGCTTTTTCACTTCGATTGCGGGTCTAATGAACTCGTGCAGTGTCTTGGATTTGGACGCCTTTGAGCGTAACACCAAAGCAGAGGGTAAGTTGTAAAACCAAACCTGATCCTGCCATTAATTTTCGAGCCCTTAACTTTTTTTTTGGCGCCTCATCTTGTCCTGGCCTTTTACTCTAAGTGCAAATATTGATTTGTTTTCCCTTTCCTTTCCCGAAAATCAAAAAAAAATTACCCCCCCAACCAACCAACTCGCATGCCATTACCATGAACAATTCCCGTATATGTACTTTGTTCCCGCTATTGTTGTAAAAACACCAAAAAAAAAAACAAAGAGTATATTCCGAGTGCGGGTGCAGGTCTTGGTGTGGGCTCCGAGGGAGCGGCTGGCGAGAAGAATATGCACGATGCCGAGTTCACGTGTGCCCTGTTCCGGTTTATTCAGCTGACCTGTGAAGGCCACAATCTGGGTAGGTTGCTTGAGATAGATTTCTCCCAATTGGAACAACCATTGAATTCTTGTTCTTCTTTTAGAGTGGCAGAACTACTTACGCACCCAGGCGGGCAACACCACCACCGTAAATGTGGTCATCTGCACGGTGGATTATTTGCTACGTCTGCAGGAATCCATTATGGACTTCTACTGGCATTATTCTAGCAAGGAGATCATTGATCCAGCGGGCAAGGCTAATTTCTTTAAGGCCATTGGAGTGGCTAGTCAAGTTTTTAATACACTCACTGAAGTCATTCAGGGTCCTTGTACACTCAATCAACAGGCACTAGCCCATTCTAGGTTATGGGATGCGGTGGGCGGATTCCTTTTCCTATTCTCCCATATGCAGGATAAATTGTCGAAGCATTCGAGTCAAGTGGATTTGCTGAAGGAACTGTTGAATTTGCAAAAGGATATGATCACCATGATGCTGTCTATGCTGGAAGGAAATGTTGTAAACGGTAAAGTAATCTTTCAATGGGGGAATTAATAAGTAACGTCCATTTCTATACACCACTTTTAGAATATCTTGGGTTATACATGAATAAGTCATCGATGTCATAAGTGGTAGTCTGTAAAAACGGAGGGTAGGGAAGGACTTGGCATCTGAGCGTTTTAAAAGAAGGTTTAGGCATTTCGCCATTTTTCAAAAATTCTATTCCGAATGTTAAACTTATTAATTATGGTTTACAATCCCGTTACATCCCAATTTCGACGAAAAATTAATATTTAATACCGTCCCGATAACTTTGTTTATTTCCAAAGCACTTTCGTGCCTGCACGAAATTTTAAACACGTAAAAAATTTTTTTTAAGAATGTTGGAAATAATTCAAAAAAATCTAGAAATTATAGAAAAATGTCTAGAAGGTTTGAACAACCTAACTTCAAAATTAGGGGAGATTTGAGGTTTTCTTTTAAATTGTCGGGGTGTCAACTCTACTATGGTTCATCTGATCGGAAAACGGTGTAAAGGGGCAAGATAAGATATGATGAGTAGAATATATGTCTAGAGGGTTTGAACAAGCTAACTCCAAAATTGTGGGAGATTTTAGATTTTTTCAAATTCTAGGGGTGGTAACTCTATTTTCTTTCATCTGATCGGAAAACGGTGTATAGGGGCAAGATAAGTTATGATGAGAAGAATATATGTCTAGAAGGTTTGAACAACCTAACTCCAAAAATGTGGGAGATTTCAGGATTTTTTCAAATTGCGGGTGTGGTAACTCTATTATGTTTTATCTCGATGTATGGGGGCAAGAAAAGTTAGGATGAGTAGAATATTTGTCTAGAAGGTTTGAAAAATCTATCTTAAAAATAGTGGGAGATTTAAGCGCTTTTTCAAATTGCGGGGGTGACAACTCTACTATCTTTCATCTGATCGGAAAACGATGTATGACAGCAAGATAAGAAATGACGAGTATAATATATGTCTAAAAGGTTTGAACAACCTAACTTCAAATTGTGGAAGATTTCAGTGTTCTTTTAAATTGCGGGGGTGGCCACTCTACTATTGTTTATCTGAGCGCAAAACGATGTTTGGTGGATCGATAAGTAATGATGATTGAAATGTAAATATATAAGGTTAAATCAACTTATCTTCAAAATTGTGGGAGTTATGAGGTTTTTGTTCAAATTGTGGGGGTGACAACTCTAATATCTTTCATCTGATCGGAAAACGATGTATGGTGGATCGAAAAGTTATGATGATTAAAATATATGTCGAGAAGGCTTGAACTATCTATCTTTAAAAATGTAGAAGATATGAGGGTTTTTTTTTTGCAAAACTTGAGGGTGGCAACTCTATGTTCGTTTATCTGATCGCAAATTGATCCTCCAGATCGAATCTGTCTACATTGCTGACTCAAAGCTGGGCCGTCAGCTGTCGGTTGAATGGCGAATAAGCATTTTACTTTGAAAACTTCTGTGTTTTTTAACCGATATTATTCGGAGCGTTTCAGATTATAAAGATATTAAGCCTAAGTTTATGTGTTTTAAGCAGGTGAACCAAACCGTACCGAACCGCTTATTTGAGCTCGTAAACCGAACCAAGAACCAAACCGGTGTTCTTTCAAAAATGCTGAACCGAATCGAAAACCGCCTACAAAAATGGTTTGTTTCGGTTAAGTTTATCCATAAGTTTAATGATGTAAGCACTACGATATTGAACCCTAAAATTAAGCAATTTTTCTAAGGTAGTGTTTCCTCGTTAATTTAAATTTAGCCTTTGCAGTACCTTTATGTTCTCTATTTTACGTTTATAGAGAGGTTATTATGCGTTATTTTCCTTCAGACAATAGAACAATGCTTCCTTTTGCTAGGCTTTAGCTGGTAATCCAATTGATACGCAACGTTTTCGAAATGCTATGGTATATATTCAAGTTTTTTGGAACTTATGGACAACGCCTTCAAATTCGTCTTTTCACATTAAGCACATTTAGAATAAGATCAACCCACCAAGGCAATAATGTACTATATGGACGGTACCTGATTTGTATCTATATAATTAATATATTAAGGGCCGATTTCTCATCTTCTATATAGGGGCTATGTGTCAAATAAACTTAAAATTTACTCTGTTATTTGTAAGTTTATTTGACATATAGTGCTATGTAGTAGATGAGAAATCAGACCTTAGATTTGGAATTGAAGTTATTTAAATGAAGAAGAAATTAAGAAATAGATTTCAAAAACAAAAGGAAATATGGTAAGTTTCATTTTAGAAAGTTTGTAAATTCGGATAAGGGACCAGGCGTTATACTATATTAACTGAACCAAAACCTCTCCTCCAAACCTCACTTATTATTTCAGAACGGTTTGTATTCCTGGTTTTAAGTCAGCAGGTTCGAACTTTATAATTGTGGCTCTGACAATTTTTTGCGGTTTATGGGGGATATGGGGAAATTTTTGAAATCTAAATCAAACTTTATCTTCATACGGTATATACCTAATTACATTTCAAAGCTGTAACTAGTATAGTTTCGTTCATACACAGAAACATCGGCTTGATATCAGCGATTTCGTGTCGAAGTTCGGCAAGACAGAATTTTCTTGGATTCAGAAGAAAATACTGAAATCAAGCATGAATTTTCAAGCCCGATTTTTTTGTCTCACCTCCCTTGCCAACAAACACACAAAGTTTTCTCGATTTCAAGCAGATTTCTTCTTGAAAATTCAAGACGAAAAAAAACTAAATTGAAGCCGATTTCAGTCTTGCCGAATCGTGCTAGATTTCTCTGGGTGTACAGACCATCAGAGGGACATGGCTATACCGACTCGGCTGTTGATGCTGATCAAGAATAGATATACTTTATAGGGTCGGGAAGGTTTTCTTATGTCTGTGACATACAATCGTCTTCATGATATTTTTTTTTTTTTTTTTTATTTTTTTTTTTTTATTATTTTTTTTTTTTTTTTTTTTTTTTTTTTTTTTTTAGTTTGTTTATGTATTAAAACAGCGAGATCTGTATCAAGTCTTCCCTTAAATGACAAAATATTCTTCATTTAATTTATTTCCCATTTAATTTTATTTCCAGGTACTATTGGCAAGCAAATGGTGGATACTCTCGTGGAATCCGCCTCAAATGTTGAGCTAATTTTGAAGTACTTCGATATGTTCCTAAAACTGGCTGATCTCATTGAATCGCCTAGTTTCCATGAGATTGATATGAAAAATGAAGGCTGGGTCACACCCAAAGATTTTAGGGAGAAAATGGAGCAGTCTAAAAACTACTCACCGTAAGTGGCTAATCGGAAGCGTGCCTCCAACCCATAACTCACTCACTTTTTTCCTAATTCCCAGGGAGGAAATGGACTTCCTTTTGGCTTGTTGCGAACGCAATCACGAGGGTAAAATCGACTATCGTGCCTTCGTGGATCGTTTCCACGAGCCAGCCAAGGAGATTGGCTTTAACTTGGCTGTATTGCTGACCAATCTCAGCGAGCATATGCCCAATGAGCCGCGTTTGGCACGCTTCTTGGAAACAGCCGGCTCTGTGCTGAACTACTTCGAGCCCTTCCTGGGTCGCATAGAGATTCTGGGCAGCTCAAAGCGCATTGAGCGTGTGTACTTTGAAATCAAAGATTCGAATATTGAGCAATGGGAGAAGCCGCAGATTCGTGAATCGAAACGTGCTTTCTTCTATTCAATAGTCACCGAGGGCGGTGATAAGGAGAAACTCGAGGCATTTGTTAATTTCTGTGAGGATGCCATTTTTGAGATGACTCATGCCTCGGGTCTGATGGCCACAGATGATGGTGGCGGTAATGTGAAACGAGATACGGCCTATAGTTCCTACATGAGCGAAGAGGAGGAGGAGAGAGCAGCCCGTGATCCCATTAGACGCACCATAACGGCTGTCAAGGAGGGACTCAAGTTTGGAGTGCATATGCTGAGTCCCTCGAATATCAAACATCAGATAGGCGTCATGCAAACCAAATCCATACCCGAATTGATAGTGGGCTTCTTCAAAATGATTTTCTATATGTTCTATTACACGGGCTATGCACACTATTGTGTGGTGCGCTATATCTTTGGCATACTCTTGAATCTAATGCGTGGACCGGCACCCGAACAGGAAGAAGAACCTCCCGTGGAGGAAGAAACATTTGGCAGAGCTTTACCACCCTTACCGCTGGAAGAACCACCGGGTACGGTACAAGCCTTTGGTTTGGACATTAACAAGGAAGAGAATGGCATGTACAAAGTGGTGGTACATGAATCTTCAGCCAATTCTTCCATGGAAGAAGGCGGTGAATCAAGTCCAGAAGATGGCACCGCAGCCACGGCTGAGGGTTTGGAAGCCGGTGAACCACAAGCGGAACCTATATCTATAGTTGATATTCTGGGCGGCGAAGCGGCCAAAAAGGCGGCCCAAGAGCGACAGGAGGCCCAGAAAGCTCAAGAGGCAGCCATGGCTTCCATAGAGGCAGAGGCTAAAAAATCTTCATCGGCGCCTCAAGAGACCCCTGCAGTGCATCAAATCGATTTCTCACAGTACACCCATCGGGCGGTCAGCTTTTTGGCCCGTAACTTTTATAATCTGAAATATGTGGCCTTGGTTTTGGCTTTTAGTATCAACTTTATGCTGCTCTTCTATAAGGTCACCGTTTTGAATGAAGAAACCGAAAGTTCGGGTGAGGAGGAGCTGATATTGGGCTCGGGTTCCGGAGCTGGTGCGGATTTGGGTTCTGGTCTGGGTGGTTCAGGAGATGGCGGCTCTGGTGATGGCGAAGAAATGGATGCGGATATACCCGAACTGGTGCATGTGAATGAGGATTTCTTTTATATGGAACATGTGCTACGTATAGCCGCCTGTCTTCATTCCCTCGTCTCGCTGGCCATGCTCATAGCCTATTATCATTTGAAGGTGCCTTTGGCCATTTTTAAGCGTGAAAAGGAAATTGCACGTCGCTTGGAATTTGATGGTCTATTTATAGCCGAACAGCCGGAGGATGATGACTTCAAATCGCATTGGGATAAGCTGGTCATTTCGGCCAAAAGTTTCCCCGTCAACTATTGGGATAAATTCGTGAAGAAGAAGGTGCGCCAGAAGTATAGCGAAACGTATGACTTTGATTCCATTTCGAATTTGTTGGGCATGGAGAAGAGTGCATTTGCCGCCCAGGAGAGCGAAGAGACGGGCATTTTGAAGTACATCATGAACATTGACTGGCGCTATCAGGTGTGGAAAGCGGGCGTTACCTTCACAGATAATGCGTTCCTCTACTCACTGTGGTATTTCAGTTTCTCGGTTATGGGTAACTTTAATAACTTCTTCTTTGCCGCCCATTTACTGGATGTGGCCGTGGGCTTTAAGACCCTACGCACCATTTTGCAATCGGTAACGCACAATGGCAAGCAATTGGTATTGACCGTGATGCTGCTTACAATTATTGTGTACATCTATACGGTAATAGCGTTCAATTTCTTCCGCAAATTCTACATACAGGAGGAGGACGAGGAAGTGGATATGAAATGTCACGACATGTTGACCTGCTTTGTGTTCCATTTGTACAAGGGAGTGCGTGCGGGCGGTGGCATTGGTGATGAGATTGGTGATCCCGATGGCGATGACTATGAGGTGTATCGCATTATTTTCGACATAACGTTCTTCTTCTTTGTCATCATTATTCTACTGGCCATTATCCAGGGTTTGATTATCGACGCCTTTGGCGAGCTGCGTGATCAATTGGAATCGGTGAAGGATAATATGGAATCCAATTGCTTTATTTGCGGCATGGGTAAAGATTTCTTTGACATAGTGCCGCATGGCTTCGATACGCACGTCCAGAAGGAGCATAATCTGGCCAATTACATGTTCTTCCTCATGCATTTGATTAATAAACCGGATACCGAATATACGGGTCAGGAAACGTATGTATGGAATATGTATCAGCAACGCAGCTGGGACTTCTTCCCGGTGGGTGACTGTTTCCGTAAGCAATATGAGGATGAACTATCTGGTGGCGGTGGCGGCGGCTAAAAGCGTTTTGAACACAACATTTGTAATTTAAGTATATAGGATGAACTTTTCCAAAAAGAAACCACACACTATGACGATTCTAGCACGTTTTTAACACTCACTTTGAAAATAAATCTATTCATTTTTAAACTTATGATTGTGTCATGAAATGGAGTTTTGGATACGAAGAGGGGACTGAATGGAATGGAACACTCAAATGTAACACTAAAAATTATCTTGAATGTGAAATCACCTATACTCAAAACGACTGAAGATGAATGAATAAATGGGACATGGGACAATGGGAGTGATGGCGTGAGTAGAGAAGAGAGCAGTTAGTGTACTTATGTAGATCATTCAGTGTCACCAGGAAGGGAAGAAACTAAGATCAGGGAATAATACCGGAACTGGAACCGTTAACCGAAATAAACCGTTTCAAGCCACGTACCGGTATCGAAAACGGACCCGATATTAAAATTTTTTTTGAGAACTCAAAACCGTTAACCGTTATAATAGGATCCAAAAAAAACCGGAACCATACCGAAACGCCAACTCCGGTATTGTTTCGGTAACACTTTTCTTTGGTAAATATAAAACCTTTAATTTAATGTAACGGATTTGTAAGTCTTAAAAAAATCCTTTCAAAAATACAGAAATGTTTCAAAAATGTTAATCCAAATTTAAGAAATGAAGTTTCCTGACCTAAATCAAATTTTGCTTTAGAAATATCATTTCCTATTTTAAGAAAGTTTGATAGACCTTTTTGAGTCTTTTACCCTCGTATTATGGTCTGTATTTGTCCCTTGTCTTATAGCATGGGTTCAAATCTATTCAAATGGCAAAAGATCTCTTTTGATAGCAGGAATATGGTAGATTTTAGGACGAATACTTCGAACTATAATTAAGAAATATTTTCCTGAACCGAATTAAAATTCGAATTTTTTTATCAAAAAATAGCTTTTATTTAGGTACGAAAGATTTTTTGGTATGCCTCATACGGACACACACATTCGAAACAAATCGCTCAGTAATTGTCTGGCCAAGCGTGGATTGAGTCTAAGCATGCACATTTCAATAGATCTTTAGTGAGCAAGCGAACGAATTCGCCACTTGAATAGAACATTGATCGTAATCCTTTGCACGTGGACTCATATTTTTCTTTGATCGAACTTTTTAGTTATTTTAGATTATTTAATTTAAACAAAAAAGTAAAATGGGTCGAGGAAAAGCCTTAAACGAGGCGGAAAAAGAGCAAAATAAAGCCTACAATAACGCTGACCGATCTTTGATCAAAATACCTTAAAAAATCAAGAGAAGACGTAACCGTATTTTGAATAAATAAGTCTGCACTTACTTATAAAAAAAGGCTACTTATATTAAAAAAAACGTTAAATTCTCTCGACCCATTGTCAAAAATCTGAATAAAATTTGGTGTTAAAGGTAGTTTTACAACTATGCATCGCGTTATTTCGAGTGCTTAGCATATAAAAAGATAAGAAATCATGAAGAATCCACTTTTTAACCCGGCTCGAAAGGCACAACGTATCAGTTTTTGTCTGACACATATGACCTGCACTTCGACGAATAAATTTAATTTCGATGGTTCTGTTGGCTATCGCTATTAATTTCATGATCTCAGAACAGAAACTCATTATTTGGATTGACCACATATTAAAATTGGAGTTTGATGGTCTGGGGGAGCAATTCCCATTATAACGGAAAATTAAAATTTTTGTGAATTACAATGTATGCGTTGTCTTACAGTGGTATATTGATAAAGGCGTTTCCATACTTTCATAGCATTTTTATACCTCTGCCGAGGATTCACAAACCGAATAATGCGCCAACGTATATAAAGAGCCAAAATGTGAAGCTATTAAGCTGGCCGATTTACTCACCGCATTCACCGAATATTATCGAAAATGTCTGGGGATGGTTGACACATCAAGTACAATTCTTAGACGCATACTTGAAAGCTTTATCCTTAAGATCCTTATCCAAGAAAAAAGTTGTAAATTTAACATTTTGAGATTATATTCTATTATTTTCTTATATCTAGGATTCTAAAAGTTCGTTCCACTGGGTCAGAGATAGCTAAATAGTCTTACATTTACTTTTTACATAGCCAACATTAGACTCGTTGAGTGATAATGTTGCTTAGGGTCGTTTTCTCTTCTTCATGTCTTTTAAATCGGGGTGGATATTAAGAAAATGTTTATGAACAACTTCAAGACCGCGTTTAAATAACAATCATTATGGCATAGATTTCAAAAACATCAACATAAGAAAACGGCATTTAGTGTGTCTTCCATCCAGCATTATTAACTAAGTAGTTCATCGATCCCAGCAAGTGCGATTTAAGTCAGCAGTATTAGAAATTGTTTTCGTTTATTCTGGGAGTCCGCAGGGAGTCATCCTCGGTCCATTGTTATTAAACCTTTTCATAAATAGTTTTTCTCAAGTGCTTTCCAACTTGTACGACTTTCAGCTATCTATGTGCCTCTTTTGACAATCCAGTTTCACAGCTTCTATTGAAAAATGACCTCAGCATTCTTAGCACTTGGTCATTTGGACTTAAATAATATAAATAACTGTAATATCATGACCATTTTAATGCATCAAGACGTGTTCATATGAATACACCATTAACCGTTCCTACTTATGATGTCGACGAACCTAAGTTGAGCTTTAAAAGCCACATTATTTTTGTAACAAAGCCAAAAGTGTCCTTTTTCAAGAATTCATCCATCAGTAAACAACTTTACTCTTCGCTCGACTAATTGTAGAAAATTTGTATCTTAGTATGTACCTAGTAGATACTCCCTTGCACTGCATATGTATGATAAATGTACCATTTTGATAATTTTCCTCTACTAAACAGATTTAAAGTACACAATACACACACATTTCACATCAAAGCCTCGTTTGTTTATTCATTTGATCATTTTTGTTTTTTGTTTGTTTGTTATTTCTAAAATGGACATTCAGAATCGAAACACACTTAAACTCTTATGTACTTTATATGAATGTGAATAGATTTTTTCTTTTTGGTTTACTCTTGATCAAAACTAGACAGCAAGAGTGGGTAAATATTATCTTTGTTTTCAACACTTAACGCTTTAACCAATTAATTATAAATTAGGCAACTCATCACATAATACAGACATATTTCTTCATACTTAAAGTACAAATTGTATTTCATTAAAAAATCACAGCTACATGTCGAAATGGTACCAGAACATAACCGAATTGGACATTGTTTTTTTGTTTTACATTCAATAAATGTTAAGGACATCAATGAACTTGTGTATACATATATATATATATATATATTTATCTTCCATCTTTCGGTTTGATAGCCTCTCATCTTTATGCTTACGTGTAAACTGGGGGACTAGCGAAAATTGTACAATTGAAAATAATATATAACGAGCACAACGAAAACTGCCGCAAAATATCAGTAATCTAGACGCTTCTTCAAGCGAAAGAATTCGGCATTATCAATGCTGGTCAAATTGTCCATATTGAGATGACGCAGCGTACGCACGCTCGACAACCGTTCCTCAATATCGGTGTACATGCGACGACATCGGTATATGGACAGCGTCTGCAGGCAATTACAGTTGACTATAATCGCATCCAGTGTATGCTCCGTCAACTGGCTGCAGCCGCTGATATGCAAGGCCCTTAAACGTCTTAGTTTATGGGTGATTACTTGTATGGTCTTGTCATTGATGTTATAGCAATCGGATAGATCGAGTTCCTCCAGCGAGGGACAGTTGTTAGCCAGAGCTTCCATGCCTATTAGCGAAATCTGTTGACAATTCGATAATAATAAACGTTGCAGCTCAATGTGCCTGAGGCCGTATTTCAGGGAGACATCGCTAATCTTATTGCAGCCCCGCAAGTTGAGGGAGCGCAAACCACGCAATTGCTGTATGTTATGACCTTCGAAATCCTCCTCATTGATTAGATTCATTTCGTAGGCGGCAAACATGGCCTGTTTGCGTCGTGCATCGCGTACAATCTCCTCCTCGGCCTTGCTGCGTAGAGAAATCTTAACGGACTGCAGGGAGCCCGCCAAGCTCTCACGTTCCGCCAATGTGTGATCAAGTGGTGGGTGAAAATTATCCATTGAAGAATTTGGGGAGCCCTTCAATTCCAATTTGGCTATATTGATGCCAGTGAGAGCAGCGTCGGTTAGCTGAAAATGTGAAAATAAATAGAGTTTGTTAGCGAAGGGAGAGATAATAGATGGAAATATTTAGTCAATTTTCCGGATTTTCCATAATTTGTCTTACGTAATATTTTGTTATGTAGAGCTTTGAAAATTAGTTTGAAGCTACTCGAGTGAAAATTTAAAATTTACCCCACCAATTTTCACGCAAAAATCTAGTTTGTTGAATTTTCACTTAGAGCTATAAAAATGATTTTAAATCCGATAGAATAAAAAACCAAAAAATTTTCCATTTTACATTTTTCAACAATTCTTCATACAGGGGGTTAGTTATGAAGGAAAATTTTCCGGAGCTCTGGTATACTGCCATTTATTGGATTTTTTATAAAAATCTTTGATAATGAAATTGAAACTGATCGCATGATACACAACGAGAAGGCAAAGCTAACTTCGACTGTGCCGAAGTTTTAATACACTTGAAAAACTTTACTCCAACTGATTTAACTGGAAAAATATATATAGGATATAGATATCAGATAAAAAAATTTTTTAATCATTGATAAGAAAACTTTTCTTAGTAAAACACATTTTCCGACCGATCGGTCCTATGGCAGCTATATGCTATAGTCATCCGATTTTGATCATTTTTTTCAAAATTATGTGAAAGCATATAAAACTAATATATTCCAAGATTGGGGACGCTACGATAAAAAAACAAAAAAGTTTTTGTCACTAGAAGTAGTTTTTTGACCGACCGTTTATATGGCAGCTATATGCTATAGTCATCCGATTTTGATAATTTTTTTCCGAATTGTGTGGAAACATATAAAACTAACATATACCAAGATTAGTGACGCTACGATGAAAAACAAACAAGTTTTTCTAACTAGAACTAGTTCTTAGACCGATCATTCCTATGGCAGCTATATAATATAGTCATCCGATCCGGCCGGTTCCGACATATTAGTTGCGTGCAGTAAAAAGAAGACTCTGTGCAAAATTTCAGCTCGATAGCTTTAAAACTAAGAGACTAGTTCGCGTAGAAACAGACAGACAGACGGACAGACAGACGGACAGACGGACGGACGGACAAGCGGAAATGAACTCAGCTCGTCGTCCTGATCAAGAATATATATAGTTTGTGGGGTCGGAAATGAATATTTCTATGCGTTACAAACTTCTGGGCAAAATTAATATACACTTTTCAAGTGTATAAAAAGGGTTTATGCAACAGTTTTCTACTAATTTTATTTACTCAATTTTTTCAAAGTTGTTGTTGGTAAGCATTTTTAAAACAAATCACAGTTAATCGAGTAGAGTGACCAACACCCAGCTCTTGAAAAATACCACGAAATTCAAATTTCAGCGTAATTATATTCTAAATCTGGTCACATTAGTCTAACGTTTCGCCTTACGGAATATTCTGTTTTTTTTTCACGGTATTTTTTTAGCCCGGTTTACAAAAAAAAATTATTCTGAATTTACACGATTTCATTCGAATTAGCTCGATTTAAAAAAAAATCAATTTGATTGAAATTTCAAAGAAAAATATTTTTACTTGCAAAAAACCGTTTAAAAATTTTGTTAGGGAATTCTCCTTTCTAATTTATTTTTAGCAGCTTTAGTTAAGTGTTTCAGTCTTTCTTTACTTCATATCAGTTTTTACACTGTTTTTTCTGGAACGTATTTACCATGTAAAAACAGAATTAAGTGTCTATCGAAGTATGCAAAATTACTTACTTCGCAGGTCCTTGAAGGGCTTAAGAGTGTATCATAGGCTTAAATACATATGTTAATATATGTTTATATATTGGCATCTTTTCAGATTATCAGTAAAATATATAATACAAAAAGGTACCGATATTAACGTTTCGGTATGGTTCCGATCTTGTCGGATTTTTAAAAAAATGTATCTCATAACGGTAACGATTTCGGTAGTATTCCTTGGTTTAAACTAGCGGTGTGCGCGTTGACGTGAATTAAAACGTGTCAGGTAGAAATATATATTTGAAATAATCATAAGTAAATAAAATAAATAATAAGATACCGAAACAGTACCGGTATTAGCGCTTTGTTATGGTTCCGTTTTTTTCGATTACTATTATAACGGCTTTTGGTTCTTAAAAAATTGTAATATCTTTTCCGGTTTCGATACCGGTACGTGGCTTAAAGCGGGTTATTTCGGTTAACGGTTCCGGTTACGGTATTATTCCCTTTTCATAATATATAAATAGTTTTCAATATCACTTTTTCTATAATGGTTTTTAGTGACCTTTTTTTTATTATATCAAATGATAAAAATCAACGAAATTTAATTATCTACAAAAATTAATATTTCCAAAGTCCCGTAATTGATTCATAAGTCATAATCAAGGTGATTAATAAGGCTGGAATCACACAGTTCGACGCATGAGACATGATAATCTAGTAGGCCTTAATATTCTCTTATTTTCAATGCCAAATGACAAGCTATTCACAATGAGAACATGACAACATAAGGTTGTCAAATAAGAAAAGTTTTTTTTATGGTAGCGTGATGAAATTTGGATTTTCAATGATTTTGAATTTATAAATATCTAATAATAGATATTAGATTAGATTATATATTAGGTATCCAATATATATTCTACCGGTTAAATCAGTTGGAGCGAACTTTTGCAAGTGTATTAAAACTTCGGCACTGTCGAAGCTTGCTTTGCCTTCTCATTTTGAATTTTTTTCAAATTGATTTGCTTTAATCCAGATTATCTTTGAATGTGCGACAGCAGTTCGAACACCAGACTGTCAGGTTCCCTCTGCAGTAGTGGAGACACAACAATTACCCCCTTAAGCCGACAATCATTTGTAAATTGAAGATCATAGATAATTGATAGGAAAGATTATCGCGTTGCTTATCCTAGATAATCAATCTGTTAACTTATAAATATGATGACAAGCCTCAGTCTAGTACATTACGTCGTTTTTAGTTTGAGTCGAAAATTCAGTGTGAAATCAACATGCATTTCCAACTACGCCAAGTGCTCAAAATTTGCTACTATCATCTGCTATTCTTTGGCTTAGTAGCCACAACTTTACATTTTCCCCACAAATCCAAGCTGGTCATAGATAAACAAGTGCCTCGTGGCTATTTGCTCTATAGCACAGTCCTCACAGGACTCCTCCTGGTAGAATTACCTTATCTAATACCAAAACATATAGTTGATGACTTTATAAAGCGCAACATAGTGCTCCAATGGAGCTTCTTAGTGGTATTGGCGTTGCGTGTAGCATCGATTTTGGCCTGTTATGGTGTAGTTTGGCTGAATCGAAAAAGCATTAAGCAATTGTATGTGGATTTTTATATGCATTGTTTTAAATATGGAAAATTTTTGAAACACCTTATTGAACCAAAGGCCTTAGATAAGCTACAACAAAGGCTGGCATATAATTTGTGGCTTAAACTATGTGCCAACTATGGCATCCTTATATGTGCCATTGTTATACAAATTCAACTGATGGACATAAGAAATAAGAATAATCAAATGGTGATATTAGTGCGAATTTCACACATGTGGCTTTTGATGGTGGCCAAAATTGGTATCTACACTTTTTTATTGCTGCTTAATCATCAATTTCAATCAGTTCACTTGGCCTTGAATGCTTTAAGTAAGAAGAATTTTATGGCAAAAGATCTTCGTAGAATTGCTACCTTATATGGCGAGTGCTTTGATTTAGCCAGACGCCTCTTTCGCATCTATGATGTGGCCACTACCACATTGTTGTTCAATATGTTCGCTGGCAATGTGCATATTCTTTATATCGCCGTGCAATATGCCAATAAATCAATGAAAGTCAATATTTGGGGCATACTTTTTGCCAATGGTGTGATCGTAGGTAATCTGTGTACCACAACTATGCTAATGAATATGTTGGATAGTGTGTTGAGTTCCTGCAATGACATCGCTCAACTCTTAAGACAGTATTCCCAGCTAAAAGTAGACCAGGAGTGTCAGTTAGAGGTGGGTCTATAGTTAATGGTCGCGTTCAGCAGAAATACTTGATTACTGATCAGCTTAATAAAACTTATTATTATTATTATTTGCGTTGATGTATTCAATACAAGACGAAAAATAGGCTACGTAAATAACCAAGAAACATATCAAGATATTCTGCTGAACACGGCCAATATCTCTAATGATAACCGATACCTGATTATTTTGATTAATGTTTCCAGCTGGATCTCTTTTCAAATAGTGTGAGAAGCAAACGCTTGAATTACAAAATGTGCGGCTGTGTGGAGCTCAATAAATCCACCTGTCTAAGCTATATCGGATCGATTCTCTATTATCTCATCGTTTTAATACAATTCGACTTGAATCAGCCATCACAAAGAAATAATCGCAATTATTAAAAGCATCTACAAAGCTGAGAAAAGACAAAGTTACTTACTTACTTACTTTCTATTGCGATGATAATGATTTGTATTTGGTTATCAAAGAACTGATGTGAAAATTATGTTCCATGTAGTTTTAAATATTTTGGCTTTTTTACATACATATGTATCTATTGAAAAACTTTACTTTTTTGAGGTTATTGTAAAATCTACGAAACTCTGAAAAATATATAATTATTTTAGCTACGACTTAGGTAAGACTTGGGAAAACTGCTAATTAAGCTAAGCTAATTTAACTTTAGTTTAACCAGTATTGAAATAGAGGTGCGCGCGTAAGCGATATTTCCTTCACGTAACGCACGATTCACGAAATAAAAATCTCTTAACGCACGATTCACGCACACAATTTCAAATATATATATATCTACGGCCTTAAAGAAAAAGCTGGATCAAATTATTTTTTAAATAAATAATATATTGAAAAAAAATGTCAAAAAAATGCGGAAAAACTTTTCTTTCGTAAATACAATCCATTTTATTAAATTTAAAGGATTTCCAAGTGTTAAATATTGGAATGTTAGTAAAATGGTAAAAGACAAAAAAACCAGGGACCGTAACAGTTATAAGTTTTATCAAAAAAGTCATTATTTAACAGTTATATTTTGCGTTTTATAATAAATCTTGGGAAATAACAATTATTTTTGGATTTTTTATTTTAAAACTCCGGAAATACCAATTATTTTATGATTTTAATTTTATTACTCTGTTCATAACAGTTATTTTTGATTTTTATAAAAAAATTTTCATGATAACAGTTATTGATGACTTTTTTTAAATAAAAGTCATCAATAAAAATTATTCAAAGACTTTTATTTTTAAAGTCATAGCATAAAAGTCATTTGCATATATCGCAATGATAGAGCCATTGAGGACCAAATCGTAAACATATACTAGATCAACTCGGCAAGAGTAAACGGCCCACATCGTATTTGTTTTTAAGCCAATTGACATAGACATCGACATAATGAAATATTGGGAAGAAAAAAAATTTGCTCTTTCCCATTTGTATCAACTGACAAAGGTTGTCAACAGCGTGCCCGCTACTCAAGTAAGTGTAGAGAGAGGATTTTCTGCACTAAAATTGGTATTGACACACTTGAGATATAATTTGTCTTCCGAATCCTTGCAAAAGATTTTACTAATAAAATTAAATAATAAATAAAATTTTAATTTGATGTTACTCGAACTAGTCAAGCTGATTAAGATTATGTTTACAAGTTTTTCCTCAATGGCTTTATTATTGCGATATATGCAATTGACTTTTATGCTATGACTTTAAAAATAAAAGTCTTTGAATAATTTTTATTGATGACTTTTATTTAAAAAAAAGTCATCAATAACTGTTATCAAGTAAAAAAATTTATAAAAATCAAAAATAACTGTTATGATCAGAGTAATAAAATAAAAATCATAAAATAATTGGTATTTTCGGAATTTGTAAAATAAAAATCGAAGAATAATTCTTAATATATAACTTTTATATAAAAATTGCAATATAACTGTTAATTTCTATTTTAACTGTTACCAGTAACTGTTATATTCGGTCCCTGAAAAAAACAACTAACAATTTTGCACTTGAAAATATAAAAACAAAACAAAAATCTTCTTATAGTTTAGCTCGTAAATTCTTCATAATAAAATACCTTCGATGCAGCTTCATAGTTTTTCTTCCATTTTATCTAAGAAGCGTAAGATTCTCATATAAAGTTATTTAAGATCCGGGATGCAACCTGGTTCTGAACCGAACCGAACCGCTTTTTCTGATGGTTAAAAACCTTATGTCATAAATTACATTGACAAAATGGTCGTGTTCAGCAAATGAACTTGCGCCCTGATCACTGATATATTTCTTGGTGATTTACGTAGTCTACTTATCCTCATGAATTTAATATGATATTTAAATGGAGGTTTTCCAAATATCAACTTAACAAGACCTCCTTAAAGTATGCAAAATGATAAGAGTAGTTTTATTAAGATGATCAGTGATCAAGGGTCTCTGCTGAACGTGCCCAATGAATCAAGACTTTCTTTCTGAACTGTTTGACTCAGAAGGTAGTTTGTAGTATACGAATTTGAAGCTTTATTTGTTTGTTGAGCTCTTTTATCAATCATTTGGTTTGCAATGGTGGAGGCACAGCAAAAATAGGAATATACAAAGCTAACTAACACTTGTATATTTTATTTTGGGTTTATTCCAATTGATACGGCAGGCTATCGCATGGCTCATCCTAGATTCATATCAATCTGTTAAGTAATTAATGTGATGACAAACCCTCAGGTCTAGTACTTTGGGTCGTTTTTAACACATTTAGTTTGAGACGTGAATTCAGCGTGAAATCAACATGAATTTCCAACTGCACCAAGTGCTCAAAATTTGCTACTATCATCTGCTATTCTTTGGTTTAGTAGCCACAACTTTACATTTTCCCCACAAATCCAAGCTGGTCATACATGTAAAAGTGCCTCGTGGCTATTTGCTCTATAGCATAGTGCTAACAGGACTCCTCCTGGTAGAATTACCTTATCTAAAGCCAAAAGATAAATTTGATGGCTTTATGAGGCAGAACATAGTGCTCCAATGGAGCTTCTTAGTGATCTTGGTTTTACGTGTGGCAGCAATTTTGGGCTGTTATGGTGTAGTTTGGCTAAATCGAAAGAGCATTAAGCAATTGTATGTGGATTTTTATAAACATTGTTTGAAAAATGGAAAATTTTTGAAACATTTAATTGAACCAAAGGCCTTGGATAAGCTACAACAAAGGCTGGCACTTCATTTGTGGCTTAAAATAGGTATTGACTATGGCACCCTTCTATGTGTGATTGTAATACAAATTCAACTGATGGACTTAAATATAAAGTATAATCAAATTGTGCTTTTAGTGCGTATAATGCACATGTTACTCTTGATGGTGGCCAAAATTGGTGTATACACTTATTTATTGCTGCTTTATCAGCAATTTCAAATGATTCACTTGGCCTTGAATGCTTTAAGTGAGAAGAAAAAAGTTCTCCGAAGAATTGCTAACCTACATGGCGAGTGCTTTGATTTAGCCCGACGCCTCTTTCGCATTTATGATGTGGTCAATGCGGCCATGTTGCTGAATATGTTTGCAGCCAATGTGTATATACTTTATGTAGCCGTGCAATATGGCAATAAAACAATTAAATCCAATATTTGGGGCAGACTAATTGGTAATGGTGTGATCCTAGGTAATCTGTGTAGCTCTGTCCTGCTAATGAATATGTTGGATAATGTTTTAAGTTCCTGCAATGACATTGCTCAACTCTTAAGACAATATTCCCAGCTGAAAGTAGATCAGGAGTGTCAGTTAGAGGTGGGTTTTTGTTTAATTTAAATGATAATAATTAATACCTGATGATTTTGTTTGATATTTTCCAGCTGGAACTCTTTTCAAATAGTGTGAGAATTAAACGCTTGGAATACAAAATGTGCAGCTGCGTGGAGCTTAATAAATCCAACTGTCTAAGCTATATTGGATCGGTACTCTATTATCTCATTGTTTTAGTACAATTCGACCTGAAGCAGCTGCCACAACGAAATAAAGGCAACTAACAAAGCAAAGGGTAGAAGTTGAAGAACTGAAAATTAAAAACAATAAAATTTCCTAAATTTTCCTACGATTATGTCACCTTATTTTGACACGCTGTATTTATTTTTTTATACCAAACTAGCGTATACCCGCGGCTTCGTATTTAAAAGAAATAAAATTTCCATTGAAAAGTAAACCAATATGGAACCAACTATAAGCAACTGGTTTTCCAATTACACTGTGCAAAAATTACACTCGAAAAAAAAGACATGACCAACTTTAACCGTTTTCCCCTATTTTGGGCCCTGGGAATCGAACTGCATCATTAGTTTACTGAGTTATAACGATGGCTTCATTTATTTTTTTTTTTAATTTTTCCATCAAGTTTTAATTTTTTCTAAATTGTAAAAATATTATATCTGATTCTTGTGAAATCTGAAAAAATTGATTTAATTAACAACATTTACAGATTTTCGATTATTCAAAAAAGGAAAATCCCGTTAGCAGGGATACGTACCGAAATAATAATTTCGGTTAAAGGTTCTAATTCGGTTTTCAGATTATTTCGGTTTTCGTTTCCGATAAGGTAACCAGATTTTTATTTCGCTAAACCGTAACGTACCGCTACAAGCACAATATTTCAAAATCTCTATCAATGGCTATGAAAACCATAAATTTTCCGCCTATTTTCCGATTTCCGAAAATGATTTTGATTCCGATCAAATTGGAAAACAAATTTTGCAATCTTTTTCCTCCAGTTTTCCGAACTTGCCAAATTTTGAAATTTTTGAAAAATTTTGAAAGGTACCGAGTATATTGGATTTGTGCAAATGTATGTAAAAGCCAAAAAGAAGCATTTCCGACCATATAAACTATATATATTCTTGATTAGCATCAAAAGCCAAGTCGATACAGCCATGTCTGTCTGTCCGTCTGTCCATATGAACGAAGAGATCTCAGAGATGGTAAGAGATAGAGATTTTAAGTGTATGGAACATATATTTCTTATACTTGCAGGCAGATCCAATTAAGTTTTGATTTTTTCCACGCCCCCTGCCTCCCCCGCAAATTGAAAAAAAACGTTATATCTTCCACAATTTTAGAGTTAGGTTGTTCGAACCTTCTAGACATATATTCTGCTCATCATTACTTATCGAGCCCCCATAGATCGTTTTCCGATCAGATGAACGATAGTAGAGTTGCCACCCCCTCAATTTGAAAAACACCTCAAATATCCCGCAATTTTGGAGTTAGGTTGTTTGAACCTTCTAGACATATATTCTACTCATCGTAACTTATCTTCCCCCTATACATCGTTTTCCGATCAGATGAACTATAGCAGAGTTGCCACCCCAACTATTTTAAAAAACGTCATATCTCCCGTAATTTACACGAAGTGTATTAATTGGGTTTGTAACGCGAATACACCAAATTCTACGCGCCCCTGTCGTGCTGTGTTTCTACGGAACTATCCGTTTTAAAGCTTCGCGTTTTGAGAGCTTCTTTTACTACGAATACACAGATTAATACGATCTCATATCTTATGAGAAAACTTTTTATTTAATTTTTTTGTTTAATTTTGGCTCGTATCTACGGTTGGTCTATTCTTTTTATTTTCCATCGTAGCGTCACCAATCTTGTTAGTTGCGTTACACAACTGAGATTTTATCAAACACTATAACCGACGGTCGAATGTTTTACTATTTTTTAATTTTTATCAGATTTAAAAATTTCATCATGTCTATATCCCTATTTACGTCCTCGTTTTTTATTAAACTCGCATCGTTCGTTTTAAAGATTGATTAAACCATTTAGGCATACATTTAAATCGTCATTTCATATCGATCCACCAAACATCATTTCCAGATCGGATGAACGATAGTCGAGTTATAAGCGAATTTCTGAAATTTTAAAGTCACAAATAGCTTTCGACCGCAAAAACGACCCTATTCCCAAACGATTTGGATCGTATTTAGGGTCGAAAGCGACAGGTAGAACCAGGAAATAATACCGGAACCAGAACCGGAACCGTTAACCAAAAAATACTGTTTAAAGCCACGTACATCGAAACCGGAACCGATATTTAAATTTGTTTGAGAACCGAAAACCGTTAACTATTATAATAGGAACCGAAAGACCCGAAACCATACCGAAACGATAATACCGGTACTGATTACTGATTTATGATAATTTCAAATATACATTTCTAGAAATTCACCCTTAAAGAAAAACCAGAATCAAACTCTTTTTTTAAGATATAGAAAAATAGAAGGCTAACATCGGCTACGCCGATGTTTTAAATACCCTTGCAGTTTTCGAAAGGCGCTACCATTAATAACAAAAAAGTTTTTCTCACTAGAATTTGTTTTTAGACCGATCGTTCCTATGGCTACTATATGCTATAGTCATCCGATTTCGATCAATTTTTCCAGAATTGTGTGGAAATATATGAAACTAATATATACCACGATTGGTGATGCTACGATGGAAAACAAAAAAGTTTTTCTCACTAGAACTAATTTTTGGACCGACCGTTTATATGGCAGCTATATGCTATAGTCATCCGATTTTGATCATTTTTTGCAGAATTGAGTGGAAGCATATAAAACTAATATATACCACGATTGGTGACGCTACGATGGAAAACAAAAAAGTTTTTCTCATTAGAACTAGTTTTTGGACCGATCGTTCCTATGGCAGCTATATGATATAGTCATCCGATCCGGCCGATTCCGACAAATGTGCAGCGTATTTGTAATTAAAGACTTTTTGCAAAGTTTGGACAAGATAGCTTCAAAACTGAGGGAGGAGATAGCATAGAAACAGACGGACAGACGGACAGACGGACGGACGGACGGACAGACGGACAGACGGAAATGAACTCAGCTCGTCATGCTGATCAAGAATATATATACTTTATGTGGTCGGAAATGCTTCCTTCACTGCGTTACAAACATCGTGACAATTTTAATATACCCTCTGCAAGGGTATAAAAACTTTTCTAAAAGCGGAAAAACTTTTCTTTGGTAAATATTGATTAAGTGTAAAGGATTTCTAAGTCTTTGAAAAATTCTCCTTTAAATATATAGAAATGTTAGAAAAATGTTATTATCCCATGTGTTCTACAAATCGCTTTCGACCCAAAAACGTCTCAAATCGTATGGGAATGGGGTCGTTTTTGGGGCGGAAGCGATTTGTGGAGCACCTGGGTATAATCCTAAAAATAAAGTTACTTAATTTTAATCACATTTTGATATAATATTTTAATTTTTTTAAAAAACTTTTGTTTAAATATTTAGAAAAATGTAATGTAAGGCAAAGTCAAGGCAGATTTTATGTTTTCAACGGTTTTAGAGTGTTTTTAGAGCCCTTTGGGTATTTTATCAGCTTATAATGGGCTATTTTGGAGCGTTGTCTTGTAAATAGTATGGGTTTAAATTATGATTGGAGTCAGAATAAGATGAATTTACAGTAAAAAATTCAGCTTGCTGTCAGTCAGTCAGTCAGGTTGATTTCTTTGATATATAAAGATATATATAGCTTACCCGACAGCAGTTCTCCAGCGAAAGATCGCGCAGCCAGCGCAACTGGCCAATTACACATTGTACCGCCTCATCTGTGACCCCATTGACACAATGATTCAATTGCAATACCCTCAAGGAACGCAAATTGCTGGCTATAGACTTGATGCACTCCTCACAGATTTGTAAATATGAAACATTTAGCTCCAATAAAACATTATTCTCCTCCCGGGCCACACCCTCGGTAATGCCTTGGCTGGTAATGCCATCACAATTGGCCAAATCCAAGCGTTCCAAATGCTTCAATCTATATAAATGAGCAGCACCCACATTGGTTAAATTCACGCAGCCATTGATCATCAATTGCTTGAGCTGCGAATTCGTTTGGGTTAAGATCAACAAATTGTCATCATTCAAACACACCGTGGCGGACAAATCCAACACACTCAACTGACTTTGGGTGCTCAGAAAATTGCGCACTGTGGTGGCATTAAGTTGCCTGCAACCCGCCAAATACAAATGCTCCAATTGCAAATTAAGCTCGGATAGGGCCATTAGAGATTGTCCAATTAAAGTGTGACTGAAATCCAAGGAGCGCAAAGTCCTCTTCTGCTGGGTTAACACATTCAGTATATACTTAAAGGTCAACACAGATTCACTGGGTGCTGCCAGGATCTCATTTTGATTGGCATTGGGATAGAAGCGTCGGTGGATGGCATTGTGGAAGGCTATGTGACAGCCGGACATATTAATTGCCTCCAAACTGGGCATAAACGAGGTCAAACGCAATAATATGGCATCGGTCAAGTATTGATTTTTGCTTAGTGTCAACTCTCGTATTCCCGCCAAATGGTTGGTCAACTCATTTAAGCAATCGGTGGTTTGGTTATCCAGAAATGTTCCGGACATAAAGAGCGGTAGGCAGCGCTTGAGGACGAGCGTCTGTAAATGCGGCATTAGGCGTAAAATGCCATAGAATTGCTTATCATTCAGGTCCACATTATCCAAGGTCAAACTATGCGCCGTACGTCCTATATGGGTCATCAGTGCCTGCACCTGACCCAGTGTCACATCCTCAAAAAGAAAATGCCGAAATCCTCTTTCGCAACGCATCAGATCCACAGCAGGACTCTGCTGATCCGAGAGCACCACTTTGGAGAAGCACACACGAGTGCGTCCCTTGAACTGCCATTGATCCAGGGCCGAGTGCCAGCGCTGACAGGTGGCTCCCGCCGATTGCAAGTCGGTGTAACCCAAATAACTGAAGATGTGCGAAACAATCTGGGGACAAAATAGAAAATTCATAATGTCAGCTGACTTGTGACCAAAAATAGACGCCAGATACATTTTCACAATACACCAAATGGAATCACGCGACGTGATTGATTGATGTGCCTACCTCTAACGGTAATTCATCGTAACAGGAGTATTGCATTGTGTATATGTGTATGTGTTTGTGTATTTAGGGTTTATTTATTTAATTATTATTATTATTTTGCAATTGCAAATGTCCAACCAACTTGCAGCTCCTCCAAACCATCCACAACACACACATACACACCAACGACTTCCACTTGCCACACTAAAAACTATATACACACACACGCGCACGCAAAAAAAACAGTATTGGCTAACAGAGATGAGCGAATGTTAAATGTTAACAGTCACAGTGACGGCGATTTTTAAATAATTAAGGGGAAAAGTGATCAAATCTACAGTTGGTTGGCCATGAAGAAAAAACTTAAGCCTATAATATTTTCTAAACTTTTAGTATTTACACAAGTTGGCAACAGTATTTTGGCAAGCTAATTTTAATAAATATATCATATATCTTTGAAACAAAACAGGGACCGGATTTAACAGTTACTGGTAAAAGGTAAAATATAAATAAACAGTTATATTGCAAATTTTATATAAATGTTTTGAACTAAGAATTATTAAGCGATTTTTATACCAATTCCGTAAATACCAATTATCTTATGATTTTTATTATATTACTCAGCTCATAACAATTATTTTTTATTTTTATAAATTTTTTCAGATTGGTATTTCCCGAGTTTTAAAATCAAAATAAAAGAATAATTGTTATTTTCCGAGTTTTATTAATAAACGCAAATTATATAATAATGACTTCTTTGATAAAACTTATAACTGTTACGGTCCCTGAAACAAAATATCTGAAAATATTAAAATTTTTATAGCATACTAGTACCGAAGACAACTTTTATAAGCATAAGAATCGGATGTATGGATTAGAAAAGTAATATAAAAATGTTTTCCATAATTATTTTGACAACATTTGAAAATTTATGTATTCCCCGATAAAGGAGCTGGAATGGTAAATGAATTACACTAGGCAACATGGTCCAGTTTGTAGAAGGAGTGTTGGTGATTCTAGAATATTTTCGTGTGCTTAACACGAATCTATTTACCAAAATGATCCATTTTGTCAGGATGTTTGGCAATTTGAGCCTATAGTTGGTAAAGGGACCTTATTTGAGCAATTTAAGGTATGATTTCATTTTCATTATTGGAAATATCAATTCTTAAGCTTTAAAATGAACTATCCGAAACAAATCTGCGGTTTTTTTTGACGAAGATATACCATTTTGAATGCAAGTACTCGAGCTGACAAAATGTTCCCTTGCCCACACAAGTTTACTATGGGATTCGTTGAGCACTTTCTTTAAAAGTTAATGAATATTACTAGCATACTTTCATATGGTCAAAATAAGCACGTTTACCAACTATTTTCTCAAATTACAAAAAATCCAGACGTGATGGAGCATTTTGGCTAACAGATCTCTGTTATGCACTCAAAAATCTTTTTTTTAATAACCACCACCCATTTAATAAACTAAACAAGAAGGCAAAGCTAACTTCGACTGTGCCGAAGTTTTAATACACTTGAAAAACTTTACTCAAACTGATTTAACCGGTAAAATATATATAGGATATAGATATCAGATATTTAAAATTTCTAAAACATTGATAATAAAAATTTGATACCATAAAAAAAACTTTTCTTAGTAAAACACATTTTTCGACCAATCGGTCCTATGGCAGCTATATGCTATAGTCATCCGATTTTGATAAAATCTTCCAGAATTGTGATGACGCATATAAAACTAATCTATACCAAGATTGGTGACGCTACGATGGAAAATAAAAAATTTTTCACACTAGAACTTGTTTTTCGACTAACCGTTTATATGGCAGCTATATGCTATATTCATCCGATTTTGATACATTTTTCCACACATATGTAAAATCATCTAAAACTAATATATACCAATATTGGTGACGCTACAATGGAAAATAAAAAAGTTTTTCTCACTAAGACTTATTTTTTGACCGATCGTTCCTATGCCAGCTATAAGATATAGTCACCCGATCCGGCCAGTTCCGACATATTAGTTGCGTGCAGTAAAAAGAAGACTGCGTGCAAAATTTCAGCTCGATAGCTTTAAAACTGAGAGACTAGTTCGCGTAGAAACAGACAGACTGACAGACAGACGGACAGACAGACGGACGGACAGACGGACGGACAGACGGACAGACAGACGGACAGACAGACGGACGGACGGACGGACAAGCGGAAATGAACTCAGCTCGTCGTCCTGATCAAGAATATATATAGTTTATGGGGTCGAAAATTAATATTTTTATGCGTTACAAACTTCTGGGCAAAATTAATATACACTTTTCAAGTGTATAAAAAAAGTTACATTTTGTTGCCTTGTATTATTGATTTTAGACGCATTTTTCACGCTGGATCCGAATCTGGTTTCAGAGATGCTATATCTGTAATGGTTTAACTGCAAATTAAGTCTAAAAATTCCGAAATGAAAAGCTTCATAACCTAAGTATATAAGGTATCATCGAAACCTGATTCATCGGCCACAAATATAGAGTGAATTTCCGAGTTGGAGGTAATTGAGGTCCTAAACGGTAGTGTGTGTTGACCAAATCCGGCTAAATATAGAAGGATTATTTTGTCCGAATATTTGTGAGTATGAAAGTAGTTAATTGACGGTCCATATGGGTGGAAAGATTTGATATCTGGTGACGAACCGGGAAGTCAGGTGGTGTATCTCTGTGTGGGCACTCTTTTAACTCTGTTTCTTCTTTACTTTTCTTATTTATTTTAAAAATTGTTTAAAGAATTTTAATTTTCTTACTTAAAAATTTTATTAAAAATTAGAAGATCTTGTAGTTAAAGGAATGTTGGCCCCAGAGAGTTTCGAAAACAGCAGAATAAAACCACGTCTATTTTACCAAATATTCGAGGACAGAGAAAATGAGTACTTGGGACGACGGAATAGGACGTTCGTTGCAATCCTTCGAAGCGCTGTACGCTGTACAGAAGGTCAATTATAGTACTTCCTCGTACTTGGTTTTTCTTGGGGACCCTCAAAATCTGAATATATGGTCCAAAAACTGTTTAGTGCTTATTTTTCTTATATATATTGAAATAATTGATTTATTGTTTATTACCTTCCAACCCTTCTTAAATTAGAGAAATGCTTTGTTTTTTTGGTCGCTAAATATTGTCGACTGAAAATATGTCGATTTGTTTTTAAATGCCTGAAATTGATAAACAAAATTATTTAAAATGTACTTACTTGTTGTAAGTACTACTTATTAATACAAAAAGTAGCTAAATATCTGAGTTTAAGTTACTTTATTAGATAAAAGAGATTACAAAATAACGATTTGCTTACAAGTTCTGCAAATATTTTCACTAAAAACAAAAAAAAGCTGGAAAAAAAAAATAAAATAAAATAAAAAATTATCAAAAAAGCTAGAATTTCCCCTGCTCTCTGTTTTTTTTTTTTTAATTTTTCCCGCTAAGCTAAAACTGCTAATTTGGCATCACAACATACGAGCAAGATGAAATAATGGCGATATTAAGTGGGAATGATAATAAAGACTGGAAAAAATTGGTTAACTACGTCAGAAACTCCTTATTATACAAAAAACTTATCATTACTGAGATTGCTTAAATTAGTTATTCTTACGTGTTCTTAAAATCGCTTCTATCTTAAAATCCATACAAATCATAAGGAAATAGGAAATGATTTGTAGAACACATGGGATCAAATAAGTTTTAACCCAACAGATAATTTAAAACAAATGTCGTATTGTTCGAAAAAAATGGAATATTCTTTAAAACGGTTTGTAAATAAAAAAAAAACAAATTATTATTATTTGTTTAGAATGTTTGTTGTTTATTATTATTTGTTTTTATTAGAATATATTTATAAATTTTTTTAAGGGCTTTTACCCCCACCCTCTTTTACTTTTAATCCCTCCTAATCACAATCCTGCGTACGCCCCTGACAATATTTAAGCAGATGTATAGGCTGAATAGTCAGAGCTTCAGTCATACAGAATCATTTGAGCTCATAAAATCCGTTGTCTGCTCACTAAACACTCACTTGACTAACATATTTTAATGCCCTAATTGCAGAATTATACAGTTATTTAATAAATTATTAAATATTTTGCTTCCCTTTCGATCTAGCTTTTAAAATTTTAATTTTCGCGCTCTAAGTTTGCTCAAATACTGGTTCTGTTAACTCAAATACTGCTATGTTAAGTCTTGTCTTCTTCTTCTTTTTTGGTTCTGTGTTATCACGCTCTTCATTTCGTTTGGTGGGGGTGGGAGAGAACGGCGTAACACTCTCTTTGGCAGTTCTTTAGCGTCCGTCGAAGCAGTTGCATGCGATTCGCGCTTAATTTGTTGTTAATCAAATTATTTAATATTTTGCCGTTTTGGGCACGTGAATTTTCGTTTGTGTCGTCGTTGCGCCCATTGCACTTGCCGTTGCATTGTGTGTTGGCGTGTACGTGTGTGTGTGTGTGCAATAGTGTAAGTGTAGACGGGTCATTAAATTTGTGCCGCTCTGTTATTGTTGTTGTTCTTTTTAGGTAAATTGCACAAGTGTAACGGTTTTCTTGCAAGAAGTGCATCAGTAGCAGCAACAACAACAACAATAAGTGTGTAAATGAAGCTCAAGGCAAAGCGTAGAGCAGAAAACACAAAAAGTGCAGTTCATTCAAACTGAAAACGGAGCAACAACAACTACAAATTGTAAATTTTCGCGTGCAGCAACAAAATGAAAAGCGCTCAAAAGGAAATTGTGAATAGTGAAAATTAACATAGACGAGAAAAAAAGAAGGAAAATAGTGGAAGCAACAACAACAACAACAGCGACTACGACGCTGCACTTAACCCTCCCGCCCCTCTCTTTGCGTCCTTTTCCTGGTCTGGTTTTTTAACTCTCTCTCTCTCGCTCTGACACATGCGCTCTCTCAACTCGATCTCTTCCTACATTGCTTCCTCTTCTTTTTCTGATGGTTTGCCCTTTTGAGCTGCTGCTCCTTTATGAGTCACAAATGAAATGTGTGTAAAACAAGTAAAATAAAACCAAAATGCAAAAAAAAAAGTTTTGGGTGACAGTGCAAATGACGAATTCAGCTAACTTCAGCATTTCAACTCAAATTTAAATATGTATGTGCTAAATGCTAACAACAACAAAACTTATTTGTGTATAATTTTTTTTTTACTAAAACAGCCGCCGCCTTTCTTTAAACAAATTAAACTCAATTTGTTTATATGAAAAACCTAGGAAAATAAGAACTGTGTCAGTCATGATGATGATGGGAGGCTGATGCCCCCACCCACCCCCTCCAGTGGCCTACCGGCTTATCAAAGCACAGATCATTCTGTCTCTTTCTCGCCTGCTAAATTTGTTGCCCTTGCCTTTACTTTTAGACCGTTTATCAAAATCTTTCATTTGATAATAATTCTTTTTGTTCTAATTAGTAAATGTGTGAGAGTATTTTGTTGGAATACCCTTGAATAGACAAGGAAGGGTATGCTGATGATTGGTGACTTAATTAAAATCAAAAACAGGTTAATGGATAAAGTTAAAGTTGTGAATAAATTTGTTTCTCAGGGTGCATATTTAAATACCGAAATAGTCGCACATTAAAATTTAATAAATTAAATTAAATGAATTAAAAATCTACGGTAAAACGGACAAGTTATAGGCTTACAAACAAATGTACAGCTGGGTGAAAAAAACTAGGACCACCCTCACAAGCAAAAGACGTCCTAACTGCATTTGTTAGTTTTAGAAACCTTTGAATAAGTTTTTACAAGGAGAAGGCTCTTAAAAATTATAAAGCAAACAAAAATCTTTGTTTTATTTACCGTTTTCAACGAATTTAGAGAATTTTATGAAAAAATTGAGGAAATTAGACGAAAACAATATCGTATAAATGTTCCATTTTATAGTAAGAAAAACAATTAAATACCATTACACATGAGTCTTCATGTTTTCAATGATTTTTGCAGTGTATTGTGGATGGTTTTCTGAGTTTAGAGGACTCCTGACTTATAAACGAGAGCCTTTTCAACGAAACATAACAACTTTTGTCTTATCCATATATTCTTATAAGATATTCCAAAATTTTTGGTCTGGCCATTAATATCAATTTATTTGACGATATTTTCCGAACCCCAGTGTTTTGCACGAGCCTTGGTATTGATTTACCCTTAATCTTGATGATCAAAATAATATTTAAAATCAAAGTCCACGTGCTTTTCATCAAAGTAATTCTGCGAAATAAAGCAGTTTCTATGATGAATGCAAAAGTGGTCCTAATTTTTCCCTATTTTTTATCCCTTTGTCCATAAAAAAATAAAAAACAAAATATTAGGAACCATTTCAAGGACAGTTCTATTTTTTTCTTATTAGGGGAATACTATGCAATATTGAAAATAACAAGACTTGAAAAAATCACCATTTGGTCAATTGGACAAGGTGCCATAGTGGTCCTATTTTTTTTTCCAACTGTATATTGTTATGTTTCCATTCCTTTTAAAAACAACAAGTGTACTTTTAACACCAAAGTTAGCAGGTTCCTCGTACAGCGCTGTTTCGAAAATCTTCCAATTTCCTCATTAGCAAGGTTTGCTGCCTTCTCCAGATTTCAGTGGTCCCTATATGAATGTGTTGCTTGTTTTGCATTTTGCTTCTGTGGATAATCAATAGATATTCGAAGTTCTTGAGGTGCTTATTTCTGATTTTCAAGCTAATCCTAAAAAATTATGGATGACTACTGCAAGCCGAGCTTTTTTCAAACTCTTGTACATTAATAATTATTTTTTATAAGTTCTTCAAATGATTTTTGCAACTTTCATTTCCAAAAAAATAGCTAATAGTCAACATTTTCCAATTATAAATTATAATGCTGGATAACGAGGAGTAAGCCACTGTACCGAACCGAAACCGCGGTTCGGTTTATTACAAAAACCATGTTATGAACCGAACCGGTGGTTTATAACCTCCATAAACCACTGATCCTGATTGACACTGATTTGCATTCTTGCTTTTAGGAAAATAATTTTAAAAAAATTCGAAGTAAAGTCGAAGTTATAAATAGACTACTGAAGAAATAGGTGGGAATCTTCTAAATCAAATGTATAGTCATCCAAAGCCATCCAATTCATAGTCATCTATCGTGAGTAGTCAAATTCATGAAATGGTGTTTATGCACGCACTTTCGGACAGATTTCTTGAAACGAATTTCTTAAACATAGTAAAAGATTCTAAATTGGGTTGTGATCTGACAACGATCGAGCTAAATGATGGGCGTGGGAAAGAAAATTCGATTCCTTTCCGATTTGGAATCCAAGTATTTAATTCAAACATTTCCCGATTTCCTAGTTTTTTCCGGACCAGCCAGAATACCGCACAGCACCTATCTCTACGTAATCAAAATGTCTTGAAAGCATTTCTTAGTCTTCTGGTATGTGTTCTTCGGATCGTTTTCCTTTTCTAAGACCCACAATAATATAACATCACATTTTCAAATATTGGCAGATAAACATGTTGATCCTTTACAGTTTTTAATTACGACTTCGTTGTAAGAAAAACAAACATCGTAGTTAAAGGTTTTGAATGGAATACTGTATTTAAAACAATGTTGCTCTCCTCTGTCCAAAAAACATTTCACCATTTTTCTTTGGTCCAGCATGGGTGAAATAAGCTGTCAACTGAGAGCTTTTGCTGAATGCTCGTGCACACAACCAGAGAAAAGTTAACATAGATAGACAATTTGAGACGCCGCCTACCTTAACATTTCAAATAAGTCAGCTGTTCGCTGTCAGTTATTTCTGTCTCGCTCTTACCACAGTCCTTTCCTATGATGATTATAAGTAAACAGAAAGTATCTATATGATAAGGGATAATTACCCTTAACATCACTCAAAATTGAGCGGCGTTTGAGAGTGGCTCTCCATGTTAAATCCTCTCTGGTGTCAGCAGCACACTGAAGCTGCGTCAACTAAGAAGAGTGCCTCACCATTACATTATTACTTCATGGATTTTCATCTATAGTGGAACGGTCAACTCAGAGCTTTTGCCAGCTAAGAGGAAAGATCTTTTGCACACTGAAGAAATGTAAGCTAAGGAGAGGGCGCTTTGAGCGAGATAAGAAAATAAGTTGAGTTATTTGATTTCATACTTTAAAATTCCATTAACTTTTAATTCAATTAACTAAATGAGAAATGTTCGAAAACAAAATTTCTTATACCCATGTGTTCTACAAATCGCTTTCAACCCAAAAACGACCGAAATCGTCTGTGAATTGGGTGGTTTTCGGGTCGGCAGCGATTTGTAGAACATCTGGGATAGTTTTTTGTAGACGAAAATACCTTTTAATTCCGTTTAGTTATGAGAATTTACGTATGGTATAGAGTTACAATCGTACCAATATTTGCTGTAGACTTCTTTTGGAATATAGAAACAATGCGTATGCCAATTGAATTGACTTTTCATGAAATTTAATCCGTAATTTCCTGCCCTTATCTCTAGAAAAAACGTGGCTCAACTGACTATGCTTCGAATGAACAGTTTCGTGTCCCACCTTCTTTTTTCTGAATTAATTAAATAATTTTATAATTATTCTTATTATTTTACTAAGAATATTCAAGTCCCACGTTGCTTTAAAAATTATGCATTGGGGATGAATTTCAGTGCCTCAACGTTTCCGGAAACGACTTTCTAAAGTTGTGAACAAAATCGATTTGGAAGCAACAAAAACAAAAAACGTATGTCCAGGGTATGTAAGTTTTTTGTTGTACATATCTTCATTTGTTGTTGTTTTTTTTTTGTCACTTGACAGAAAATCGATAACCAAAAGGAGGGGGGAATGGTAGGGGGTGGGTGATGAGGTGCTTACAATTTTGAGTGGTGGGTGACACAATTCTTATGTATGTATGCCTGCCTCTTGGGCCTTTCCTTCGTTTATCATTCATTCAATCGTGCATATTACACGCATTACTCATGCCCCAGCCCTGACACTGACCACAACAACAACAAAAAGCAGCACCCACCCAGAGCTTACCTGCTCTCTCTCTCTCTTTCTATCCGTATCTTTTTGCCGGCCGCTTGCTCTGTTTACAAAATTTCAAAGTTCAGTGGCACGCACGAAAATCAACCCCAAAAATAACCATTTGGCAGCAGGCCCATTTTCCAGCCAATCTTCTTCACTTTATAACATAATTAAAAACTGTTTCTTTAAAAAAAAAGAAAACGCATCATCTCCAAAAGGGTTGTCGGCCTGGAAAATGCACTCAAGCGTTTGGCCTGTTGTTCTTCTTTTACTTTGCCGTCTGACAAGTTTCTGCGTTTTTGTAGTGTTTCCTTTTCCTTTCCCCACCACAAACATCGTCATCGTCATCATTGGCATTGGGAGCGACATGCACTTGGCAGTTGAAGTTGGCTAAAACAAAAAAAAAAGTGGCCATCGCTTGTGGCAATCTTAATGTCTTCTGGGTGTGTCGCCGTCGGGAAGTTCAAGAGTTCATGTGTTGCACATGCACAATGAGGGCGTGTCAAATCGTGTTATAGGCGATTTGGATTATCTTTAGTTTAGTCTAATTGAAGCAAACATTTTGATAGTTTGGTTTCCCCAAAAAAACGGCAAACGAAATTCCATTTTTTAAGTTAACATACCAGAAAACTCCGAATGCATTCATGTGTACACGAATTTACTTAAGCGCTGGCTTTGTTAATTTTAATCATATTTTTAATTGTTTTTAGTTGTAAAACTCCCTAGAAATTGAAAAAATGCATTCGATTCGGTAGAATTAATTTTGCAATTCCAGAAAGAAGGAAATTTAGTTCAAAAAATACCCTATTTACATGGGTGGATCCTATAAGTACCCCTTTTAGACAAGAAACTTAATTTTTTGTCAGGATAAATCAAGTATAAGTCGCAGGTCTAGGTAATTCGGAATAGAGCTGCGTGCGTGAGCGATTTTTCCTTCACATAATGCACGATTCATGCACGATTTAAGGAGGGGTCACGAATGATCACGCACGATATAAAAGAAAGAAAACTTCGTGAATACTGCAAGACTTATATTGACAATGAATAACTTTAGCACTCACGAATCACGCACGAAAATAAAATGGGTTCGCTTCAACAAAAGTTTCAAATCCTACTTTTTACAACCCTTAAATTTATTTTGTCTGATCAAAGAAGAAGTATATACCAACAATTACTAGAAGAAATAATACTAATACATTTCAATTAAAAATAAATGAAATCGTATGTTCAAGAAACCAAAAATTCAGAAATTCGAAAGATCTTTTTAAATTTCTAACAAGTTAATTGGTTTTTCTTAAAATTTTATTAAACCTAGGTTCGAACCAATCAAGGCTGCAAACCTCCAAAATTTTGGAAGAGGTTCGGTTCGTAGGTTCGAACCAGTAAGGAATCTGTGGGTTCGGTTCACAAACCGGTTCCTGAATCCTCTGAACCTCAGGTTTTGGTTCGAACCTTGGTTCACTTAAGCAAAAAATAATATGAAGCTAGTTTTTACAATTAATTTATATGATTCAATTATTTTGATCATTTTTTGATGTATGCTCTCTTGGACAATTTTCGAAGGAATCTATAACATCATTGATAGATTTTATAATTGACATCGGTTCATTGCTTTCTATTGTTCTTATTAACATCAATTCTTTAGTCAGTCGTAAAGTCATTTAAAGTTAAATTTTAAATAATCATAACAAGAATTTCTTCCGTCTGAAAAATTACTTAATTTTGTGAACCGAACCTTTTTTTCAGAGTAAGTGGTTCGGATTGTGGTTCGGATGAATTTCTTAAACCAAGTACAAAAGAATTGACTTGGGTTCGTAACGAAATACATTTTTTGTCGATCTGAGTACCAGGCTTTAAAAAAAAAACCGGACCATGAACCGAACCTTCTACATTTTTGATCCCTCGAACCTGAACCGAGTTCAGAAATTCAGGAATCGCCCTACTTTTGACATCGTTTAGGATCTCTGTTTTTTTGTTCTGTGTAGTTATCAGGGCTGCAAAACGGTTCGGAGACGGAGTCGGATTCTTTGGAATTTTTGGAAAGTCCAAACCGAACTTAAACTGGAGCTGCCGTTCAAAAAAAAAAAATGTTTTTTCGAAAAAAAAATTTATTTCGTTACAATAATTTATATAAATAGAATCACTTTCGAAGAGCTAGTTAGTATTGATGCAATACCACAGTGTTTTTAAAGCCTGGTACTTAGATCGACAAAAAATAATCATATAAAAAGAATCACTTTTGATCAGCTCATGAGTATTGAAGCACTGCCACAGTGTCTTTTTTAAAGCATATTGTAACAAAATTCATTTTTTTCGGATCTGAGTACTAGGCTTCAAAAAAAAGATTTTTTTTAACGTCAAAATTTTTTGCAATAGTTTTATTAGGATTATTTCTTTTCTATTCCCAAAAATCATCACAGCCTTCCAGCAAATTACTTAGTTTGATCGTTTCTTTGTCTCTGGTGTAGAATAATTACTTTCAGTACGACCGCATTTGAACTCGTTGAACCAGTATCTCGAGACTTGATCGACAGAATCTTTTTGGGCTTTTATTTCAGATACTTATTCATCAGGATCTACCAATAAAGATTTACGAACTTTGACAATAATTGTTTATCGATATTTATCGTATTTTATCGATTTATTCAATACTAAAGAAGTTAACGCTGCCAAACCGTTGGGAAATAAACCGAATTTGGGGTTTAAGTTCGAAATCAGTTTTCGGTAGTCTTACTTGACTATTTGAAAAGGTTTAATTCCTTTCCCTTTCTTTCTAGATCTGTACTTAAGAATCCCACTTCCACTGCTCTGGCACGTAATACCTAAACCTCTTAAATTTTAGCCAGCTATTCAAAGTGACATACCATTTCCATTGAACTCATTTAGTGACGGTTACCATTAGCTAATGTTCCCACAGCCTTGTTTTCCACTTATCGAGTTGCAACCATATCAGACTTTATCTCAAGTGTGGCATCTCTGATAACCGTACAAAAAACAATCATCAACTTCATTTCCAAAGAAATATTATTAATAACCCCAGGGACCAAAAAAAAAAAACTTCAGCTCCGCGGTTTGATCTTCGACTGGGTAATTAAAGTTCAGCAGGCAACGCCCACAGAAAATATGCCTAATTAGGCGCAGATAAAAAAAATATGAAAATTTGAAGAGTTAACACAGAGGCCGCAGTTAACAATTAGTCGAATTAGTAGAACTAATGCCGAAGGCCCAGTTAGATATATCAATTTGTAATTGAACTTGTTAACTCGTTTGACATGCAAATTTGTCCGATCTGCGCCATGACATAATCCCCCATATAGCTCACCACCACCCCGAGGCATGATCTAATGGAGTCGTTCAATCAATGCAATTTAGAATATGATTTCATTTTTAAGCCTAGTTATACATTACTCGTTTCGTTGTTGTAGACAATTAAAAAATTGTTCCCATGCCCGGTTGCGGCCGCCGCCGGTTCATTCCTCGAAGCGAGATGACGTTGTCAAACTTGTTTTCTATGAACTTTTTATCAGCGTTTATTGTTTTGTGACCGTTTGCTGTTTATTGCCCGTTCAACTGTCGTTTAATTGACTGCTTTGTTGTGTCTCTGTGTGTTCACATATTCTCCCTATGGAATGGATAAAATTGGGTACACCTACAAGAGATCCCCCAGTTCTATTGTAATGAGGAAATAAGGAAATGAAGTTTGCAATAACTAACAAAGAGATTAAAGTCTTATCGCAACTGAGCCTATAAGAAATTTGGCCATCAACTGTTATAGCAGTCGATTGGTATTTGGCCATAAATAGTTTATGTTACCTTCAGACCAATAATTCTCTTTGAAAACCTACCATACACATAAAAGTCAGTTAGATTGCTGAAGCCAAGGAAGTAGCAATTTTTAAAGCTAATGGAATGATAAAATTATGACACATAAAACTGAACTCATAAGTTGAATAGTAGAGATGGGCGCGGGAAATAGGATAGAAGGTCTTTAAAAAGAAAACAAGTAAGAAAGTTAGTTAACTCTGTTAAGTGTGGGGCCCGCTCGAGCTATGTAAGTGCTGCCCATCACGGTTGCGGCCGGTGCTGCCCATTAATTTTTTGATTTGCTTATAACTTGAAAATCGTGCATCTGATCGGAAAACGGTGTATGAAGGATAAATCAGTAATGATGATTAGATGATATTTTTAGAAGGTCCGAACAATCTATCTTTGAAATGGTTGGAAATATGACGTTTTTTCCTTAGTGTCAAAAATCAAAACTAAACTTAAACTGTCTGCAAGTATAAGGAGTTTATATTCTATACACTTCAAACCGTAGTACGGTTACCGTATACAGAAAAAAAATCCACGATAAGCTTTCCTTATCGATGTCAAAAGGTTTTTTGACAAAATGACAATATTTGACATTTTTATCGATATATTTTTTTTTAACTTTAACAAAGAACGAACTTTTTAAAGTCGAAGCCAACATCCGGAACTTAAAAATATCGCCGAAAGTACACAAAAAAATATTCGATATACGATATATCGAGTTAGTTAAATATCCGATATTGATAAATCGTTTTGTCGAAAAAAATATCGATATATCGATACTATTTTTGCTTTTGCTGTTCCTTAGTAAAATTTAAATTGATCGTTTTTACTTTTTGAGCAGGCGTCCCATGTACTGCCAAGTGCTGCTCCAGTGTCTTTGAATTTCAGCGCCGAGTGTGTCTCAAATCTTATTGAGCAAATCAAATGTTTGACACCTTGGTTTTTCGAAAACTTTTCAGATAGACTAGGACCATCCCATACAGCCACCGCAGCATGGTTATCATTTTTCTTGATACTTCTTTACACGCCAATTTTTAGAAGAGTTGCTATCTATTGATCGTATCAAAGGCAAAGGCTCAAAAGTCAATGAAGAATGAATACATTTTCTTCTCTCTCGTTGGATAAGACGTGTAAACCCCCAAGCACTCAAAAAATATTTCGCCAAACCCCATTTGGAAGTCTTTGTTGTAGAGAAACACTTTCTTTTATTCAGTTATCTTAGATTCTTTTTTAAAAGTTGATCGGGTTTGTCCTAAGACTATTTTGACCTAAAAGTATGATCGATAAGATCGTCTATAATATAATTTGATATGAATTTAATATATACGGAAACGGGCAAGAATCAAGTTTTTTTGAATTGAAAAAATCGTACCTGATTTAAGAATTTTCTACTTAATATAAGAATTGTGTGCTTAATATAGGAATTGTGTAATTTCATCAAGTATTTTTATATTCTTATCAAATATTTTGTACTTGAATCAAATATTTTCGTACTTGATTCAAATATTTTTAAAATGTATTTAATACAGGGATTAATCCCGAAACAAATATCGGTTCCGGTACCGGTCCCGGTACGTACCAAAACGAGCATTTCGGTTAAAGGTCCTTTCGGTTTTCAGGTTATTTCGATTTTCGGTTGCGATACGGTACTCAGATTTTTACTACACGGTATAAAATATTACGGTACGTAGCGGTACAAATAACTTTTTTTTTTAGTCCAGAAACTTCGTTTCTAAAATTTATAATATCATTTTCTAACATTTCTATATATAAGCGAGGATTTTTTTAGACTTAAAAATCCCTTACATTTAATAAGAGGGTTTATATTGACCAATGAAATGTTTTTCCGCTTATTAGAAATATTTTTTTCAGCATTTTATGTTTCTTAAAAGAGAATGTGATTCTGGTTATTATTCTTTAAAGCCGAATTTCTAAAATGCAAGACTCTTTTTCTGAGTGTATACATTGCTATTTTATCAGTTGAAATATATGTTAGACATAATCATAATTTATTAATAAGAAACCGGAACAATACCGGTATTAGAGTATCGGCATGGTTCCGGTTTTTTCGGTTCATATTATAACGGTTATCGGTAATCGGTTCTCAAAAAATTTTAATATCGGTTCCGGTTTCGATACCGGTATCTGGCTTTTAACGGTTTATTTCGGTTAACGGTTCCGATTACGGTATTATTCCCTGATTTAATATATACGGAATCAAGTATTTCTGAATTGAAAAAATCGTACCTGATTTTAGAATTTTGTACTTGATATAAGAATTGTGTACTTAATTTAAGAGTTCTGTAATTTAATCAAGTATTTTAATACTCTTATCAAATATTTTCGTACTTAAATCAAGTATTTTCGTACTTGAATCAAGTATTTTCGTATTTGAATCAAGTATTTTCGTACTTGAATTAAGTATTTTCGTACTTAGCGTACTATTGAAACCGTTTGTACTTGAATCAAGTTCAAAATTCTGAATTTTTTCCTGAGTGTATTAAGAAAAAAAAATTTCAAACAATTCGGGTAAACTTTTTTTCGAACGCAGACAGCTGAGCCACATTATTTACAACCTGCGATTTTCCTTTCCTTTCTTTCATCAACTGGAAATTCTTTTAATTTGCTTTAAAAGGAAAAAAAAATTCTTGCTAGAATTCCTTTAAGCGAGCAAAACTTTACAGCATAAATCTTGCTGGTCTAGACTATTTTTGCCTCCAACTCCCCTTAGGAGATATGTCATCTCAGCCCTTGGCCTTCGGCTGCTGTTTCACGTAGTTTTAATTTGTATTTGCCAGCGTCACGTTGTTTGTCACCACAGCTGCTGCTCAGTTGGAGGGCAGCCGCTTGTCTCGTCTCATTTTGTTTTCAATTTTAATTTGCAAGTTAAATGCGAACCGTGTGGCCGTTTCTAGAGTCAATTTGCTGGTGATTTAATTAAGACTAAAAAGACGCCCCCTCCCCTGCAGCAAAAAGTAGAGTAGAATAAACGTAAATCAGTAGAGAGGTTGGCACTATTGTTTGATTAGATCAGAGCGGGGCCAGGTAAATGTGAGTGGCGCTCATTTCGTAATTTCCCAAACATTTTCAGTCAAAGCCCGAGCACAATCGAAAACAAGGCAACGCTTATCTGCTTGATAAGAAGAAACAAATATACAAAAGTCGACTCACAAACAATTTGATAACTCGGGCGTCTGTCAACCTGTATACAGTTTGAGAAGCACCATGTGATAATCTGCTTGCCACTCACGTCGTATTTTTATATACAGTTAGAATTTGTTTATTGATAAAGTCAACGGCAACGACGACTTCCCACGCATGTCAATAATAATTCCATTTAGCCAGCGATAATTGGCCATTGCGCTTGAAGACCAAAGTCAAGTCATAGTAACGGGTCAATACGGATTCTTGTTCTGCTTGTTTCTTTGATAGCTTTTGGCCAAGTTTTTTTTTTGTTTAAGCGGCGCTCTCTCTGTCTCTCTCTCAGTCTTTCTCTCTTCCTTATTATTTCCGGTTGCGCAGGCTTAAACAAAAAACCGGTCGCTCTCTCTCTCTCTCTCTCTTACTCTTTTGCTCTTTGGTTTGTGTTGACATTTTGCTGCAGTTGTAGTTTCCGTTTGTTTAATTCGAATTTCATTGATTGTCAGCTTTTCGATTTCGAAACCAAACTTAAGTAGCAGTTACTGTCAAACTGTAAAGTACTCTAATCAGAAATTGTTGTTGTTGTTGCTGTTTTCCGCTTAAATTGGCATTGACCCAGTCATATACCAGAAGAATGAGCACAAAAGGCACTTGATAAGCCGGGAAATATTTATATATTGTATAAGCAAAGTTAAGCTGATAAACATTTAAACCGTAAAGCCTAAAAGTATACTATAATCAACAAGTGGCCAAGAGATTTACTCTTAATCATCAATTAAACCTAACAAATTGCTTATCAAACTTTATGTTTCATTTTAAAGATTTTTCTCGCGCCGCCTAAAAGTAGGCCCCACTTTTCGAAATTAATTTATATTTTTTTCTCACTTTTCACTTGCAGCTTTTACATAAAAGTATTCATACCCGGAATTTAGCCAAAATGTTGCTAGCCAAATCCTAGTTAAGCATATTTACATAGAGTATCCAAAAATTAAACCTCGCATCTTGTTCAACTGCAAACGCCATCACGGCTTCTCCGCGCAGTTATCACCGTTCTCGCTCTACCCCCCAATCACCGCACTCTCCGCAAGCGGCCCTAATCCTTGGTCGTGGTCACAACCACAACAATTGTCAATCGCCCACGCCGTCGCCGCTGCAGCTGCAGCCACGTCTCCATCACTCCGAGCAACAATTGTGCAAACGCCGACGCATCTATGCCTCAACGGGGAGTGCTGCCAATATCATGATGGATCGCGAATCCCTTAGCGAATGGGCTAAGGATAAGCCGCTCAGCATATTGCAACTGGATCCGGCTGATCGAGCGGTATTACGCATAGCAGGTGAGTGAGAAGAATATTTATTTAACATTTTAAAAGAAAGAAATATTGGAAGGAAGAGACAAAATTATCAAGATAATCACTTGAAATAATTAGTCATAATTGGTTTTAATTTTTCTTAAATGTCTGGATTTCAATTTCATAGAAGTTTATGCACAAATAAAAAAAAAACATGACTTTTGCCCTTTAAAGTATGCTATGTTTATGAATATAAATAATTAAGGAAAATGTTTATTTTTTAATAGCGTTAACACTCATTATTTTTGTATACCTTTGACTGGTCCGACAATCTGAGTGAATGCACAATGTGGATTATGTAAGATGCTGCCATAACTGACTTTAAATTATCTAGTTCAAAAAAGAATAATTTAAAAAAATAAAGTTTGCATACTTTGAGGGGCAAAAAGCATAAGCATATATAATTTTGCAAAAAGAGCAACTAAAATAAATTAATTATCATGATGGATATAAATGTCCCGTGCGACATGTCCCGTGAGAAAGTACCTTAATATTGAATTTGAAAAAAAAAACGTTGAACTTATAAGGAATTTTTTGTTTAAAATTAATACCATTCAATGTACAACATTCTAAAATTTAACACATTAAAATGTTGTCTTAAAATTCGCTGAAATCGGCTTTTGAAACCACTTCTGTTTTTGTCCCTTGAGAATGCCTTGTTTTTTTGCAATTATTTTGAAAATTAAAAATTCGACAAAATCAACCTTAGCACCAATTATAAGGCTAATGAAGAGCTAAAAGTTAAGAGTTCAAAAAAAATAAAAATACGATTTATCCGACCGTCCGTGCGTCTGCTTCTATGCTATCTTCTCCTTCAGTCTTAAAGCTATCTTAACCAAATTTTGCAAAAATTCTTTAAATACATATAGGCAACACATTTCTCGGAATTGGCCGGCTTTAAAAATGTTCAACGGTCCCGTTCGACATATTGGAAATGCCCATATAATAAAAATCTTGTTTAAGCTATAATAGTATAGAAAAAAGCTTATAGCTATAGAATATAGTCACCCGATTTTGAGCAAATATTGCAGATCTCATTGAAATCATATATTAATCATAATCGCTAAGTTTATGAACCCTAAAATTGAAATCAAATATGTTTTTATTTGTCTTAAACTCTAATTATGAAGATATTTGCCCCAAAATTGGTTACCAAGATTCCCTTGGTTTTTACCATTATTTTGTATAGCTGTCATATAATGGATCTGAGCGACTTGCATCAACTTTGTGGTTTTTTGAGATATTAAACTTAAATTCGGTTCCGTGCTCATATTTTTAGCTCCTAAGACGACTTTCTAAATTTGGTTCCATTTGGATCACTCTTTTATATAGCTGCCATATAAAAGATCAGGCCTACTTGCCCCATTTTTGTTGTTTTTTTGAGATATTGGACTTAAATTCAGTTTGTGTTTATACTTTTGGCTCCTAAGACGACTTAAAAAAATTTGGTTCGATTTTGAGCACTATTTTATATAGCTGCCATATAGTGGATCAGACCGACTTGACCCACTTTGTTGCTTTCTTAAGCTATTGCACTTAAATTCAGTTTGTGCTCATATTTTTAGCTCCTAAGACGACTTACAAAATTTGGTTCGATGTGGATCACTATTTTATATAGCTGCCATATAGTGGAACAGACCGACTTGCACTAACTTTGTGGGTTTTTAAGATATTGTACTTAAATTCGGTTTGTGCTCATATTAATAGCTCCTAAGACGACTTACAAAATGTGATTCGATTTGGACAATTATTTCATGTAGCTGCCATATAACCGATCTGACCGACTAAATCCCATTTTTTTTTAATCTCACGTTACAATAAGCCGGATTTGTAGATTTAAAAGATTGTTTGTTCTCAAAATCGTATTTTGAAATAAATTAATTGGTCGAAATTAATTTCGATGCTGAAAAGTAAATTCGATACAGACAGGGATTAATCCCGAAACGAATATCGGTTCCGGTACATATCGAAATGATAATTTCGGTTCAAGGTTCCATTTCGGTTTTCAATTTATTTCGGGTTTCGGTCCCAATACGGTACCCAGATTATTATTTTGGTATAACCGGTACGTACCGGTACAAGTACCATTTCGCAATGGTATCCCTGCACTCAAGAAAAATTCTACCTAGTATTAAGGAATTATCTGTATTCTTTAGTCTCCCAGACAAGCTTGCCTATGGGCCGATTTCTCAAATTTCACGTAGAACTATCTTAGTTTATCTTTCTTAACTTATATAAAATTTTTCGAAAAATGATATTTTAAAATAATCGGCTCTAAAAATAGAGATTTTTCGTGATTTGAATAAATTTGAACCCATACTATAAGACATCGGTCCTATATAGCTCATAATAGGCTGGTAAAGTACTTAAAGGGGTATATCAGGTCTTAAAACTCTCTAAAACATTACATTTTTCTAAATATTAAAACAAAACTTTCTTATAATAGAAAATAATATTTCTAAATTTGAGAACGACATTTGAGAAAAATTTCTGATATTTATATTCACTTTTTTCTACCAGTTCTATATTTTAAGAAGGATTTCTCTAAGACATAGAAATCCTTAACATTTAAGTAGAGGGTTTATATTTTTTTGCTTTTCGGAACATTTTTTCTATATCTTATATATCTTAGAAAAGAATTTGATAACGGTTTTTCCTTAAGGGCGAGTTTCCAAAATAAAAGCCTTTATCTGAGTGTATATATTGAAATTTAAAAAAAAATCCTTAAATCAGTAGTACAAAAAGTACCGGTATTAGCGTTTCGGTATGATTCCCGTTATTTTCGGTCAACGGTTTTCGGTTCTAAAAAATATTTAATATCGTTACGTGGCTTGAAACGGTTTATTTTGGTTAACGGTTCCGGTTCCGGAATAATATTCCCTTATAAATTGGAGCAGATCACAATTATTGTAGGGTTATTGACAGCACACACACACACATCTCTCTGAACCTTTCTCTCATCATTCACGCGTATAAATGATGGCAAGCCCCCGTACAATGCCCGAGGAATTCAATAGACTTTACTTTAGACTGTTTTCCATTTGTAAAAAGCTGGCAGTACATTTTGTGTGCAAACAATGCCCTCAGACAGCAGCGACATAAATTTCGATTTTTGTTGCAATTGCAAAATGAGAAAAAAAAACTACGTCAAGGGAATGGAGGGACTGGGGGGACAAATGACTGTGGGCTGTAAAACTCCGTTGGCGGCACAGAAATAGAATTACAACCGACAACGAGAAGGCGACAGACAGCATCAGCAGCAGCAGCAGCAGAATTGGCTGGGGGGAAGTGGAGGCTGCTACCGTTAGGCGTGGAATTAGCGCATAATATGTGCGTTGTGTTGCGTTTCATGAGCGAAGAGAAGGTGTATTGGAAAAATGTCAATGCAAGCGGCGGGAGCAGGAGAACTAGTGCAAAAAATCTCAACGTATGCAAAAGCTGGCTGGCCACAGTTTGACAAGCACTGTGGGTGCAATGAACCTCAAGAGCGACACACACACAAGTCAAGTGGGTTGGGTTGGGTTGGGTTAAGCAAATATTTGGCCAAAATGCATTATTGTCGTCTTGTCAAGTGGGGCGAAGTGGAGTTTATCAGCTGGGGGAATATGAGATAAGAAGAAGGCATTTTTTGGAGCTATTATAATAAGAAATTCTTAATTCTTTTTCGATTCTTTTTCTTAAGAAACCAGAAGCCACTTCCCCTGTGTTTGTATCGTAAACACTTTCGCCTGTTTAAACTTGTTTTTGTCACTTTTCCACAATGCCAACAAGTTGATTTCCTCCTCCCTCAATTGTACAATAATTACATTCAACTGGAAATGATTTGTGGCATTTCAATGAGCACAACAAACGCCCAAGATAAAAACTGAAAACTAGAAATTTTTGTTCAAATGGATTAAGATTGATGCCTGATGGTTGTTGCATTGGGCGGGTGGTCTGTAAGTCCCCAGACATATAGCGGAGTCGTCTACCTACGCCTAAATACCAAATCGACCTGGTTGGTAAGCAAAAAAAAACTTGATTCGCATGCGAAATTAAAAGTTTGTTAGAGTCTTAATTAGCCCTGAGCCAGTTAGCCCACACACACACACAAATCTAAACATGTAACGGAAAACTTACCCACATATTGGGCCAGGCAAAAAGTTTTTAATGAACAGGCAAGACGCCCCCACACAAAGCTGATTGTTTGGTCTAAGTAAGCTTCGATTGAAAGATGTGTTAACAATTTGATTAAACAATTTATTTAAAAGCGTTTTAAGGCTATTTTTAATCTTCCTCTCACTCTAGCTCTCTCTGTCTTTCACTGTCGGGGTACGCCTTGGCCCTGCTTACCAATTTTGGTATGAGCCAATTCTTTCTCACATATTTGTTCATTGAGTGGGTTATAATATCGTATCGATCGTTTTATTGTTTATTTGGTCACTTCGATTTCGTTTGATAAACTTGGTCATGTTTCTGGCTTGGAAGTTTGTGGTGTTGCAGCATAAGCGTTTATTTTTAGACTTGGTGCTATCATTCATACTTATTCATATATCCAAAATATGGTCATCGATAACGATAGCTATCGAAATGGCTTTATGAGGTGTGTATTGGCTCGTTCATGAGTAAGAGAACAAATGTGAACAAGTGAACATGTTCTCTTTAAGTTTGTTTGTTTGTTTAGATACTTAGACCGCATTTACACGATGAAGGAAACTTCATGAAGTTTCTCAAAAAGCTTTTGTTTGTGGTAAAGAGGTGTGGCGGGGTGGCTTACCCCTCTACGCCTCTTTCCTACAAGCAAGTGCTTTTTCAAAAACATCATGAAGTTTGCTTCACCGTGTAAATCCCGTCGTACTCGCTTTGTCGCTAAACTGAACAAGTAAAAACTTTCTCTGTATTTGCTCTTTTTTGTTCAGTTGTGCACTCACTTGTTCTTGTTTGTGGGGACCCCAAAGTGGTTTAACAGCCCTAAAATCGCTCTAAAACAATTACTTACCCAAAATCTGCCTAAGAACTACCAAAAATAGAGCTACGATAATGATAATGATCTTTTACGTGTTGGTTATACGGCCAATACGGCCGTAAAATTTATTTTTGCCGACTTCAAAGTGGTATAAGAGTTAAAAAAAAACGCTCCAAATTTGATCTTAGCTCCGCCAAAAATAGAGCTTCATTAATGATTTTTCGCGTTTTGGATTGATTGGAACCCGTACTTTAAGAGTACGTTTCAATATGGCCGAATAATGCTTTTTGCGGACCTCAAAATAGCTATAAGAGCGCTTAAACGCTCTAAAATACGTCTTAGCTCCTCTAAAAATAGAGCTACGTTAACAACCTTTCACTTGTTGTTTAGTTAAGAACTTGTTCTTAAAGACTATAAAAGCCCTTAAACGCTCTTAAATATACCTTAGCTCCGCCAAAAAAATTTACCTACGTTAATGATTTTTCGCGTTTTGGGTTGTTTGGAACCGTTCTTTAAAAGAACGTTTCAATAGGGCCGAATAATATTTTTTGCTGACCGTAAAGTGGTATAAGACCCCTTAAAACGCTCTAAAATAGAGCTAAATTAATTATCTTTCCTTCTTTATTACTACGTTTCAATATGAGCGAGCGTAAAATACTTTTTGGGGACCTCAAAGTAGTATAACAGCCCTAAAACCGCTTTTATACAATAACTTACCTAAAATCTGCCTTAGCTTTGCCAAAAAAATATAGCAACGTTAACGATCTTTCACGTGTTGGTTGCTTGAACCAGACTAACGACTAAGTCCAAAACAAAACCCTTAACGGACCCAATGTGTATAAGAGTCTAAAACACTTTAAAATTTCTGCTCCCAAAATAAGCACGATCTTTCACGTGTTGGACAGTTTAAAAACCGTACTTTGTCACTTCGTTCCAATACGGTCGAAAAATTCTTTTTGCGGACCTTAAAGTGGTATAAGAGCGCTTAAACGCTTTAAAATCTGATTTAGCTCCACTTAAAATAGATCTACATTAATTATCTTTCGGATTGATTGGAACTCGTACTCTAAGACTACGTTTTTATATGACCTAAAATACGATCGTAAAATACTTTTTGTGAACCTCAAAGTGGTATATGAGCCCTAAACGCTTTAAAATCTGTCTTTTCTCCGCCAAAAATAGAGCTACATTATTGATTTTCGCGTTTTGGATTGATTGGTATCCGTACTTTGAAACTACGTTTTAAAATGACCCTAACTACGGCCGTAAAATACTTTTTGTGGACCTCAAAGGGGTATAACAGCCCTAAAAACTCTATATAAGAATCTCTTACCTAAAATCTACCTTAGCTCCGCCAAAAAATAGAGCTTCGTCAACTATATATCACGTGTTGTTTAGTTTAGAACCTGTACTTAAAGACTACGTTCCCATCCGGCCGTAAAATACTTTTTGCGGACCTCTTATACCACTAAAAGCCCAAAAACGCTCTAGAATCTGTCTTCGCTCCGTCAAAAATAGAGCTACGTTACTGATCTTGCACGTGTTAGATAGTTTAGAACTTGATTTTTAAGACTACGTTCCAATACGGCCGTATAAAACTTTTTGCGTATCCCAAAAGGGGTATAAGAGCCCTAAAAACGGTCTAAAAATTACCTTAGCTTCGCCAAAAATAGAGCTTCATTAATAATCTTTCGCGTTTCGGATCGATTGGAACCCGTACTTTGAAACTACGTTGGAAAATGACCCTAACTACGTCGCTAAAATACTCTTTGGGGACCTCAAAGTAGTATAACAGCCCAGAAAACGCTCTAAAACTAACTCTTACCTAAAATCTGCCTTAGCTTTGCCAAAAATAGAGCTAAGTTAATGATCTTTCACGTGTTGGTTAGTTTAGAGTCCGTAACGAGTCAAAACGGCGATAATTGAGGACGATAATAATAATTTTTGGGGACTTTAAAGTGGTACAACAACCCTAAAATGGTTATAGAACAATTAATTTCCAGCCAGTGCCTTGAAACGGTTAATTTCAGTTAACGGTTCCGGTATAATTCCATCGATTGGAATTTGATACAAAATTAAATTAAATTGAGCTTAGTTGTTATTCAATGGCGCTGAAAACCGACAACGTGCTATGAAAAAGTATATTTTAATATCAAATATTAAAAAATTTTATTATACGGTTCAAATTTATGTTTTTTCTCAGTGTACTTTCTTCTTTGTAGAATTGTTTTCTCACTTGCTCGACTGATGACTTTGCCATCAATAGAAATTTATCAAATGAGCAAGTGAGAGAGTTATTTAGCAACTGAACCAACAAGAACAACTGAACAAGTGAGTAAAAAAAAAAAAAAAAGAACCCAGTGACTCACTTTGCACACTGAAATGAGCAGCTGTGTCAACACTGGCCAATCCCTGGATCAGTACAACGTTCATATATATTGCATTTCATTAATAAATCTATCTCAACGTTTTACTTATTCCAATCACATTCGTTGACATATTCTCAACCATTTGATGGCTAATTAGCCTGGCAACAGTTGCCTGCCTAACCGGAAGTAGGTACAGTTTGTCCCAAGCGATCGATGCTGGGCCAGAGTTGTCACCTTTGATCTGAATTGGTTCATTTGTCAATTTATATCGCCCCTTGTTCGATTGGTTACTTCTATTTTTTGGTATATTGTGCCTTAGATACGCCTACGACGACATAACACGATGTTGTTAATTGAAAACTGATAACTGTTCTCTGTTTCTTTGAACTTGCTGCTGCTTCTGTTTATGAGCACGTAGTTGTTTTATTTTTTCATTTTTCTTTCTATTTTTGCCATTCTGTTTTGGACCTTTTTTTTAATTGTCATTATGTATGCGTGTCTTCATATCGTTGGGCGTATCTAAGCTTGTGTCGCTTTATGTGTGTGTGTGTGTTCCTGTTGATATCTCTAATTAGTTTTCAATTCAATTTGCATTTCTCGCTCGTTCGTTCTCTCTATCGATAACTAGCTTTTGGCTGGTTAAGTAATTATTCGTTTTAGAATTATGACATTTTTAAGTGTTCGGGAATTTAATTAGATTTTAACGACTAAAACTGATGAAAAACCTTCAAAATATAAACGATGATACATTTGTTGTTTGACTTCTTTATGTGCGCCAGTTGAAAGATGAAATTGGATTGCTTTGGGGTTTTTTTTAATTAGCTAGTTACAGGTCTTGAAAACGTGAGACAATTCACATGCAACATGAATGTAATGGAAGAGTAATCATAAGATCTTTCTTTTGTCTTTTGTTTGGAAGGTGTACCAAGTAGTTTGGCAAACTTCTTAGATACTACGAGGGGTGAATTAATAAGTACTTATGACATTTTTTTATTTTTAAGAAATTAAACAAAAAAAATCCTTGACAAATAGACTATATATCACTTAGCCCAAACAGATAAAGCTAGACATCTAAAATTTTACATAGACCTTCTCTAAGGTAAGTGAGTTGCTATTTAAGTTTCTGGCCTAGGTTACTTCTAGCCATTTTTTCAGGACCAATTGGCCTTTTCCCAAAAAAAAGTTTAGACTTTTTATTGATAAATAGCTCCAACAACTCTTTCATTTTACACGTTTTATATCGATTAACGATTAATCAAAAACTTTCCCTCGCCAAAAAAAGGAATTAATTTAGAAATTATTTTTTTGCAATTATTTTTCACAACTTTCAACGTGGATTAACACGACAAGAGTGCAACGATGAACTTAAATCTCGATGAACGATGAATTCAATAGCGGGCGATGCTCGCTCGAAGACGAAGGTCGTGAAGGCCGTCCAAAAACAGTCGTTGTGCCAGAAAACATTGAATCTGTGCGTGAACTGATAATGCAAGATCGTCATGTGACATACCTTGAGATAGAGGCATCCTTGGGCTTTTCTTCCACCAGCAAACATTCGATATTGCATGAACACCTGGGCATAAAAAAAGTTTGTTCTCGTTGGATCTCGCACAATTTGACAATCGCTCAAAAAAAGGCTCGTGTGGATTGGTGCAAAGAAATTTTAAAAAAATACAATCGCGGTGTTTCAAAACCGTTAATAAGATCGTCACAGGTGACGAATCATGGAGCCCGAATCAAAACAGCAATCGACCGTGTGGGTCTTCGAAGACGAGCCAAATCCAACGAAAGTCGTTCGTGGAAGAAGCACTTCAAAGCAAATGGTCGCCTGTTTCTTCGGTAAAACTGGTCATGTGGCGACTGTTCAGCTTGAGCAACGTAGGACGGTCAATTCTGAGTGGTACACCACACTTTGTTTGCCTGAAGTCTTCGGAGAAATTCGAAAAACGAACAAGAGAAGACAGATCATTGTGCACCATGACAATGCGAGCTCTCACACATCAGCTCACACCAGCGCCTTTTTGACCGCCCAAAACGTCGAATTGATGGGTCATCCGCCGTACAGTCCTGACTTGGCACCCAATGACTTCTTTTTATTCCCGCACATCAAGGGAAAAATGCGTGAAGTTTCGTCGAAAGAAGATGCTGATGAAGAGTTCAAAAACCATGTTTTGGAGGTGTCTCAATCGGAGTGGAAAAAGTGCTTCGACAATTGGTTTGAGCGCATGCAAAAGTGTATAAATCTTGCTGGAGAATACTTTGAAAAACAAAAAAACACATTTTTGATCATAAATATTCGCGTTTTCATTATTAGGCCAGAAATATATATAGCAACCTACCTAGTTAGATAGATTTGTAGTTAAGTCTGGGATTTACAACAAGAATTTATATATAATCTTTGACACTTGTTTAATATTTTCTATTCCGATCCAAACCGAATCGTATCTCAGTTCCTTTTCTGTATCTTACCGAACCTAATGTTTCGGTTACAGGTTCTGTTAAGGTTCTAATTAATTTCGATAGTCGGTACCGTTGGTTTTTTTGCACCGGTACAATTTAAAATTCCTTTACAGCCGATATGACAGCAACCGAAGATATGGTTGCAAACTATACATAGATACGCCAGTATTCATACTTTTTTTCAACAGAATGTAGTTAAAAATTAAACATAATAATTTATTCCCCGACAAAATATATGATATTGTAAGGAATATCATAAGCACTATATGCAGTGCTGGGAACTTTACCGATTATCATTTAAGTAAATTTTTTGTAATTTTATAAAAACCCAGCTTGAAGCAAGAAAAATACGCAGAACCGATCGGTGCGGTCCGAAAATAACGATTCTGGAATGCCGGATCTCTAAAAAATTGAAAAAAATCAATTGTGGTTTTGAGTTTTATTCTCTTATTATAATACTCTATGTGTTGCCTTGTTTTTCTTCTTACTTTGCGACATTCATGAATCATGCGCACAATTATCATAAAACAAAAATCTCATTATCTATTGTTAGTTCAATGTTTTTTTTTTTTTTTTGCTGTAAGTTTCCCTCAAGGCTACAACATTACCATATGGTACCTTTCCCAGACAATTCCCTCGAAAACTTCGTTCTCTCTCTCTCTTTCTCTCTATCTGACTCATTAAGATAAGCAAATTTTGGTGCGTCAATTTGTCAACTCCAAAGCGAAATTCTGTCTGAGATACCAAAAATAAACTGCGGATCAAAGACAAAAGCCCGACGATACAGGCACTTGACAATCAAATAAATACGAATTATATACAAATTATTTGTACACAAATATTTAATTACGCTACTAATTGCCACAGCAAGTACTCCACAGCCAGGCGAGGTCAAGACACTCTAGAGTTATTTTTTTTGACAGAGACTTCCCAGGCAGCAGCAGATGGTTGTGCAATAATATAAATTTATTTATTTGTGGGAGGATTGTCTCAACATTTGTGCAGAAACTGCCATGATCTCAGAGAGTCACCAATATCAATTTTTGTATTTATGGGCCTGTTATACATTTTTCATTGAGTGTGTGTGTCTATGTGTGGGAGGGTAGATAGCGATGACGTCACAGCTGAAACTGAAAAACAAGTTGGCCTTTGCAATCATTTAAATGACATTACACGCAAATAAAAGTAAACACAGCCGCCCACGACTGGCAAAACAAGTTTCGATGGCATGGAATAACACACTCACTCACTGACACTGGGTCACCACCACCACCACCACTTACTCTACTCCCGAGAGAAGAAGCTGATGATGATGATGAGTGAAGGTAACTAACTACACGAATAAGCCATTGTTTGTGTACCTGGGGGTGGCCTTCCCGCAATTTTGACATATATTTTACTCCCGTCACTTTTGTATGTTTCATAATAATGCAAAACAACCCCGGTAATATATGTCTCCATCTCCAATTTTAAGCACATGACGTCGTATTTTAAAGGTATTTACTTTAACGTTCGGTTGTGCCGCCCGCCTTGATTGCATTGCGCCGGCATTTTTGTTAAACGGAAAAGTGTCTGAAATCGAGTCTGGGTCTGGGCCTGAAACGGATGTTGGCGGTTGTGACAAGCGGAATTCTAAGAGGTTTGGGCGTAAGCGTGGGCAGCAGGCACTTTGAGTAATAGACAGACAACAGCTGGTTGAAATGAGTTACACTTACGGTTAGCGTTGGATTAGTATTGAGCAAGGTTGTTGCGGCTTGAAAGAGGTGCATAAGTGAATATTATGAGAGTTACTTATAAAGTCTATTGGTGGAAATTAAAATCATGAAAAAATTTTAGTGAATTCCTTTGAATACCAAAAACCGTTGGTTACCATTCTTAATTATGTATACACATTTTGTAGAGAAGTATTAAGGCGATTTCCTGAACCGGATGAACCTTATTTTTAAAGGGGGGTATAGCGACATATCTCCGACCAGTACGTTTTTTCGTCGGAGATATGTCGCTTTTTTTCTGTCGGAGATATGTCGTTTCAAAACGACATAACTTCGACCGAAGATATGACGCTTCAAAACGTCATAACTCCGAAAAGTTAAAAACGACATATCTCCGATCGGAGTTATGTCGTTTTAAGACGTCGGAGATATGTCGTCCAAGCTACGTGGTTACCCCGAAAACGGGTTCTGTTCAAAAATAACTTATATTCGATTGTTTAAAAGATTAGATCGTTTAACATTTAGCAATAATATCGGTCAACGATTTTTTTAAATATTAGCGAATGATAAATTGGTCAATATTGTATTTTTAAGACTAGAATGAAGAAAATATGAATTTTTGTCGAATAAAATAATAAATCAATTATCAGCGCTGCAGTTTTGTGCCCCTACTGTGAAATATTCTCTTCTCTTGATTCTGTGTGTTGTTATACGAATATTTACACATCCATATACACACACGCTGACACCGCTGCAAACGCGTCGCCACAGTTTCGACGCTGGACACGAATTTTCGCTATGTCGCTGTACTCCCTACCAATCCTCAAAGACGAGCCATTGTCATTGTCAGATATCCCTTTTAAAGGTGCTATCCCAATTCGACCCGTCCGGGAAATTGATTAATTTGTTCCGCAGGTCCCATAATAATAATAATAATTTCCACGCGAATTGAACTGAAGCAAACAATTAGAGTATAAAGAATCATAAGCATAACCGAGAAAACAACTTTATTTTGTACCTTACACCGAGAAAAAAATCCGTTCTAAAAGTTCCAAAGTCATAAACATTCGGTGACGGAAGTCTATCAAGAACGTTTGTTCTCAAATCATGAACATGGGGGTTTGATATTTTATAAACTTTTTGGACTCTCTTGTTTCATGAACATTATAATATGAAGGAACATAAGGTAGTACTGTTCGGATTGGGTCATCTGATGGCTTACGTACACTCAGAGAAAAAATCGAGCAGATCGTGCTTGATATCAAGCAGATTTCGTGTCAGAAGTTCGGCAAGACAGAATTTTCTTGGATTCAAGAAGAAAATACTGAAATCAAGCATGAATTTTCAAGCTCTATTTTTTTGTCTCACCTCCCTTGCCACCAAACACACAAAGTTTTCTCGATTTCAAGCAGATTTCTTCTTGAAAATTCAAGACGAAAAAAAACTAAATTGAAGCAGATTTCAGTCTTGCCGAATCGTGCTAGATTTCTCTGGGTGTACGGCAGCACCTAGCACAGAAAAAACGACAGGGTATGATGTTCTCACTTATTAATATATTATATGGGAGGTTCCTACACAATTTCGTTGGATAAGGGGGAATATCGTTATTCTTTTACAAGCGCTGGATATGCCGCAGCCCATCCCTAGGTATCACGCTTCACTCTACAAGTTTAGCTATTTGTTTCTTTCTGAAAATCAAAGAAAAAACTCATAGTGTTAGCTATGCTTTGTCTGGGATTCAAAGTCCGGAACCGTACCTTGGACTGAAACTCACGACCGGAACTGCATCCTATCGCACTGCACTATTGCACACAATTTTTGACACACGTCTAGGATGCTACTCAAATTTTTTCTACGGTGTTTAAGTTGCTTTCATGTTTCATGAACGGAAAAATATAACAATATCATGAACATTTTGTCATGATTTTATAACGTCATATTTTTCTCTGTATACGAAAAAGTGCATTGTAATTAAAGAAGTTAATTTGGTTTGCATTGAAATAACTTTGTTTTTGTATTCCGGTTGATTTATTTTCAATGTTTTGTAAAATGCTTCGAGAAAAACGTTTAGCAGGTATAGCGAATGGCACGATTAATGCACATAACTGTTATGGTAATTGGATCTGTAAAATATCAAAATTAATTATGTGCATAATTGCCTATTTTTTTTTAAACCGATACGGCCACTGTATAAACATAAAATTAAAGATAAACAATTGATCAGGCGATGAACATGGGCTATTACTCACACTCCATCCCTCACCACCATGCGTTTTAGCATATATTTGAGGAGCTAATGGGAGATCTTGTCTATTCTATATTTTCCTCGCCCAATATAAATTTCTATATCCCCGACAATAGTTGATGTAAATCTTGGCTGTTAAAGATTATAATTATAACGGAAAATTGGTTTTGAAATATGCATCCTTAATTGCCCAAATGTGTTGGTTATTTTAACTTGTAAAATTACTTTAAATAGGAATTAATATATCGACAATTTATAAGTTTTCTGCCGATATGTTTTAATTTTTTTCCAGTCGTTAATTCTTACCCTTTTCACACAAACTACTCATACACTGAAAAAGTTGGGTGCGGCTATAGTTTTGCACCAAAGTTTATATTGGGTTGACAAGAAACTCGTGTGTTTTTTCCATGAAATTCAAAGGTGATTTTATTATAATAAGAATAAACTTTAAACGATTAGGACCCCCTTTTTTATACACTTGAAAAGTGTATATTAATTTTGCCCAGAAGTTTGTAACGCATAGAAATATTAATTTCCGACCCCATAAACTATATATATTCTTGATCAGGACGACAAGCCGAGTTCATTTCCGTCTGTCCGTCCGTCCGTCTGTCCGTCTGTCTGTTTCTACGCGAACTAGTCTCTCAGTTTTAAAGCTATCGAGCTGAAATTTTGCACATAGTCTTCTTTTACTGCACGCAACTAATATGTCGGAACCGGCCGGATCGGATGACTATATCATTAAACTGCCATAGGAACGATCGGTCGGAAAATATGTTTTAGTGAGAAAAACTTTTTTGTTTTCCATCGTAGCGTCACTTATTTTGGTATATGTTAGTTTTATATGTATCCACATAATTCTGGAAAAATTTATCAAAATCGGATGACTATATCATATAGCTGCCATAGGAATTATCGGTCTAAGAACTAGTTCTAGTTAGAAAAACTTTTTTGTTTTCCATCGTAGCGTCACTAATCTTGGTATATGTTAGTTTTATATGCTTCCACATAATTCTGGAAAAATTTATCAAAATCGGATGACTATATCATATAGCTGTCATATAAAGGGTCGGTCGAAAAACTAGTTCTAGTGAGAAAAACTTTTTAGTTTTCCATCGTAGCTTCACCAATCATGGTTTGTATTAGTTTTATATGCTTCCGCGTAATTCTGGAAAAATTTATCAAAATCGGAAGACTATAGCATATAGCTGCCATATAAACGGTCGGTCTAAAAACTAGATCTAGTGAGGAAAACTTTTTTGTTTTCTATCGTAACGTCCTTAATCTTGGTATATATTAGTTTTATATGCTTTTACACAATTTGGAAAAAATTTATCAAAATCGGATGACTATAGCATATAGCTGCCATAGGACCGATCGGTCGGAAAATGTGGTTTACTAAGAAAAGTTCTTTTATGGTATTAAATCTTTCTTATCAATGATTTAAAATTTTTTTAATATTTGATATCTATATCCTTTATATATTTTACCGGTTAAATCAGTTGGAGTAAACGTTTTCAAGTGTATTAAAACTTCGGCACAGTCGAAGTTAGCTTTTGCCTTCTCGTTTCTGTGTATATTAAGTTTCTCGGCAATCTCCCGTGTTGAATAATGACGGAGTTCATTAATCATTTTTAAGATATTATTGACATTAGCCTCCAATAGTCGGCCATCATGTACCGATACTGTAACGGTACGATTTTTCGGGGTCCTCTAACGGAAGCTCGCTTCTCCCTCTTTTTCTTTCAGAGGATTTTGAGTAGCTGTCTTCGTATTCTTATTGAGACCATAAACGGGATTCTTCCTGTATGTAAAATTTAGTTGGTGACCCATTGCGACAATGGTTATAAGGTATCCGTCTTCTTGGTTTTTAAATGACAAGACCTTTTACTTGTCAGTCATGATATTATTTCGGTTCTAGGACAGGAATTACCCGAATTAAAACATAGGGATCGGAAAGGGACGGAGTTGAATTTAAAATTTTGTGACGGGTTGGAATCGGGACGGGTCAAGATAGACTAGGGTCGGGGTTGGGACGGAATAAGAACGGTACGGAATTTAAAATTTGGTATCGGAACAGGATTAAATTTTTAAATTTTGGGGGTGGAATTGGGAACGGACGGACGGACGGCATAGGAAGGCATACACTACACTGGAAAAAAAAATCCAATTGGAATGGATATGTATATATCCTTTTTTTTAGGGGATATGAAATAGATATCCTTTTAAAATATACATATACTTTTTATTTCATTGGTTATTTTTCAGCTCCATTATATGAAGTTCAATTTAACATTATTTAAACTCAAATGGATGACAAAAAAATGGATATGAATATTTCCAGTGCAAATGGATATGAAAAATATCCAATGGATCATCAAAAAATATCCAAACATTTTTTTTTTTGTGTAGGATCTGGATCGGTACGGGACGGAATTACATTTACATTGTACATATCTTCTTTTTGGGAATATGAAATAGATATTCTTTGAATATTTGAATAAAAAAATAAGATCAATTTAACAATATTTAATCTCAAATGGATGAAAAAAAAAATGGATATGGAAATATTCAGTCCAAATGGATATGAAAAATATCTAAAGGATCATCAAAAATATCGGGATCGGTACGGGACGGAATTTTAAATTTGGGGGTAGGGATTAAAACTAGGGTCGGGATCGGGATCAGGACGAGATCGAATTGTCTTTCCCGCGCCCATCTCTAGAAAGTAACCATTTAGTCGTTTTACGGCATATGGTATTGTAATGGCACAATGGAATTATATTATTTTACCTAAAAGTTCCGACAGCCTCGACACGTTGCTTATTAGCCAGTGCGCGATCATCTTAACGTTCAGTTGATGATCAGATGACAAATTGCCGTGTGCCAGCATTTCTACCTTTACAATCGTATTCTCGAGCGCAGATGGCTTCTTATGACTGAGGATCACCTGAGGGTAATCTATTACCTCTTTCGCAAAGTCTGGGCATTAAGGATGAATATCTACGTAGCTTTTGCTTGCTGCTGCCTGTAAGGGGGTTAAAGAGCCCCTCCGCTCTTTCTTTCGACGCGAGGTTACTATTTCTTATCTAACAAGCTGTGAGAACAAAAGCTTTAAATGCTAAATGCTTAACAGATCTGCATTTAAATTGATTTTGACTTTAACTAAGTGAGTCATTAAATTTAAATAGTAAAAAATATTTGTAAACATGTGAGCAAACCAATTTTGTATGGTTATTTAAAGTACTCAAAAAAAACTTCTCCGGAATATTCATTATTCAAATGATTACTCAGGGTTTCCCCAAAATCAAACTTCTGATCAATCGTTTCAAACTATAAAGTTGGCACTTCCTATTCTGACTACCACACACACACACCTAAACCAACCCACCCCACTTCTCCCACCCTTCAATTACCGCAAACATTGGCGTGCCAGAAGGCAATTCAAAATGCCATAAGCAATCAGTTGGCAATTAAATGCCTGGCACTGACAATTTAAAAAAAAAAAATCTCTGCTCAACCACCGATTGCCAATTGCTAATTAAAACGAAATGAAGGAAATTTGCGTAACTCCCACACACACACACACACACACAGTAATGGACTCTGGCGCTACTGCACTTGGTAAATGCATATCGATTGGACACACTTGAGGAAAAGAAGGCGCCTGGCTTAAGTGGGTTGCCCGGGTGGGCAATCTAGATGCCAGAATCACTCGACTGAGACATGCAAATGAATGAAGGCGTAGCTTTGGCTTAGGAGACCAAAAAAAGGCAAAAGCCTACGCCAAAAAAAAAAAAATGTAAATAAATGACTCAGAGAGCTTCAAGCCTGACTCATTAATGGATGATCAAATTTAAGTTGAATGCAATTTCCGTTAATTGAAACAGCAGGAACAACAGCTGTTATGATTAAAATATCAACTTTCCATTTTCATAACGACAAGACCCACCCCAAATACCCCAAACTGCATCTTAAGCTGACTCTCTGGCTCTCTCTTGTACTCACGCATGTTGCTCAGCTGATCGCTCTCTTTTACTCAAGAACTGGCTCATTCTCTTACATTTTTATGGATTCTTTGACTATTTTTACACTTTAGCTGTGGCCAGTGCTTATGTTATAGTTCTTTCAACCTAAAAAAAAAAAAAAAAATTGCATCCATCAAATGTAGCCGCACTTTGTTGTTCATTAACCCACAAAAAAAAGAAGCCCAAAGCAAAGCTAAAGCCAAATTAGGGCTGATCATTAGCGGTTCTCTGTCTTTTGTCTCCATGCTAAGCGGCTTCCCGCAGAAAACCACACGACCAAATATGAAGAATTTCTTTTTAAGAATTATGACAATTTTGGTTTGAGAGAGACCAAAGAGAGTTAAGATCACACACAGCAGCCAGCCACGAGTACACCTGCTATTTTGCACACACAAACACACACACACTCCCGCTCACTCACTCTCACAACTCATTCCACTCACTTTACTCATTCACTCGCCAGATACTCGCAACACCCAAACGTTATTTGTGCTCAGTCCAATTTGAACAACGATACCGTGCGGTTAGGCGTCTCTCTTGCTAATAATACAAAAAAAAGAAGAAAAAAAAAATTAAAAAAATTTTGTAGTTTGTGTGCAACAACAACAAACGAACGAACGCATTTGTTCGTTTGGGCCCTCAAGAAAAAAAAATAAAGTTCTCTACGTGTGTGTGTGTGAGTTATAATCAAAAGAAAAGTGTTTATCTGAAGTGCGAAACAAAAACAAATAAATAAATAAATAAACTAAACGTGGTAAATCAAAGGCCGCCTCTCTTATCGTCCTAAATAAATGACCAAGCAGCTGTGTTTGTATCTGTGTCTGCATTTTTTAAATATTTGCTGGAACAACAACCACAACAAAAAAAAAATCACCAAAACTTCTTTCCACTTCTTGTGCGTTGTGGGTTTATTTTGCGGATTCTTGTTCGCTGGCTTTTCATTCAATAACCAGTTTTTTCTGAGCTTTTGAAGCCTTCTTTTTCTTGGTGGTTTCTGCCCGATCGTTGCACGCACTATACAACAAACATTTTTTTTTGTATATTTCATTTGGGTTTTTCATTCGAATTGCCAGACAAATTAGTCATGCCAAACGCATAGCCAGGTCTCAGACCCATACCCAGGTCGGGGTTAGAGATTGATACAAATCTCTCGGTATCTCTCGCTCTCCCTCTCACTCTCCTACTCTCTGTCTTTATTGGTGCTACCTGTAGTTTTCACATTTTCTTGGCCACATTCTTGGCATAGTTAGTACTCTAAAACTGAGTTGGTAGTGGTAGAGAGAAATGCTTGTATGAGAAAACTGATTTTTTCCTATGAATTTGTTGTGTGAAATTTTGCATGTGAATGGAAAAATGCAGTGAAAATTATTAAAACTAACTTGCAAAAAAAAAATGCTATAAAAAAAAGGGAAGGGAAAGCCACTAATGAACCTGAAAACAAATGACAAATATGCTTACAAAAAAACCTAAACTTTGTTAAACAATTTAAAAAAAAACCTTAATATATTTTGAAATACTGTCAAAACAGCATCAACTCAAAACTACAATTTTAATTTAATTTAAAAAAAAATCTTCAACTCTGCAAAAATCAAGTAAAAGTTTTCCTCTTTCTGGGCCAAGACGCCTGAGCAGCAATATGAGTTAAAAAATAATAGAGTTAAATGTACATTCAGGTGGCCCAACCAAAATTCCAGCCCACCTTAAGGTGCAGCCGCCAACGTGCAACCCAAAAACGCGTAGGAAATCACATAAATTAATTTCAACTACGTGCTAAATATGTAAAATACTGTTTCTTATAGCAGAACTAGCTAAGCTGAGCTGGATTACTCGATAAAATTTATTGTATTTAGCACACAGGACACGAAACGGTTCATGCAAAGGCATAGGTAGTTGATACAATGTTTTGAATATAAGGGAATACTGTTACAAGTAGTTTTTAAAGAAACACTGAGTTTAATTTGGCTTAATCTATGGGTTACCCTGTGTTCCTCAAGGAAAGAGGGATCAAAAGAAGTTAAAGAATCCACTCAGATGAGTCGATTTAACCTTTTACCCCAAGCATAACTCTAGGTTAAATACGATGGTAAACGGATCTCGAGATTCCAATTAAAACCACAAAAATCAAACAATAAGAATTGCTTTTGCACTGATACAATTCTATCTTAATGAGTCGAAGACGTAATACGTACTAGAGATGGGCGCGTTATGGAATATTTAATCTCGTTCCGCCCGAATCAAAAATTGTATGTCAAATATATATTATAATGGCCGCGTTCAGCAGAAGAACGTGCTTCCTGATCAATTATAAATTTTCAATGATCATTCTGCTGACCGCGACTGATCCGGTATCATGATAGCCAATTTGAGGTATCATGATAGCGTGGCATGTATCAAAGAAATAGTATGCTCCTTTAAAGTGATACTGATACCACCTTCTGTAATTGTATATCGATAACATTAGTCGTATCTTGTGCACTGATTGCAATTATGAGCTTTTTAATTTGCTGTAAAGAGTTATAAAAAATAATCAAATATAATTGAACCTAATTTTGCCTATTTCTATGCAATTTCCTGTGTGCCACAGAACGCTAGCGTGTCTGCAGCGCCATTAAAAAAGATACGGCGTTCCGAATTATGACCGTATTTGCCAAAAATTTAGCACTTCGTTCAGCAGAAACTTTCCGATCTATCATTTTTTCTGATACATGCTCAGCGCTCCATCTTTCTGCTGAACACGGCCATTATCACGCCTGATTCCGTTTCCGAATTTCTAATCTTTCTAAAATGAAGCTTTTGACATTTTACATTGATTTTTGGAATGGATATCTTAAAAAGCATTTAAATAAGATAAGATAATATTGAGAACCTAAGTAGGTTCTCAATAGAAATATATTAATTGTTTAGACAGAAATCAGGTAACGCCCATAAAATTCTTTATAGTCTTGATATTATTATTATTGTACCAGTCTATCTTTTGAACAAGAAGAATACGTACCATAAACGTTAAATAGAGAAATTTAAGGTACACAGAAAAAAAAGATCAAATATCAATCTGATATCGGCTGATGAAATTGATAATTTATAAATATAATTTATTTCATATCATTTTCAAACGAAATCATATATTTTTACCCTAATAAATATAATTTTGTCATTACTATATCATATTGATATAAAAAAAAAAAAATTGATATAACAAAACTCTCATAATGTTATATAAAATGCAGGGACGGAATAAAACAGTTATTTTCATAAAACTGCTATAGATATAAATCAATTAAGCTCATGTGGCAAAATTATTATAAATACACCAAAACGTTAGTTTTTCTTTTCGCCAATATACACATTTAAATTTTTTTTTTTTTGCTAACTTTTATTGTGATAAATAATCTAAAATAAGAGTTATTCTTTAGTTAATAACAGTTATTAAAGACGTTTATTAATTACACAGTTAATAACAGTTATTGGAAGACTTGTATAATTGAAGTCATGTAATGACAGTTATTTCAAGACTTTTTATTGTATTTCTCAGAACATAACTATTATTTAAGACTTTTATTATTATTTGTAATCAGAAAATAAGAGTTATCGACTATGACTTTTATTATAAAATTCAGGGAATAAATTTCATTCAGCGACTTTTTTTTAATAAAAGTCATTTAATTGATTATGGCTTCTGCAGTTTGCTCTCTGCGTGAATGATCCATTGGGTGTACCTTATCATTACTTAGGATAAATAAAGAAGACTTTTTTAATGATTTATATGATTAAAAAAATATAAGACTCTGACTGAGTTTTTTTTACTGAGTTAAATAACAATAGTCTTTCGAAATCTCTTATTTTTTTAATAATAAAATTAAAGTCTATAATACTTTTTATGTAGTAGAAGTAGAAGTCGTAGTAGTAGTAGTAGTGTTATTTGTTGAATTTTTAATAAAGTCTTTCTACTACTGTAATTAAAAATCTTTTATAACTGTTATATATATGGAGTCAAAAAATAAATGTTTTCTGCGGAATAATAAAATAACTGTTATTTGAAGCCTAGTTTATTAAAACTCTCAAAATAACACTTAAGTTTGGACTTTTATAATAAAAGTTATTACAGTTGCCGTCCCTGATAAAAAGATTGCATTAATATTTCAACATGTAAATTTTATCCTAAAACATATTAATTTAATATGTATCATATCGACTTTTTATTGATATGAAACAATTAAATATTAAGTCCCAGATGATATTAATATTATTTTTCTGTGTACTAAAAAGGCTAAATTTAGAATAACGAGGAAACACTACCACTTCCTTAGAAAAATTTCAAAATTCGCAAATACAATATCGTAGTTTTACATTACATTATTAAACTCATCGATAAACCGAACCGTTTTTGTAGGCGGGTTTCGGTGCGGTTTAGCATTTTCGAATGAACACCGGTTCGGTTCGGATCACGAGCCCAAATAACGGCTCGGTACAGTTTGGTTCGCTATAGGAACGGTTTGCATCCCTAGTTTGATAGATTTTTATTTAGTTCATTTGTCCAAGTCAAATACAAAAATTTAAGGTATGCTGGGATAGCTATGTATATTTCTCCGAATGTTTCAAAAATAAACCGAGTAACTTTATTTTTAATACCCATTTATAATTGATAGCGAAATCATTTAAATTTGTATTATTCTTTAAAAAAGAGAACCGAACCTACCCATTTTTTTAAAAAGAAGGAACTTAAGAAGAGCTGGCATCTTTAGCCCAAGTATCCTAAGTTTTCTTCTACAATGGCGGAGAAGTTACAACACATTCTTCCGCTTATTCATATCTGCAACTTCTTTAGAAGTCATGGTATGTGACGCCTAGTTTCGAAAATGAACTATAGCTGAACAGCAAATCGTTTAAAAGTGAATAGTTCATCAAAAAATGAACTAATGAACTAGGTCATTAAATTGAACTAGGTCATACCAACTCTTGTAGGCAAGTGCATATTTCTTCAAGTATTCCCCTGACAATCAGTCACCTCGGAGACAATTTATTTTATTTTTTAAAAATTTCTGCGGTCGTTAAAAAGTTTAAAATCTTAACGGTCACGTTCCGATTTTTTAGCAAAATGTTTAATTTAATTCCGATTCGCCTGATACTGTAGTAAATTTGAGAAACCCATACCGCCGTACCGTCTCTGCACCGATATTCATTGCAGCTCGAGTGTTTCTATAAGTTGAAACCTATTTAATGAATTCTTTTAGAAAATTAGCTTAGAATTCTCAACTAGTTAAAGAATAATTTAAAAAATCTAAGAAAATTTCAAATAATTTACTCAAAGACAAAATAAAGTTTATTAAAATTAGGAGAAAACCTTTTCTTTTTAAAATCCAAACCCGCCGCCTTCCGGCCTTGCAATGTCGTGCGAAAATTGAAACTAGCCCACCAAACAAAGCCCAGAAAACTCATAAACAAATTGGTTAGTGAAAAAAACTACAACACAAAACAAATCGCTTGAATGAAAAATGAGTTGAGAGTGAGAGAAATAGAGAGAGAGGAGGAAGAGAGAGTACAAATCGTGAATATATATTTTGTATTCATATCTAATCAAAGCGACAGCCTGTCTCTGGGCCCCGCAGCTGTTTGCGTGCTTCATTTATTTATATTTATTATGCTTACGTTTCGAGAAAAAGTAAAGTAAGCTGACCTCATGAATTGAAAATAAAAAGAAGGTTTCACAAATGAAAGTAAATTTGATGACAAAAAAAAAGTATATAACTTTTGCAGCTGCTCCGTCGTCGTCCATTCGCAATTTATCTTTATAATTTCAATTTGAATGAGACGCGCGGCGCACCCTTAGCCAACAACAATTGTATCTGACTGTCAGACAGTTCAAGAGCCCCGGCGACAAAATGCAGTCAAGAAAAGATTCGCTCAGTTTGGCCACCGGCCAATTGGAACAAAATGCCGGCAAAACTACATGCCGCTGAGATTTTGTCAAAAACACTTCCTCAATTTAGAAAACTATTTACTTGATTTTGCACACCGAGTTGAGTTCATGTTCAAGTACGCGGTGGATGACTCATGCTGTAGCTAATTTAACTTGCAGATACACTCCAGTCCATCCGCTTGTCAATTGTGTGCAATAAAAATAAAATCGCTCAAGTGCCATCTTAAAACAAAAACTCCAAAACGTGCTAAAAATAAGCGAAAGTGCTATACACGCTTCATGTGCCACCCACAAGATGACATCGCATTCCTACTATAAAGATCGCCTCGGCTTTGATCCCAATGAGCTGCAGCATGAGGCCCATCTCCAGCAGCAGCAGCATCACCATAGCTCCAATTCGATGAAACGCAGCAGTTCAAAGCAAACGCATCATCATCATCAGAGCTATCATCAGGCCACGACCAGCAGTTCGCCGGCACGAATCTCCATTTCTCCTGGCAGCAACAACAATGGCAGCCTCGACTACCATCAAACCCAGCGAGAGCAACGCGATCGAGAGGTGTATGCCGGCAACAATCATCATCATCATCACAGCAGCAGCCACCAACAACAACAACAACAACAACACCATCGGCATTCCGCCTCGCCTCTGTACGAGGCTAATACGGCAACGGCTAGTGCCCCCAAAAAGGCCAAACATTCGTCAACGCAACCACTTCAACCGCAGGGCGGCTATGAGGATGCACTGACTCAATTCAAAGGTAGCATGTCCATTTGGGATCATTTTATTGAAGATTGGGATATCATGCGTAAGTCGCAAAAGCAAAATATAGTACAGACCTCAGGCATGAAGAGTTCCAGTTACCAATTGTGTTTGTTTGTGTGTTCCCAGATTAACATAGATTTATTTTTTTTTTATTAATTGCTCGAGCGGAAATCAAATGTTTTTCAATTTGCATAATTCTTAAAATGATTCTTTGCTACGCTTAACTGACACAAAAACCAGTTTCAAAATGACGGAAGACTGGCTTAAGTAGTTAGTTTCAGCCAAATATTGCTTGAAAGGAGAGGAGGGGGGGGGAGGTCAAGGTCATCCAGCGCCCCGAACAGGGACCAGCTAACAGCTTTTTAGCAAAAACATTCGCCAGCAACAATGTTAAAGCAATTCGCGTTAATCAAATGTGTTAATATAGCATCACTTAATATTATAACTATTTTTATATTTTTTTCGTCTGTGTTTGTGTTGAGCAGATGAACCGAGCAGTGTCAAGGTTGCAGAGGTTGAGTGTGTGAAAATAATCTAGCTAGGAATTTTGTTTTAGGTATATTAGCCTTGGTAATGTAAAATGGCAATTCAGTGGAATATAATTTGGCACTTTGGGTACAAAAATTTCTCAAGTATCAGTAGGTAATTTTTATTGCAATTTTTTTTTTTTTTTTTAAGATTTTTTTTAAGATTTTTTTTTTTTTTTAAGATTTTTTATTTTTTTTAGATTTTTTATTTTTTTTAAGATTTTTTATTTTTTTTTTTAAGATTTTTTATTTTTTTTTTTAAGATTTTATTTTTTTTAAGATTTTTATTTTTTTTTTAATTTTTTTTTAAGATTTTTTAATTTTGTTTTTTTAAGATTTTTTATTTTTTTAAGATTTTTTTTTTTTTCTATTTTTTTTTTAGATTTTCTTTTTTTTTTTTTTTACGATTTTTTTATTTTTTTAAGATTTTACTGTGGTGAACATTTTTTTATAGAGAGCACATAAACATACTCATGGTATAATAATATAAGGTAGAGTCATCACAAATTCAGCATACGATCGGGGTACCAATGACTAGGTCGGGATTTACACGATGAAGCACCTTTACACCTCTAAAGAGGTGTTGTTGGGTGGATTGCCCCTCTACGCCTCTTTCCTACAAGCAAGAGCTTTTTTAAAAACATCATGAAGTTTGCTTCATCGTGTAAATCTCGACTAACACATTGACAGCCGCTGCTTTCCACCATTCAGACTGACTTCTTTTCACCACTTCATTGGTAACCCAAAAAAAAAGGCAGCATGCTTTGCTGACCTCACCTTATATAATTCCACCATGAACATACTATGTTCCTCTTTACACGATGAAGTTTGCTGCTGAAGCTTTCTTCGATTTTATTTTACATGCTGCAGTTTGCTTCGTGAAGTTCGATTTTAACTTGCCTGACAACACGAGTTATCATTAAGCAAATCACCCATAAATCAGCCTTGCATCAGTTCAATCGGAACAAAGCAAAGATAATTATCAAAAAGCTTCACGCCACGGTAGGTCATAAAGCTTTGCCATCTTCGGCTGCTCCTCCTCACCTCTTCCCCACAAACAAAAACTTCATGAAGGAAGGAACTTCATCGTGTAAATGTGGACTAATACACACAGCACTCTGCACAAACAAATTAGGGAATTTTCTCGAAAATCCCGAACTTTAAAAGATTTAATTTCACTAGGAAATGACATGAAAATTTGTAATTCAAGAATTATACATTTATCTTAAGAAGTCTCAAAGATTTTAAAATATTTCTGAGCTGCCTAAGGAAGCATTTAAATTCGGGATTTGCGGAAGCCGCCTATCGGCACCATCGATAGTCCACGATTTTTTTTTTGAACACCATCGATAGTCAACGATAGTTTTCAATTAAACGCTAAAATTTAATTAAAACGCTATATTTTTAAAAATACAAAATCACTTTTGGATAGATATATATATACTATATCATTTTTAAGAAACTTTGATGCAAGCATTCATATTATTCTGTAAACCGTATTTTTTTAACCATGTATTCAAAGTAGAGCCTATTCTTGAGCAAAAAATCCCACAGATATGAAACAGGGTTTTTATTGACCACACTGAAATTAATTGCAACATTTTCTCTTTGGGAGTATTTAAATCTGGTGATATTAAAAGGGAACAGTAACATATTTTAAACCTGAAATTGTTTCTGTGATATTAATGGAGTTAAGCTTATATTTTATGAATGTTCTTCTTCAATATATTTATTTCGTCGGCAGTGCTAAGATTTGCCAATTAACGTATTTAAGCGCAAATTTTGATTTTTGATTATCAAGAGCTACCATTTAAATTCAGTTAAATTAATTGTGCTCGAAAAACAAAAAGTTCGTGAAATTTTTCGGACTATTTTAAAAAAATGTCATTCGTCTTCATTTCTTGTCTGTTTGAGAAGTTTGACACACAAATCAGGTTTGCAAATCGGTCCGTAATCGATCCGTTTAGAACAGGTTCGAACCGTCCTGACAAAACAGAGCTTTATGAATATTCAGAAATTTTAAATGTACGGCCACATTATAAATTGGATATGAGCCAGCGTTCCTTTTTTTAATCCTTCAATTAATATATATATATATATCTAAGAAGGTCGTTTGAAAATTTCAGATCGATCGGTTAAATCGTTTTTGAGATCTAATGATCACCGATTTGAAAAACACAGTTTTGAGAAAAACGTGTTTAAAGTTTAAGAAGTAGTTAGTTAGTACACAGTAGATGCTCTCGAGAAGCTATTTTTCCTTCGCGGAATGATTTTCGGAGTTATTTTTCATATCAAGTGAATTAAACTTGCATTATTTTTTTTTGTGTATGAGATTTTTATAAATTTCAAATACTGCTTTAGCAACATCAGTTGGTGAAATCATATTGTCATGTGTAGAAGAAGATAATGTGTCTCTGTAGCGTCCTTTCAAATATTGGTATATCTCCGAAAATATTTACCGGATCTGTTTGAATATTTCAAAGAATATACTTAAATGTATTTTATTTCATAAAGGCCTCTACTCAGATGATATAGAAAATTAAGTTTGGCACATTACTTTATATAAATAAGCAAGCTTTTAAACGTATGAAATTATATATTTTATATATTTATTTATACATATATTTTATTCATATGAAATATTGTGTCAAACTATACAGCTTTTCGAAAGCATTCATCTTTCAGAGCTTTCAAAAGTGATTCTATTCATATGAAGTATCGTGCCGAAATAAATTTCCCTTTAATAACAAAATAAGCTGCGAAAACTAATTCTAGATAAAATTTCTCACTTTCAGATTCCCTTGATATATTAATTATAACATCGATACTTAGCTACTGCCATTGTACCTGTTAACCTTGGCTTGGGTTAAAAAAAGATTTAATCACATGGCGCCTGCTTTATAAATTCTATAGCAGATCAATGCTAATTTAAAATGTGTTAAAATTGATTTATAATTTATGCTAAGTTTAAGAACCAAAGAAACTTATCTAAAGACAGTTCAACGACAACTTTTGTTGACTTTAACACACCTTTTTTGTTTGCTAAATAGTATGTAAAGGGTCGTTTGATGGATTGCCCCCCCTGGCCTTGAACGTCTCTTGGAATGCCTCCCTCTCACACAAAAATTCAAATCAATAAATGGTATGTGAACAGTTATGTTCATGTCCAAGCCCAAGACAAATATTTATTCAACATATTTGTTTATATTATATTTTTTTTTGTGTTAATGTGCACAAATATTTCTGAAAACTGGTTGACCGATGACTCCAACTTGAGCTCTCCCATTCCCAGTTGAGTTGGCAATTAAGTGGCGGCATAACAAATTAGTATAACTCAGAATTCCTCGAATTTCAGTTTGAACTAATTTGCTTCTTCAAATCACACAAAAAAAAAAGAAGAAATATATACAAAAAACATGTTTATGGTATTCCAAATTATTGACTCAGAGGGTTTTAGGTTAAATATTTTCAATTTAGCTTTTGTGCCAAATTGACAAAAAATTTGTAAGAGCCGTTAGGCGTTGTTGGTTTTACTTGAAGTTCTTTGCAGACGAGGGTTGTTCAAGCAGTATATTTTAGATGTCAGAAACTATGTTCAAAAGGGCGAGAATCTATTTTTTGGCTTAACACTTGCCACTGAGTTCATATATTTAGTTGGAAATCTAATATAAGAGGGCTACAACATCTAGTTGCAATTAAAAGTTTATGTCTCAATGTCTGTGTGAACTGGTTCATTGTGATATTAGTTCTATGACTCAGTATAAATAAATCCTAAGTGTTCTTCAAATCGCTTCCGATTCAAAGTCGACCCAAGTCTCATATGATTTGTGTCGACTTTGGGTCGGTGACGATTTGTAGATCACATGGAAACATCTGATTTTACAGACCCAAAGGACCTCTCAAGCTCTTGGCTTAATAGGTTTTTTATTTTTACACAATAAAAAGTGACTTAAAGTTTAACCCCAGATCTGGAAAACTTTTTCGTGCCTAATTATTACATAACAGCTGGCGCCAATAGCTGGTGAAGGTGGTCGGATGTGTATAAGTTTTTAAAGAACAATTTCGGGTAAGCTGTTCCAAAGACCAATTTCCATTAAATTTTCATAGTTTTTCATGTCGATTAGGAAAGAGTCGTAGACTATTTGCCAAGTTTGTGAACCGGTTCGAAAGCGTCTTAAACCGGTTCATAAGTGCTTCAGAGCCATATCTCTGAAATTACTAAAAAGATTTTTATGAAATTTTCAAAGTAAGTTCATGTCGATCAAGAAAGTGTAGCAGGTTATGTTTCAAGTCTGTGAACTAGTTCGAAGGCTTTTCAAATCGGTTCAAAAGTGGTTCAGAGCCACATCTCATATAATTTTCTCTCTAAGTTCATGTCGATTAGGAAAGAGTCGTAGGCTATGTGCCAAGTCTATAAACCGGTTCGAAAGCGTCTTAAACCGGCTCATAAGTGCTTCAGAGCCATATTTCTTAAACTACTAATCCGATTTTCATGAAATTTTTACAGTTAGTTTATGTCGATCAAGAAAGTGTAGCAGATTATCTTCCAAGTCTGTGAACTGGTTCGAAAGCGGTTCTAACCGGTTCAAAGTGGTTCAGAGCCACATCTCAAAAACTTCTTAACCGATCTTTATGAATTTTTCACTCTATGTTCATGTGGAGCAGAAATAAGTCGTAGGCTATGTGCCAAGTCTAAAAACCGGTTTGAAAACGGTCTGAACCGGTTCAAAAGTTGTTCAGAGACACATCTCTGAAACTACTAAACCGATTTTCATGAAATTTTCACAGTAAGTTCATGTCGATCAAGAAAGTGTAGCAGGTAGCTACCAAGTCTGTGAACTTATCCGAAAGCGGTTCAAAAGTGGTTCAGAGCCAAATCTCTGAAACTACTTAACCGATCTTCATGAAATGTTCACTCTATTTTCATGTCGAACAGAAATAAGTCGTAAGCTATGTGCCAAGTCTATAAACCGGTTCAAAAACGGTCTGAACCGTGGTTCAGAGTGGTTAAAAAGTGGTCCAGAGCTATATCTCAGAAATTATTGAAGCTTTGAACTAGATATTTGGTGTGTAGGTAAGTTTTATGGAGAAATATATTTCACTGATTCAAGACCGGCTTCCGAATCCGCTGAACCGGTTTAAAAGTGGTTCAGAGCGACATCTCTGAAACTACTTAACCGATCTTCATAAAATATTCACTCTATATTCTTGTCGATCAGGAAAGAGTCGTAGGCTATGTGCCAAGTCTATAAACCGATTTGAAAACGGTCTGAACCATGGTTCAGAGTGGTTCAGAGCTATATCTCAGAAATGATTGAAGCTAAGCACTAGAAATTTGGTGTATAGGTTAGTTATATGGAGACAGATATTACACTGATTCAAGACCGGCTTCCGAACCCGCTGAACCTGTTCAAAATTGGTTCAGAGTCATATCTTAGAAATTATATTTTACGAACTTGAAATTTGATGTGTATGTAAAATATATAGAGACATACATTTTAGTATTTCAAGACCGGGTCCGATCCCGCTTAACCCGGTTCACTACTAGATGACCTTAAGAATGATCAGTTCATCTTTGAGGCAAGTACATACAAATGAAATTAATCTTTAAATTTAACCAGATTAGGCAGCTCTATTAGTTAAAATTCTTTGCATACCATTTGAGTGCAATTGTTCATACATAAATACCCCTAAATACTCGAATATGCAATTTCTAACAGTGAGCTCATACATTTTTGATATCAGTAAAGCTATTAAGCTGTGTTTTTTTTTCGGTTTGTCTATTTTTAAGAACTTGCATAAGTAAAATGAATTTCTTATCTAAATTATTAATGGTCAAACGTCCTTCAGCAAAAAAAAAAAAAACAAATACAATAAAACTTTTGAACGCTGTCAAATCTTGTTTATGTGCCATTTCTTGAAGTGTGCTAATCAAAGGCAATGACTGAATGCAAAAATAAACATTAACGAAAATCAAATACGTTAACATGGAACTTCTCTCCAGCAACAACACCAACTTAACGAACGTTTAATCGTCGAAACGAATTCAACTTAGAACGTGACATCATCACGCGCTTGTCGAACGCGAACACCAATACACATACTCGTACTCGTACTTGTAGCTACCTACCTAACGACCGACCACCACCTGAGATAGTGTCTGACAAGTGTATGGGTAAAAAAGTCGCATAGTATGTGTATATGATTTTGAGATAAACTTTTTAATTGATATTTTAGCATTGATTACAAATAAGAAGAGTAATGCATACAGAAGCTGTGAATGGACATATCTGCATGATGAGTCACTAGAACTTGAGAGAATAACTCAAAATGCGGGCTAAAATTATAACTCAAATGTGTGAAAAAGAGTTGAAAATGAAAAAACAGGTTCTCTCCATTTAAGCTCCTCTCTTTATTATCTTTTGTTTTGCTTTTTAGCTTCGCTCTTCGCTACTTTTCTTCGCATTCTTGTTAGTATTACACTTGAATTTTTTTTATTTAATTTTTTAGCAAGTTTATAACTGACCAAGAACCTTTACAAAAACATATCAGTCATTGACGTTGAACTTTATTGATTTACCACTACCAAGAAATGTGGCTTTGTTTTCTGTATTTGATTAGATTAACTTATGTGTATATGTATAACTGTATTTTTGTTTTCAGCATGATTTTTGAAGTTATCGGTTTTTTCGTTTAATTGCTGTCAAATGTTTAACAGCTCATACTTCATGTTTTCACTAATACCCCAAAAAAAAAGTGGGAGAAGTTTTATGCCAAAATCAAATCAAACATAATCATTAGCTTATCTTAAGATAGGGTTTACCCAACGTAAATGTCTTTGTATAGAAATCAAAGCAATGCCCATTCCCTCCCCCTTCAAACACTTATCAGTAAAAAACGTTGACTTTATCGCTAAAACCTTTGACCAAAGTCAATTGCACGACAAAAACCTGTTGTTTGGATTTTGTCATTAGTTTTTCTGTAATAGAAAATCAAATAAATTATTAATTAACATTTGAACAAGCCAATTAAAGACTTGGAACATAATTTAAAGCCCAATCAAGTCTATGATAAATTATATTTGAGTAATTTTAGCTTAATTACTATTGACAGTAACTTTTTTTAATCTGTCAAATTTGTAAGAAATTTACCTCTTACTTCAATGCGGAATATCAAAACAAATTCGTTCGTATCTTTCCTAATATTGTAAACGTTTAGGCTAAGTCTTGATATCTTGAATTTGTTTTTTTCCGCTTTGATTAATTATACTAGTTCCTAACGGAGCTATAAAAAATAAAAGAATCATTCAACGGTGGATAAGATAAATACCTGCCAGATTATTTACAACTTCTCACAAAAGCATAATTTCTGACCAATTTGTAGTCAAATTATATAGCATGTTATTTAGAGGTTCAAATAAACGACAAGTGTAAAGTTACATATAGCATAAAAATCCTATATACATTTAAAAATGCTCAACAACAAACCAGATAAGTTGTGAAAATGAAGACCTCAGTAATATTTCCAAATTCTAGATTTAGTACTTTTCTCGATAAATGGGCAAATTAATACTACTTGTAGAATTCGGCATTTAATGTCGATAGGCTATATCCCAAGTCGGCTTAAACCGGTTCTAAAGTGGTTCAGGGAACCATTTAAAGGGCTCTTCTAGCTTTGCACAGGGTTTGTCGAGTGTTTTTAAAAAAATTTGTAGAGAAAACCATACGAGCTTTTTCTATGTGAGCAACGACAGACAGACGGACAGACAGTTATTTGTTTATATCAACTTTCGGCTATTTCAACTCGGCTGTTGATGCTGATAAAGAATATATATAGAGGTGCGCGCGTGACGTGAATTTTAATGAATCACGGTATGTCACGACATGTCACGATGTGATCATGATAAATAATTTTCTTCGAAGAATACGGCCACACTAGAAAGCAAAACGAAATCAGCCCCGGAGCTGATTTCGTTAAATCTTTTAGTATGACCTTAAAGTCCTTACGTTTTCTCGGCACACTGCACATTTTGTATGGAGCAGCTGTGCACAGCTGTTCGACGAAATCAAAAGCAAATCACTTTCAGGAATCCCTCTAATATTACTTCTAAAACTGATTTGCTTTTGATTTCATGAGTCCTCTGCTCGCAGCTGCTCCATACAAAAGGCGTAGTGTGCCCACGAAACCCATGATAGTAATAAGGTCTCTCCACGCAAAAATCCGGGTGTGGTTGATCGTGCGTGATTATTCGTGACCCCTCCTATAATCGTGCATGAATCGTGCGTCAGACAAAACGCTCTAAAAATTGTATGCGTGAATCGCGCGTCAAGAGATTTTTATTTCGTGAAACGTGCGTTACGTGAAGGAAAAATCCCTCACGCCTTAGGTTTTAAATTTTCCCAATTTTTCCTAAAGTAAGAACAAAATTTATCAAGTACGAGATACTTAAATAAGTATTCTGTGTAAAATATATAGTATGATTCGTTCTTGGGTGTACTTAAACTAAGTACGAATCAAACTAGTAATAACGAATCGGGATTGGTTTAAGACCATTTCGTGCTAAGAAAAACTTTAAAACCTAAATTATACTTAAGGTATACCAAACGATCTAAAATCAAGTATATTGAAAAAATCGTACTTGAACCAAGTATTTTGTACTTGAATCAAGTATTTTCGCACTTGGCGAAATTTATATAACCTTGCAGAGTGTATTTTAAGATTGTAACGATGTTTATAACGCATAGAACGAAGCATCTCCGACCCCATAAACTATATATATTCTTGATCAGCATATCTTCTCCCTCAGTTTTAAAGCTATCTTGACCAAACTTTGCAAAAAGTCTTTAAATACACATGGACTGCACGTTTGACGAAATCGGCCGGATCTATATCATATAGCTGTCATAGGAACGATCGGTCCAAAAACTAGTTCTAGTGGGAAAAATTGTATTGTTTTTGATTGTAGCATCCCCAATATTGGTATGTAATAGTTTTAAACGCTTCCACATGATTCTGGAAAAATGTTTAAAAATCGGATGACTAAAGCATATAGCTGCCATAGGAAAGATCGGTCTAAAAACTAGTTCTAGTGAGAAAAACTAATTTGTTTTTCATCGTAGCGTCTCCAATCTTGGTATATATTAGTTCCATATGCTTACACACAATTCTGGAAAAATGTATTGAAATCGGCTGACTATAGCATATAGCTGCCATAGGAACGATCGTTCTAAAAACTAGTTCTAGTGAGAAAAACTTTTTTGTTTTCCATCGTAGCGTCACCAATCTTGGTATATATTAGTTTTATATGCTTCCACATAATTCTGAAAAAAAATTTTCAAAATCGGATGACTATAGCATATAGCTTCCATATAAACGGTCGGTCAAAAAACGAATTCTAGTGAAAAAACTTTTTTTTTATCAATGGTAGCGTCTTTCAAAAACTGCAAGGGTATTTAAAACATCGGCGTAGCCGATGTTAGCCTTCTATTTTTTAAATTAATTTCTTTCTTTTTATTTGAAAAATAATGCATTTTGATTAAGTCTTATAAATGGCTTTTAAACGTAATCAAATTTATATGACTTTCACACTCGGTGACGTATGTGCGAAATCTTATCAAAAAGTAATTTATGACTGACTCAATCCTTCGGCTAAAGCGGGAATTCCCCAAATATTTAAATTTGTTTGGTTTTGCTTCGTAATGTACCCAGAATAGGCATTATGATCAAGAGTCCAATGACTGACTAACTACACAGGAAACAAATTATAAGTTTCTTTTTAAAAGGTTTTATTTACCTTCCACTGTTTGTATTAAATTAAGTAATTGAAATTTTTACCTACTTGAACTAAAATTTTCCATGATTGCATTCTCAAGTTTATCAGTTATCAATATTAATTGCTTCCCCATCATTTTGGCTGGCTGAAGCGTAAAGGCCTATTCTCAGATGACATGAAAATTATGTTCGTCACAATGCTTCATATGAATAGATTCACTTTTGTTGAGCTTTGAAATCAGAATGCTTTTGAGCTGCTGTTTTATTTATATGAAGCATAGTGTCATCTGAGATTAGGCCTTAAATATAGAACGTTTAGGCATAGAAAATCTTAAATGAAACCTAGGCAAACTTTCGAAGCGATTCATCAGAACGAACTTACTTAAATTTCCTTCCAATATTTTGCTTATATTTCGGCATAAACCCTTTCAAAAGCATGTTTATTATTCTTACTAAATTATTGCGTCTTTATATAACCTTAAAAATATTATAATTTGAAATATATTTCTTCATTTCCTCAGATGAACGCGATGCCATTCAAAAAAAGACTTTCACAAAATGGGTTAACAAACATCTTAAAAAGGTGAGTACATAAGCCAGATTATGCAAATCTTAGCCATAAAACACTCACACTCGCTCATCTCATTAACTCAAACCTACCATGAAAATTTGTACCAAAAAAAGTTTTTCCCTAAATGTGCATTGATATGGTCGTCATTTTAACGCTCTCTCTCTCCCTTGCCATTTCCTAAGCAGCATTGGAAGTATGCCAAGGTATATATATATATTCGAAAGTTCTCCCTGTTTTTATTACTTTGTATTTTCTAAAAATTAAAAAACAAATCAAATTGTCCCTCATATTGCAGACTTATACCATGCTACATGTTTGTGTTACCACAAATGGCATACCCTGCTGTTCGCAGTCTGTAAGTTTTAATAGGATAAAGTTTTATTAAAGTTATCACGTCTTTTTGTTTCACATCCCACATATCAATAAACTGTGCACCAGCTCATTCCAAACACCATTTTATAGCATGCATCTTCACTTTCAATATTTAATTTAACTTTTACTCACCCCCTCCCACCCCCTTTGACATCATTTAATCCTCCAGGCCAATCGACGTGTGGTGGATTTATTTGAAGATTTGCGCGATGGTCACAATTTACTTTCACTCTTGGAGGTGCTATCTGGCGAACACCTGGTAAGTGGTCAGCAATTCAACAATGGGACTTGATAGTTTTGTCACGCTCTCTCTCTCTCTCTTCCTCCTTGCAGCCACGCGAGAAAGGTAAAATGCGTTTCCACATGCTGCAAAATGCACAAATGGCCTTGGATTTTTTGCGCTACAAAAAGATCAAATTGGTTAACATACGCGCCGAGGATATTGTGGATGGCAATCCCAAGCTAACGCTGGGTCTGATCTGGACTATAATATTGCATTTCCAGGTAAGTGAGAGGGAAACATTTTTTTATTACAAAATTGGAGCAAAACTGTGGGCGCACTAGTTTCATGTATTTAACGCCCACCCGATGACCCCCAAATTCGTTTTCATTTGGGCGTTTTGGGATTTTCATTGAGCCCACACACGTAACTACATAAGTGAGTTACAGTCTTGACACGCTATAAGCTTTTGTTTGGTGTCCAACATCTGCTCTGTTTACTGAACTTATTTTTGGCGAATGCGGCGTTGCCTTTTAGGGTAACCAGCTTGCCTTCTCTTCACCGTTGTCGTCGCACTAACTGGCATACATATTGATGTTGTTATTGTTGTTGTAGTTGCTACAGTTCGTCAACTGCTGCTTTGAGCAAGGCCGTGAGTGATCAAGCCAGCAGCTAAGGCAATGAAACAGTTGGGGCCACCTACACCTACGACTCGAAAGCCACTGGAAAGGCCTGTTTTTCAACAATTTGCCATGGTTGTAGTTTATTGATGACGGTATGGGGGGATATATTATTAAACAAACATGGGGAAAACGTTGCTTAATCTAGAATAAATAACACAAATTGTTTTTAGAATCGAACAAATTAAAGTGAACATCTTTGTAAGATCTTAACTCGATAAATCCTGCTTCGGTTATCTGGAGTTATACTTTAACTAAAGATAGGATACGGAAGGGACCATCCTGAATTAAAAATTTTCTGTCCTCTCCGTTCCAAAAATTGCTGTATTTTCCCGAATTCCAATTTTTTTTCATTCCGTATGTGTAAATGATCCCTTATTTTGAAAGCTTAGAATTAGTCTCAAATTTTAAATTTACCCAAAATGTTACAAAAATGTGTACAAAATTCTTAAATAAAGTACGAAATACTTAAATCAAGAATTTTTTGTACTCAATCTTTCTCAAAACGACCGAGATAGAATGTATACCGTTTTGTACTTAAATGATTATGTATGATTCTTTCAAGGGTGTACATAAAGTAGGTACGAATCAATCTTAGATTTCAATTTTTTCCCAAAATGTTCCTAAAATGGGAACAAAATTCTTAAATCAAGTACGAAATACTTAAATCAAGCATTTTTTGTAGTCAAACATTCTAGAATGAACGGGATAGAATTTCTACCATTATGTACTTAAAATATTAAATATCATTCGTTCTTGGGTGAACTTAAACTAAGTTCGAATCAATCTTAGGTTTAAAATTTACCCCAAAATTTTCCTAAAATGATAACAAAATTCTTAAATTAAGTACGAAATTCTTAAATTACGATTTTGTTGTACTTTCTAGAACGAACAAAATATAATTTATATTCTTGTGACTACTTAAACTAAGTACAAATCAATTTCAGATTTTAAATTTACCCAATATGTTCCCAAAATGAGAACAAAATTCTTAAATCAAGTACGAAATAATTAAATCAAGAATGGTTTTGTACTCAAACGTTCTAGATTGAACGGAATAGAATGTATACCGTTTTGTACTTAAAATATTAAATATGATTTGTTCTTGTGTATACTTAAACTAAGTACGAATCAGTCTAAGTTTTCAAATTTACCCAAAATGTTCCTAAAATGAGAACAAAATTATTAAATCAAGTACGAAATACTTAAATCAAGAACTTGTTGTCTTCAAAGGTTATAAAACGAACGAGATAGAATTTATACCGTTTTGTACTTAAAACGGGGTGTACTATAACTAACTACGAATTAATATTAGGTATAAAATTTACCAAAAATGTTCCTAAAATAAGATCAAAATTTTTAAATCAAGTTCGAAATACTTAAATCAAGAATTTGTTGTACTAAAACATTCTTGAACGAACAAGATAGAATTTATACTGTTTTGTAGTTAAAATATTATGTATGATTCGATCTTGGTTGTATTTAAACTAAGTACGAATTAGTCTTAAGTTTCAAATTCAACCAAAATGTTCATAAAATGCGAACAAAATTCTTAAATGAAATAAAAAATACTTAAATCAAGAATTTTTGGTACCCAAACGTTATAGGACGAACGGAAAAGAATTTATACCGCTTTGTTCTTAAAATATTAAATATGATTCGTTCTTGTGTGTACTTAAATTTAGAACGAATTAATCTTCGGTTTCAATTTTACCCAAAATGCTTTTTAAAATGAGAACAAAATTCTTAAATCAAGTACGAAATACTTAAATCAATTTTTTTTTACTAAAACGTTCTAGAACGAACGGAATAGAAATTTTACTGTTTTGTTCTGAAAATATTAAGCATGAATCGTTCTTGTGTGTACTTAAACTAAGTACAAATCAATCTTAGGTTTAAAATTTATTAAACATGTCCTAAAATAAGAACAAAATTCTTAAATTAAGTACGCAAATACTTAAATGAAGAATTTTTTGTATTTAAACTTTGTAAATCGAACGCGATTGAATTTATACCATTTTGTACTTAAGATATTAAGTATGGTTCGTTCTTGGCTGTACTTTAACTAAGTACGAATCACTTTAATAAGAACGAATAAGGATTGGCTCAAGACCATTTCGTTCTAGGAATAAGGTTTAAAAAAATTTGGAATAGCGTAAATTATACTTAATGTATCCCGAAACAGTCAATCAAAATCAAGTATTTCGGGATTTAATATATCATACTTAAACAAGAATTTTGTACTTGTATCAAGTATTTTCGTACTTGTATTAAGTATTTTCGTATTTGTGTATGAAAAATGTATAAATAATTTAACCATTTGGCAATATTAGCTCACTTCAAAGAAGTACGCCTAATGCTTTGTCAGATGCTTGATCGATCCATTTTTATCGTCTTCTTAAAAAAACACAAATTTTTTTTAAACCAATGAAAATATTGGAAATTTTCGCCAAATTAATTTCTATGAAAAAAAAAAAACAACAACCACTCTACTCATCACTCGAGCCACTTATCATCGATTGACGAATCTTCAAGGCATTGCTTAGTCATCGCCAGGCGTTTCCGCCAAGTCTCGTCTCGGCAGTATGTGTGTCAATCTCATCATCAACGACCGACTACAACTAGATGCAATATAATACTTGGCTATTTCGTAATTTGCGCCGGCGCATGCCGATGCACTGTGCGACTGCGCGACTGCGTTGACTTGATCGATGGTGCACATAAATGCTCAATGATGCTGCCAGTCCACGAGACACGACCATGAGGCAACCGGTGGCTGCCAAATGGCGCTCATTCAATTGAGGCGAACGAATTGTAAATCACTTGACAATGTGAAACTCAATCGCGTGTGTTATTTATTATTTCTTGTCGACGCAATTGTCGTTGTCGGATCAAGGATTTATGTATATTGGCTGCAGCCAGTTTTGTGTTGCGGGTGATGCTGATGTCATCTTCTCTCTCACAGTAAAATGCAAATCTTTCAGCAGCAGCGCGACTTAAAAGGATATTTCTTGTTTTCAAATTGCTCACCTTCTCACACAATTATGACATAATTCCTATTTTAAATTTGGATATACAAATAGGCTGAGATTTCCATTTATTTTTTTTTTGTAGGTCAATAATAATATTATCCCATCAGCGGCAGCAACAGATTGTTAGCAACTTGCCAAACAGCAGCCGCTGGCGTTTTGTAACGCTGCTTGGCTTATAATTAAGTTATAAATTGTGCAAGCAAATCGCCTTTGATCTTACGAACCACCCACAAACAACACAATTACAGAGAGATATGGCCCAGCCTTCGCCTTGACTTGAAAGGCGTTGACGAACAGTTTGTGCTTTAAGTATGAGTTGAGGGTGGGGCCATACGAGCAAGAAACAAGAATGGATGAATTGCAGAAAGTAAGTCAGAAATATAAATTTTCGACCACAATTTATTTGATTACCAAAAATAAAGTGAACTCATTGGGTGATAAGTCAGTGCTATTCGGCGTATGACCAATATGTTTTAGATAAGAAGTGTTCTAATAGGCAGTTTTAGCTCAAATTGTTGTGGTTAAGAATAATTCGTCATCAATGAGTGGTTGTTCTTATCACCACAAAAACTTCTGGTTGTGTATCATTCCCAATTTGTCACAAGTCTCAGTCTTCCTGACCAAACACCTGTTTATCTATCATTTCGAATACGCTAACTACGATTTTCCACTGAAACAAAACAGAAAGAAGTCATATTACCAACCTACACTTCAAATTTTAAGTTAAAAGCTTATTTAAACACTTTCGAACCACTTTTTTAAACTGGTTCGGAACCGGTCTTGAACCAGTAAAACCTCTTACTCTATATAACCAACCTACTCTCCGAATTTCAATTTCAAATTAATAGCTCAAATATTTTTTTTTGAGAACCAGTTCAATCTGATTCGGAACTGTTCTTGAACCAGTAATATGTCTAACCTCATATTATCAACGTACACAACAAATTTCAAGTTCATAGCTTAAATAATTTATGAGATATGGAGCTGAACCACTTTTGAACCACTTTTTTAAACTGGTTCGGAACCAGTCTTGAATCAGAAAAATATCTTACTCTATATTACCAACCTACACACCAAATTTTAAGTTACAAGCTTAAAAAGTTTATGAGATATGGTTCTGAACCACTTTTGAAATCTGGTTCGAATCCGTATTTGATTTTGATAAATAACCAACTCTAAATTACCAACCCAAATACTACCTTTTAAGTTCAAAACTTAAATCATTTTTTAATTATGGTTCTGAACCACTTTTGAACCGGCTTAATCTGGTTCGGAACAAGGTTAGAACCGGGAAATATCTTACTCCATATTATCAAACGTGGCAACGAATTTCAAAATTATAGTTGAACCAATTTCTAAGATCTGGGGCTTTGAAACACTTTAAAAACAATTTCGTGAATTGGTTCGAAACTGCTCTTGAACCAGTAACATATCTAACTCCTTACCAACCTAAGTTAAAATTGGCTGTTACAACACCTCAATGGGGCCAAGACGAGCTTCTCTCAATCTCTTGGCTCGTGTGTCTTTTAATTTTCGCTCAAGAGAAAGGGACCCTACAGTTTAACGCCGATTCCGAACGGCAAAGTTTTTGAGAAGCTTTTTCATGGCTACATACTCCACAACTGGCGCCTACAGCTTGTAAAGGTGACCTTGTGCGTAAAAGTTTTTAAAGAAAAAACTTGTATAATTAGATGTTCCGAGGCGGGATCGAACGCACAACCTCCCGCACAGTAGGCACACACGCTACCCACTGAGCCTCACAAGGCCACAACCTTACCAACCTATACACCGAATTTTAAATTCGAAATAATTTTTGTGATATGGATACAAAACATTTTAGAGCTTTCAACTGGTTTTGGTTTTTGATCCGGGAAAATATATACCTCCATATTTATAACCCGCATACCAAATTTCAGGTTAATTACCTAAATCGTTTCTGAGATATAACGCTCAACGACTTTTAAACCGGTTTACAGAGTTGTGACATACCTCACGACACTTTTCTGATAAACACAAACATACTGTAAAAATTTCATTAAGATTGGTTCAGCGGATCGGTTCACACATTCACTTTTACATATAAGCATACATAAATCTCTTTCCCGACTGACATAGCAGTCCACAAAAGAGTTGGAAATTCTAGATTATTAGTTCATTTTTTGATGAACTATTTACTTATTCAGTTTATTTTTGAACTGTAGTTCTTTTTATGAAATATTGCTTTTTTTATGAACTAAAGCTAATTTTTATGAACTATAGATCTTTCTATGAACTATAGCTTTTTTTTGCACTATAGCTCTTTTTATAAACTATAGCTCATTTTTATGAACTTTAGCTCTTTCTATGAACTACAGCTCTTTCTATAAACTAAGCTCCATTATTTAAAAATTCGCACTCTGCCAATTTGGTAAAAAAAAGTTCCCAAAGTAGGTGAATATGTTCGAAGTTTATAAGCGAAATAGGCGAAATAATTAGACACTTTTTTTTCCGATTTTGTAACAACCGACCCACAAAGAAAATATCCGAAAAATTTGGAATGGACATCGTTATTTTCATGCGATTAACTTGAAATTCGGTTTGGAAGTTAAGTATGCGAAATAATTAGATATGTGTTTTCGCGATTATGGAAAATCCATTCCCAAGTTCAGAAAATGAAAATCGTGATTTAACCCGATGTAGCTTTAGATCAGTGCTCGACACGTACGTATAAAGCGACAGCGACGTCAGCACACCGACGGAATAAGCTCAATGCTGTTGTCTTTCAGTCACCTCGTGGCAGCTAAAATTATAGTATTGTTTGCCGACCACTGCTTTAGATGCAAAATGAACTAAGTGCTCGGACAGAATGTTAAACATTATAAGTCCACGGGAAGGGATTGTTTCCTATATTTCATATAATTAAAAAAGCAATTTTAAAGCATGCAGCTTTTAAAACTGTTCGAAGGGATTTCTATTCATATGAAGTATAGTGCCGAACTAAATTTTTATCTCATCTGAGTACAGGACTTTAAAAAAAATCATACTCAATTTTATTTCTTTTCTTTCTAATCTCACCACAATTTTTTAGACTAATAACAGGGACTTCAGTTATTCACTGCTTTGACTTGTGAACTTATGTTTCTTCAAAGTAGACGAAAACCTACAAAAAAACCTTACTGTGGACAAAACCAAGAATAATTGCTGGCCCATCTGTAAGCTCGCTTAGCCCATTCCCATATATTCATGGAAAATATTTGTCAAAATTGGCATTTACTTAGCCTCGAACATTTCCTTAGCCATTGTTGGTTGATCAATTTTATATACAATAATTTGAACAATTTGAATAATAAATTGCTTAACACTCGAGGCTATGCATCAAACAAATCTGTGTGAAATCTACAACTATGTCGAATTACTCTGACAAACGTTTCCATTATGAATATTAGATAATTTTCCAACCAATTTGCCATTTTTCATCGTTCGTTAGCAGATAGTGGAGATGAAGATAGAGTTGTGTATGCTTGGCATTTATATTTGGGCAAAATACCATAACCACGATTGTTTAGTTAAGGCAACCAGGCATAAAAAAGTAACGCCTTGGCGAAAGAAAGCACAGACAATGGGGACAGTCAGCAGCCAGCCAGCAGCGGTTCTCACGTCATTTTTAGGTGTTTTTGATTTATTAAAATACGCCTCGGTATGTGTTACAATAAAGTCAATGGCAGGCCTTCAAGTCAGTTGGTGGAACAATAACAATAAGCAAGAATTTATTTTTTTGCCCTGCCCATGACATCAGCACTCTCCAAACAGCTTTAATTCTGGCTGCTGCTGACCTGCGCAGCACATAATACACTTATATAAAAACGAAAGACTTCAACGCAAGCAACGAACTTGCTTCGTTCCAAGCAGAACCAAACAACTAATGCACTTATTTGTCGAAATTTATGACATTGATGACTGAATTTTCGTTTTTATATTGTGTGTGGGTTGCCACATTTTTTGTTTCATTAATAAATTTGAAAATCGATAGCAGTTTTGCACAAATAGGGGAAACCAGTTGAACTGCCACGCAAAAATTCCACACATATGCAAATGTTAAAGCTGTCTATATAAGTTAAAGTCGACATAACACTCCTGGCCGTGCTGTTTGTGCACTCGAAAAACATTTACACCGTGTAAACGTGTTTCAAATGACATATAATTAATGTGAATGAAAACACACACAGAATCCATTAAATTGATAGATATATGTATATACAAGGGTTGATCAATAAGTAACCGTGTTGGCCATTAAAATTTACTAATTAATACTGGTTTGAGCAGGGTTGTAAAACTGTCTGGATATTTTACGCAAGTCTGAGCCGAACCTAAGCAGGAGCAGATTTATTTTTACAGCCCAAACCTGAACCTAAACCGGAGCACAAATTTGCAAAAAAATGTTTTGGTTCAAAACATTAATAAAATTTTAGGGTCGATCCGTGAATTTGAACGAGTTGCGATATATCACGAAGTGCTCGTGAAAAATCACAGAGTTTCGTGCGTGTTGCATCCGTGTTTCGTGCGTGAATTTAAGTCATACCTCGTGAATGCAAAATTTACGAAAGTTCCTTTTTTATGAAATCCATTTTATAATAATTTACTTTAAAAGAAGTTAAGAAATTCTCCCAAGAGCAGTCTTGGTAATACACGTTTAGCTAGGTTTTCAGACTTATCTTTCATCTTCTTCCTCACCTTCTTTATAGCTGCTAGGTGTCAGAAAGCAAACATTTTCCCGGCTTATCGTGGCATTACAAATACTCTTAGTAGTTTTATGTACTGTATTCCAACACTGTTTTCCAACATTTATTCTTAAACATTGTTTTCCAACACTGTTTTTTAATATTGTTGGCAAAACTGTTTTTTCAACAATGTTTTCCAAAACAATTTTTCAAGTTTCTTCTTAAACAGTGTTTTCCAAGACAGTTTTCCAACATTCTTTTCCAACATTGTTTTCTAACATTCTTTTCCAACATTGTTTTCTAACACAGTTTTTTAACTTTGTTTTCCAAAACGGTTTTTGAACTTTGATTTCCAATACTGTTTTTCAACACTATTTTAAAAAATGTTCTTCAACATTGTTTTCCAAAACAATTTTCGAACATTATTTTTAAACATTGTTTTCTAACACAGTTTTCCAACGTTGTTTTCCAACATTGTTTTCCAACACAGTTTTTTCACGTTGTTTTTCAACACTGTTTCTGAACTTTGTTTTCCAATACTGTTTTTCAACACTGTTTTCCAACATTCTTTTTCAACATTGTTTTTAAACACAGTTTTTAAACTTAGTTTTCCAACACATTGTTTTTTAGCTTTGTTTTTCAAGACTTTTTTATCAACACTATTTTCAAAACTGTTTTCAACATTGTTTTCGAAAACAATTTTCCAACATTCTTTTTAAACATTGTTTTCTAACACAGTTTTCCAACATTGTTTTCCAACACAGTTTTTGAACTTTGTTTTCCAACACTGTTTTTGAACTTCCAACGTTGTTTTCCAACATTGTTTTTTAACACAGTTTTTTCACTTTGTTTTCCAACACTGTTTCTGAACTTTGTTTTCCTATACTGTTTTTCAACACTGTTTTCCAACACTCCAGCATTGTTTTCTAACGCAGTTTTTTTAACTTTCTTTTCCAACACATTGTTTTTGAACTTTGTTTTTCAATACTGGTTTTCAACACTATTTTCCAACATTATTGTTAACACTGTTTTTAAAACTGTTTTCTAAAACTGTTTTTCAACGCTGTTTATCAACATTGTTTTCCAACACTTTTTCTCAATACTGCTTTCCAAGCAATCGCTTGGCCAAATGTGATATTTTTGGCGGTATATAAACTCTTTTCAATTTACATGTTTCACATCAAATGCTCGTGAGTGTTAACCACACTCACACTTTTTTTTTAATTCATTATACCGTTTTTTGTGTAGATTTCGTACCTCTTTATTATTTAAAAGTTTGTGTTATGAATTTGGTCCAATCGATTTCGCTTCACAAAAAAACTTTAAAATTTTAATTACCAAAAATACGGAAATAAATCTTTCCGCTTTTTGATAAGATTTTACTTTCGTCTCAACTTTATATGCGATATCAAACATGTTACGAATTAAACAAAAAAGGAGCCTAAACCAGGGTTACCCAACCAGCTTGCTATGATAATTTATTCCTTAAAATCTCGGAGTGAAACCTTTATAAAATTTTTGAGGGATTTGTAGCCCTGGATTTTTCTATCAATTTTGACAGCTCAACCTATTGAGATTTTGCTCCCATTTGGTCAAACACGGGTACTTATTAAGCCACCCTCGTATGTATTTCAAGTGTGTGTTTATGTATATCTCTCGGAATTAGACAAGCAGCTAAGCAAACAGTTTAAGGTGCTGACAATGACATCGACGAGCCCACACATCGAAGGAATGTTACATATTTGGCATGGAATGGCATGATGGGCCCACATCATCTAGCTTCTCGTCAACCTGAATTTAGATTTTTAAATCATTTTTTGTATATTGACCTATTTCTAAACACAAATCCCCCTTGTTCCCTCCCATTCGAGCTACTGGTTTCATTTTGTTTTCCCACCACAAACAACACTTGTTTCAAGTACAAATCGCGCATCTCAAATTACATTGTATAAACGAACGTCTAGTTGCAAACATAATGCCACACATTTTGTTGACTGACTTGCATCATATTGGTATTAATAAGCATATTTCCCCGTTCTCCGAATACTTATGCAGTGGCTAATTAGATTTGCAATTCTGTTGTAAGTTGCCCCACCCACTCTCTGACGACCCCAACCGGCGACCCATCCACAAGCTGTGTTTACTGTAGTGAAGTATGTATATGGATGTGTGTGTGTGTGTGAATTAAAAAGCACAACAACTGCTTGCAGTAGTATTTATTAGCCAAAGGAAACCACGTCGGTACCGGAACAGCTGCCTTTTAGCCATATAGGGCATATAACATGCTAATTAACCTAACCCTATGTACTCGCACATGTATGTACGCATAAATTAAGCCAACATTTCCGTCTGGGTTATAAGTGCTACATTTATAGAGATTTCAACACCCACAGCTAAATGCTATTAGACAATTGTATGACCTTTTTAGGGTGGAAAGTGATCATTTCGTTATATATATATATGTATTTATTAAACCAAATCTCGTACACCAATTAGTTAGCCCAGTTACCTCGGTCACATCAAGTGCTTCTTCTCTTTATGCCTGGCCACATTATCTTTCTCTTCTTTTTTTTACATTCTTGGTTGGTCATTACTTTTTTGGGGTTTCTTTTGGAGAGCTGTTATTTTTTTTTTTCTATTTTTTTGGGTCACTCTCTGTAATGACTTTGTCGTGATGTGTTATGAGATTAAAAAAACTACAAATTTGCCAAGTCCAAATATCATGGGGTCACAGACCATGATTACTTGCTTATATTTTGATTTTGTACAGCATTGAAAGAAAATTCAATCAGCTGAAATCAGGAAATCTAATTTCGCCTTTTTGACAGACAGTAGGGTGAAAGTGCAATATCTAGTATGCGTTTTAATATAAATATAGGGTGGGTGATGAATGTTGCTACATTAAGAAGCTTAATTACATTTTTTTTTAAATTTATATCGGGGCTGCAAAACTTTGGTAAAAAAAATATGTTGCCATTCGCCCCGAACATTATAAGTATTTTTCCAAAAACTACTATATTTGAATTAATATTTTGATACTATGTGAATTGTCCTCCACTAATGACAGTTATATATTATTGTAAAAGGAATCTATTTTTCTTATGCCATTTCTTTAGCTTGAACGCAGTGTTCAGTCGCTCTTCTAGCGAATCTGTGATTATTTGCTCAGCCTCCGACTGGGAGCTTCATTCGGATTCTGGAACAGAGCGGTCCGTTTTATCGCACCTATTTCATTTCCATGTCTTACACATTCCTTTACCTTTTTCTGTGTGAGTAATTCACAAGCCAAGTATTCGGGAGACAACCCCGAAACGTAGGATTTTACTGACCATCATCGAAGATACTCAAAATTGTCATCTCATCGTGCGGCCCTCCATTGACGTTCCGAGCGTATACATGGTGATTCCTATGCGCATGCCCAATGGAATGGCCTTTCAGAAATTTGAGTCCTTTTTCGGTATGCCCTGCAATCGGTCAACTAGCGTTTTAAATTGCTTCCTCTACGCTCGACAGCATTCTGTGAACAATTCGTCCAAATTTTGTGCTTCTTCTTTATCTCAAAATGAACAAAAAAAGAAAAAAAAAAAAAGAAAAAAAGAAAAAAAAAAAAAAAGAAAAAAAAAATTTTTTTTTTTAATCGTTCCCATAACATAATATAGACTCTCCAACCGCCTCTAAATTATATTATTATTTTCACTACTTACAAACACTCACACTCAGGGGGACTTGCGTTTTCTTCTAAACAAGGGCGCCGACAGTGGGGGCTCTATTGCTAATTTACCCAAAGCTTGGCCAACTCCGGACCAGAGTCCTCTAGCTCCGACAGATCCAGGACTGTTCTATTAATTTTTAGCTCAAGCATTTGCATTGAGGATAGAAATTCGATCATGCTCATTTTCGTTTCTATTTCTATAAATTTAACTTGTGTGTTCAAAATCCCAAAGTATTTTAGATCTTCCTAGAATGGTTTTCCCAGGTACTGGGTGCTTTTATCTCCTTCTCATACCTACAGCTATGAGAAAAGTTGCTGTGGGGGTACGTACATCCTGACGGCATTGTGAATTATGGTGCCGTGTCCCGTTTAGACTGCTATCATAGTTCTAATTCTGTTCTTGCTAAAGTGTAGAAGTTAGGAGGTTCATTTGGGCGTGTATCTTCATCAGATGGATAGGGAGATGTGACAGCCAGGTGCGATGTCCCATTGTCGTTCCGTCTTTGTTCTGGTTATCCTTTGTACTTTCGTCAGAATGTCCTGAGGGGTCTTTGTACGTCAGTTGTGCACTCGTCCGCTTCCTCAGTGCCTGAGTGGCCGCATACCCAAGGGAAAGTGTTGGAGTGCTGTTGGATTTAGTTCAGGGCAATCACTTTACCATGGAATAGATTACTATTGGGTGACGCGTGAAGACAGAGCTTTAATAGCAGCCTGACTGTCGATCAGGATTGAAATGTTCCTTGGTGTTTCATCCAAGGTGTATATTCTTGGGATGTCGGATATTTGAAAAATATCTATATCGATATTTTTTCGATATTGAAAAGTATCATTTCGATATTAATATTTTGTTGAAAAATAATCAAAAACAGCTTTTTCTTAAGAATAAACAGGTCTTTTGGGGTAATTTAGGTGTCAATTTTGTTTTGCGTTCAAAATCTACAGATTAGAGCCCCCAAACCCAATAATTATATAATTCTATTTATTCGGCTTCACACTTTTTGTAGTCGAAGCCAAGCGCTCCGATTGCAATGAGTTTTCTGGTGAAATAACATATGTCAATGCCAAGTCGGAAAGTGCTGGCAATTCGTCTTTCTCTTCCACTCAGAACTTAAAAATATTGCCGAAAATATCCAAAAACAATATTCGATATTCAATATATCGCGTTAGTAAAATATCCGATATTGATATAACGTTTTCTCGGCAAAAATATTGATATTTGATATATCGATAATACTTCCGGCATCCCTAATATATACACTTCGCTTCGCGCCAGACTGCATAGATCTCTGAATGAGAGCTGTGTCGCTAGTAGTTCTTTTGAGAAGATTCCAGCTGCTGCGCTTTCTTTCGTCTTCGAACCGTCCGTATATAAGAAAAAAGAAAAAAGTTTACTTTTACTTCTCTCAATCTCGACTGTTACATTTTCGATCGTTTCGCTTCTATGTATACTGTTTTTTTTATGTTCCCTCGTTTGGAACAGTGGTTGATAACAATAGTATTGAACCATTCGAGTATCGAATTTCGTTTCAAAAATATCGAAAACAAAGCCGACTTTAACTGACATTACCAATTGAATAAATATTCCCAGGTGTTCTTTAAATCGCTTTCGACCCAAAAACGACCAAAATCGTATGGGAATTGGGTCGTTTTTGTATCGGAAGCGATTTGTAGAACACCTGGGATTGATCCAAGGGGTTCCATACCGAACCTATGGCTTTACGACGTACCGTTCCATACCAAACTTCCTGCCAAAATTCGAAGTTGTTGAAAACCTTATAAGGTACACTCTTATAAAAAGTTAATCCAGCTTCTCATTTTTGATGTAGCTGACTAATTTTTTGTTTGCCAATTTTTGTTGTTTTTTGTTTTTGTTAACAAAACTTGTTGTTCTTGCTTTGTTGTTGGCTTCTTCTTGAAATATTCTTATGGTTATTATGCTTTTTGCCTCAGTACTTCAACTGAAGATGACGTAGTCCAGGGTTTTAGGGTAAGAAATATATAAAGGGGGAACAGTTGGAAGTTGTGTAATTTGTTGTGTTGCTGTTCTGCGTAGGCGTCGCTGTCGACGTTGGCGTTACCATGGTTTTTGTTGTTGGTTGCAAATACGTCATCAAAGCGAAGCCGCAACACAAGAATCAGGTGGAACCGCGCAGCGTAGCCAGCTAGCCATAACGGGGATGGCAGAGTCAGCGACTGAGACACCAACACATACAAAAAGGCAGCAGCTGTCAGCACACGATCGCCAAGCCAGGCTTTAAACGCTGCCGACGCCAACGCCGTGTGCCAATTCCACTTTGTTTCAGCTTAATGTGTGCGTGCTTTTCTATTCTCGCCGCGGCGGCAGCGACGTCAACACCTGGCCAAAGCCAACGTCAGACTTTAAGCATTTTAACTTGGTCCGATCGCGTTTAGTTGTTGCCGAGACGCCGCTCCATGTATACGTATAATCCGTAGAAGAGTCAGAGAGGAGGAAGAACTCTGAACTGCGCCGCGCGTGTGTGTTCCAAGAATCCACCGGAAAATCAGAAAAGTGTGTGTGTGTGTGTGCAATACGGAAAATTAAATCATGATGTCAGAGCCTTGCGGCCATATCTATCTATATCATCATCATCATCATCATCAATGCAATGCAATCAGTTTTCTTGATTTATTAAATGCCGCCAATTTTCAATTGATTTCAATCTCAGTTTCAATTTTCTTTCAATTAGTTTTTTATGACGAGTTTATTAAAGTGGGTCTCGAGTGTTTCGCCTGCAAACAAATGGCTAGCTGTAACATAATGACGTGCACTTCACTCCACCCCACCGCCCCACTCCCACAATTCCCTTGTTCCAGTTCAGCGCTTTGAACAACCAACAAAAAATAATACTTAAATAACTTTTTTTTGTAGCTGCCGCTAGCTGCTGCGCCTCGTTGTTCTCCTATTTTATTTTGCAATTTTTAACGCTTTTCTCAAGTGGTTTATTGTGTGTTGTCTCGTTAGCTTTCTTGCTTTATTAATTTTAATTTATGAGCCCCGTCACAAATCTCCAAATTTGACAATTTCGCTTAATTAATGCTCTCCCCAGACTGCGCAGATGTTTTTTGTTGACCAATGCAAATTGCCTTAGATTCACTTTGAAGTTTTTTTTACCATTAAACAGTAGCCAACCCAAATGGGCAACGACCAGATGGAGAAGCTGTTGCTGTTGCTGCTGATGCTGCTGCCGCTTTTAAGTCATTGAAAATGTCAAGCCATTAACGCCTCTTAGAGACGCCTCCACACACACTCAAAGACTCAGGTATTTTTTTTTGGCATAATCACATAAAAACAACACAGATCGTTTAGAGGTGCTTTTTTCTGTTGTTGTTGTTGGTGTTGCTGTTTGAAATGTTGCAATTAGCATTTTTTGTGAGGCGGCGGTCATGTCACGGTACTGTGCGCAGGCGTAGACCTCCAATTTTAGTTTCAATTCCATTTCCAATGCGAAACGTTTATTTTTTGGGTGGGCGAGTGTTTTGGTTAGCTCAACTTTTATTATTAATCTTGAGCCATATAGATTACGATTTCAATTGCAATGCTAAAGCTGAAATGTATAGGGTGTCGCTTTATTTTTTTCAAATTCAATTTAGTCAACTTGAAGCTGATTCAAAAGTATATCGATTTCTTACTAAAATGTTTATGACAATGATTACTAGTTCATCTGAAGTCTTAAAAGGGTAAAACTATAAATCCTATAAATACTTCTCTCGCTTAGTACAGGTTTAGTTTAGTATTGTTCGCTTAAAGTAATATATATGTATGCCCATCGTTTTCGAGCCTCTTCTGTGTGAACTTAGCATATTTCTAAATATTTAAATAAAAAAATCTTCTTTTGAGTCCGTTAAATTCTCGTTTATAATCCTTCTTTGCAAACATTAGGGAAATATACGTGAAATGTTTGTTTATTTAAGAGGCCTATTCTCAGAAGACATACAAATTATTTTCGTCACACTGCTTCATATAAATAGAAACACGTTAGTAGAGCTTTGAAATCAAAATGCTTTGGAACAGCTGTCTTATTTATATGAAGCCTAGTGCCGGAAATAAAATGTATGTCATCTTAGAATAGGCCTTAACGCTGAAAATCATTATCTTATGAATGCGAAAGCCCTTTAATGTGTCCAGAAATAATGGAAAACATTCAAAAACCGCTGTGCAATTCAGATAAGCTCATTATGCAAAAGATGGGCCACAGTTGCTATGTTTTTCCACCATCTGACTTAAGCACTTCAATTAAAAATGTATTTTAAATTATCTTCAACAATTAAAATGTTTTCTTTTTCGCTTACAAATCAAACAGCTGTTTTGAGGAAAGTATGACTTGGTGAGGAACGCTTTGGAAGTGGAACATTCCATTTGTAATTTAGAATGGTAAATTCTTCTTTGTCAGAGCAGTTTAATGATAGCGCTCGATTTTGTTTCGCTTTCAAAAATTAAGCACTTTGTTTTATATTTCCTTGGTTTATGTCTGGACTTATCCTACACAAAAAAAGAGGATATTTTTGATGATCAATTAGATATTTTCCATATCCATTTGGGTTGGATATATTAATATCCTATTTTTTTATGTAAAATTTAATAATGTTAAATTGATCTAAGTTATGCATCCACTGGAGCTGAAAAATTACCAAAGGATATGAACATGGATATTTTAACATCCATTTCAAATAGATCTCACTGGAACCTTTTGCACTTTTTAATAGATTTTAACAATTTGTTGTCTATAAAGTTTGATTTACTTCCAATCAATAATCAAAATATTAAACTCAAAATATTGGATTTTATTATTCAGGATTTAATTTTTAAGTAATTAAATAAAAAAAACTGCGTTTTCAGTTATAAGGTTTACTATTTTGTTTTGTGTGTGTGCCTTAAGAAATAAATGTTTTTATCGATCAATTAAATAGACTCAAGCTTTTTAAATTTATATAAATGGCAAAATCTTTTAGAATCATATTATTCATTTATATGTTTTTGTTTAGAAAGCTTAAGTAATAAAGTGTTTAGCCTCATTTATTTGAAATTGAATTGAAGATGAGTATCTTTAAATTAATATTTTAATATTTAAATCAAGAGCTTAAGGAAATCACTTCATTATATTAATATTTTGCTCTTTAGTCTAGCGCTCAAAAACACTTAAAGAAAGTTTTCTATCTTCTCTGGTTCGAAATCTTGTAACCACTGAAATTAAGCCAACTAAAAAATACAAGCATCTGTTCATTAATCCATAAATTTATTATTTTTTTGCTTTCTAAAGAAAACCTTTAACTAAGCACACCAATTGTCGTTGCTTCTATAACGACAGTGGTTCTTTAAATCAGTGGTCGGCAAAAAACACAATCACATGTGAAACAACAGACAGCTGATCCATTAAGCTTTGCCGCAGAGGCAGCGAATCAGCCCAACAAAAGCCGAAAGTGCATTTTTTTGATAACGATTAGCAACTTCTCGTCAAGCCTTGCTGACCAACTTTGACAACTTTGAAAAAGTATAATCAAACTTTGCTACTACTATTTAAATTATTTTGCGCATTTAAAGCAGTGTGTGATTTTAATTTAAATTTAGTTAGAACCGACTGTATTCAATCTTCCACACAAATCAAACTAGATTAACCTCCTTGTTTAAATTTGATTTAAGCTTTTAACTGATGGTGTCATGGCAGAAGAAGGGTGAAGTAACATTGTTTGCAAACAATATTTCTTTTGCAGTTTGCAGTCAAATTTGGTTCACATAAGTTTAACATAGGTTTTATTTATGTGTTGTTAAGCGCAACAGTACTTCTCAGCTCCGTATGGGCACAATGGAAAGGGTGAAGGAATCATATCCGTATCAGCCTTAAGTTTTGAAACCAAGCTTCCTCGTGCCTATTTTACTAAAATCTTTCGCCTTCCAATCCTAACCATTTTCTTCCATTTTTGGTTCATTTCCACTGTTCTTTTTGATAATAAAACCCGAGTAGTGTTTGCAGGTTGATCTTTGGAGACATGATCTACGAATTTCAAGTGCTCTGAATACAGTCTGACTGCCAGTAGAAATACTCATTTATATATACGTGTCTCTTTGATCCAGTATCTTCTCCTGTTGGGTATGTTCACCTTGGGTCTTGGGTTTAGAACAATTTTCTTTGGTTAAACCCCCCACAGTAACGGGGTTTTACCAATGGATTAAAAAAAACACTGAACTCATAAAATCGAAATTTGAAACTGGATCTATAACGATTTGTTTTCGGCCTTTAGTAGATCGATTACGGTTATGAAAAATTCAAACACCATTTACAGATGATGTTGGATTAAATTTAGCCTATACTTAAGTAAACTTTGGGCCGTAAAGATTAATCAATTTTATTAATCTACTTATCTTATCTACCTGCGCAATCCAAAAAAAAACGTATTTTTATGATCACAAATATTTGTAGTATTGTATTTCAATTTAAGGGAATTCACCCCTTTCATTTCCTGTTTATATAGTATAGTATAACGGTAAAAACAAGTACTTGTTCCATTACCAAAACATTCCCTTATTTGCATAGCATTCGAGCAAATGAGGTTTGCGTGTTGAGGCGAAGCTCATGATTCAGCAGCAACAGCAGCAGGCAGCACCCTACATGAACTTTTAGTTATGGATGTGGGCAACAACAAGAAGCAAAGAGAAATAACAGACAGCTAGATAGGCAGCTGGGATAATTATGTGTAGGTACAACACAATAAATAATTCGCAACAACAATGGGCCCGGCCCCACTTTGCTTCACCCCTGAGGTGACGAAGGGGGGTCTTGGCCAATGTCTAGGGCAATGCCGCAGGCGGGGCGAGCAACAAGACATCCGGTGCCGGTTCTCCAAGCTTTTGGCTTAATTAAACGCAAATTGTGGAGCCGGCAACTCAATTGTCTGTGGGCACGAAAAGTGCGCGCATCGGTCTCTTATTTTTGAAATCACGCACCAAAAATAGCACAAACAATTACGAAAAATCAGACACAAAACGAAAAAACGAGCAACGAAAACAAAAACGAACACAAAGTGAAAACGAAACACGATCACCATGCAATCCAGCTCACAATCCACGCTGAAACGCTCTCAGCAGCTGGTGCGGCAGGCGGCAAATGGATCAGGAGCTGGCGACATTCTAAGCAGCGGCAGTGAGGTGATACACTCTTCACGCGGTCCGGCCATTACCACCCAGATTGATGATTCCAGCTTACGCTATCGTCATGAAACGAAACGGGAACGAACTGTAGAGGCTGTGATTACGGATTATCCGGGCGGTAGTGTACCGCATGAACGTACAAATTTGGAGCGTACCGTTACGTTTGTGGATGCCATGCCAGTTAGTGTTGGTCGACGTCCTTCGGACAGTCGGGCCTTGATACCCTCTTCCTCTGCCAGCTATCAGCAGGTGACGCGTAATAAGCGCATCTCTACGGAAGTTTTGGGTTCCAGTGTGGAGAGCACTAAGACCTCACAGCGAGCTCCCAATGGACATCGACGCGTGACCACGCATATAGTGCGTAAGGTGACCACACTAAGTCGTGCCGAGGAGAATCAATTACCCGCAGAGGATCTATTGCCGCCTGCTAAAATGATACGCAGTTCGGAGTTAGAGTACCGGCGGGCTTTACCACCGCCTGCCATAGAGTCATCGTCCATGCAGCGCAGAGAGGTAAAGGCGTGTGTGGGGGGTTTAGGGTCCAACAGTTTTGCTCCTTTTGGTTCAGTTGAGAAATTAATGTTACGCTAACTTATGACTCTTTATCCGCTCTAGATCTCCGATATAGTTGTGGGCAAGGAAGACAACGTATCCGCACGTGAGGCCCTGCTGCGCTGGGCACGCCGCTCGACTGCTCGTTATCCGGGTGTGCGTGTCAATGACTTTACATCGTCCTGGCGCGATGGCTTGGCCTTCTCGGCCCTGGTGCATCGCAACCGACCGGACTTGCTTGACTGGCGAAAGGCAAGGAACGATCGGCCACGCGAACGCCTCGAGACCGCCTTCCATATTGTGGAAAAGGAGTATGGTGTTACACGTCTGTTGGATCCCGAGGGTAAATTCTTATAAAAAAAAAAAAAAAAAAAATTAAAAAAAAATTTTTTTCTTTTGCCTAGATGTGGACACCAATGAACCCGATGAGAAGTCTCTGATTACGTACATTTCTTCACTGTACGATGTGTTCCCCGAGCCGCCCTCCATTCATCCCTTATTCGATATGGAGTCGCAACGTCGCGTTCATGAGTATCGCGATCTGGCTCAACAGTTTATCTATTGGTGCCGCGAGAAGACCGCCTATTTGCAGGAGCGCTCTTTCCCGCCCACTCTTATTGAAATGAAGCGCCTTCTAAGCGACTTGCAGCGTTTTCGCAGTGAAGAGGTTAGCGCACGCAAGCGTGAAAAGTCTAAGCTCATACAGATCTACAAAGAGCTGGAGCGTTACTTTGAGACCGTGGGTGAGGTTGATGTGGAGGCCGATCTAAGGCCCGATGCCATTGAAAAGGCCTGGTATCGCATGAATACGGCTTTGCAGGATCGCGAGGTCATTTTGCAGCAGGAAATTGAACGCTTGGAGCGTTTGCAGCGTCTGGCCGACAAGGTACAGCGTGAGATCAAGCATGTGGATCAGAAACTTACCGATCTGGAGACACGCATTAGCGAAGAAAGTCGCCGTATCGAGCGTCTACATCCCGTGGATGCCAAGAGTATAGTGGAGGCGCTCGAAACCGAAATTCGACACCTGGAGGAGCCCATACAAGATATGAATCAGGATTGCCATGTGCTAAACGAGGGACGCTATCCCCATGTCAGTGAACTGCACAAGAAGGTCAACAAGTTGCACCAACGTTGGGCTCAATTACGCACCAATTTCCATACAAATCTGGTACAGAAACTGTCCGGTTTGAAATATCCCGTCCATGAGACCACTGTGACGCGTCAAACGCGCATGGTAGTCGAGTCCCGGCAGATCGATACGAATCCCCATTTCCGTGATCTGCAGGAGCACATCGAGTGGTGTCAAAACAAGTTGGTAAGTGAGCTTCAATTCCTTTTTAAACCTTGATTAAACGGAATCCTTTGTAGAAACAATTGCTGGCGGCGGACTATGGCAGCGATTTACCCTCTGTGAAGGAGGAATTGGATCGTCAACAGCACGAGCACAAGATCATTGATCAGTTCCACTCCAAAATACTCAATGATGAACGTCAACAGACCAAATTCACGGGCGATGAACTCAATCTGTATCAGCAGCGTCTGAATCAATTGCAAAAGGTCTATGCCGAGTTGCTAAGCACCTCGACCAAGCGTCTATCCGATTTGGATTCGCTTCAACATTTTCTGGGTCAGGCATCGGCCGAACTGCAGTGGCTAAATGAGAAGGAACAGGTAGAGATCACACGCGACTGGGCGGACAAACAACTCGATCTGCCCTCAGTGCACAGATACTATGAGGTAAGTCTGCATCCCCCACCCTAGAGCTAGTTAAAAATGTTAAGGGTTGTAATTCTAATTTCTAAAAACAAGCGTGCATTTGGTAATGGCGACGAGGTAAGATCGGTTCAAACTATCAAAATTTCTACCAACCAAGTGCACTTTTCCCCTCCCTTTACTTGAAGCATAACATACTAACTCGTTTCCATTTCAGAACCTAATGTCCGAACTGGAAAAGCGTGAGATGCACTTTGCCACCATTCTGGATCGCGGTGAAGCTCTGCTGAATCAACAACATCCCGCCTCCAAGTGCATTGAGGCTCATTTGACAGCCCTGCAACAGCAATGGGCCTGGTTACTGCAACTGACTCTCTGCCTGGAGGTTCATTTGAAGCATGCCACGGAATACCATCAGTTCTTTGCCGAAATTAAGGATGCCGAACAATGGTTGGCCAAACGCGATGAAATACTCAATAGCAAATTTTCGCAATCCGATTTTGGCCTAGATCAAGGCGAAACGCTGTTGCGTGGCATGCAGGATCTGCGTGAGGAACTGAATGCTTTTGGTGAGACCGTGTCCACGCTGCAACGTCGTGCCCAGACCATAGTACCGCTGAACAAGCGACGCCAGCCGGTCAATCGTCAAGGACCCGTCCAGGCCATCTGTGCCTACAAGCAGCAGGGACAGCTGCAAATCGAAAAGGGTGAGACCGTCACACTCTTGGACAACTCGGGTCGTGTTAAATGGCGCGTGCGCACATCGAAGGGACAAGAGGGTTCAATACCCGGTGCCTGTTTGCTGTTACCTCCACCGGATCAGGAAGCCATCGATGCGGCCGAGCGTCTTAAGCGACTCTTCGATCGCTCAGTGGCCTTGTGGCAAAAGAAACATTTGCGCCTGCGTCAGAACATGATCTTTGCCACCATACGTGTGGTCAAGGGTTGGGATTTCGATCAATTCCTGGCCATGGGACCGGAACAGCGTACGGCCATCAGGCGAGCCTTGAACGATGATGCCGATAAATTGCTCAGCGAGGGCGATCCCAAATGATCCGCAGCTGAGACGCTTGCGACGTGAAATGGACGAGGTCAATCGTTTGTTCGATGAATTCGAAAAGCGTGCACGAGCCGAAGGTGAGTGGGAGACGCGCTTTAATCAATTGGCGGCATTAAGCCAGCTGTCCGAAAGTGGTTAATTGCTTGAGAGTGAGAGAGGACTTAATTGAATTTAATAGTTTGTACTTTTTGGGGGGTAAATGACAAACAGGAAGCCTTAACAAGATTTAGTCTTGTGAGTGACATACAAGTGAACGGAAAGCTAAATACCATGAAGAAGCTATTCGCGGGTGCCAAAACTAGGGGTAATTTTTTTTGGCAGAATATACGAAACTTGAAACAAGTGGGGAAACTGTAATCTATAAAATCAAAAATTTGATTAAGGTCTCAATTTTTGAGCCTAGTGCGCGCTTTTTAATTCCTGTAGTCTGTCGATTTAAGATGAAAGCACTTCAAAAAAAGTGTACCCCAACGGGTTCCTAACCAACTTTCTTATGTATAAAGAATATCCGCTCTTATTCAGGGATATAATACCGTAAACAGAACCGAAAACCGTACCAAAATTAAACGTTTCAAACTAAGTAACTGGGACCGATTTTAAATACTTCTTGAGAACCGAAAATCGTTTACCGTTTTAACTAAAACCAAAACCATTTCAAAACGATATATCAGAACTTTTTCAGATTCAATTATTTATTAAGCTGATTTTTGATTACAACAAATATATATTTGCCAATTTATATATTTGCATACCATCATTTAAGTCGCTATGTGAGGCTTCAAATCTAGAGATCTTGGAGTAGTCATGTTTTTAAATCACACTTATTGACGCTATTCCAAGCGACGCGGACGTTCTGTCGGCCATTTCGTTTGAGTCGATTGCAATTTATACGAAAAATAAAGGCAAATCATCTTCCAAAATGCACCGCAAAGTGCCACTGACACAAAAATATTGTTTCTTGACAAAACTTCTTCATATAAGGGCAATAAATCCGATGTTGTATTTCCAAGCTGTCTGCAAATCCTATAACTTTTGAGAGAATTATAACATCTCTAAAGATCTCTTTAGATCTACCACCACTTACATCTTAAATTTTACATCCTTATGTCGAAACGTATACTGATTTTAGTAAGGCTTTTGATTCTGTAAACCACTCCTTGCTGTTTCACAAACTGAGCCTGATTGGTTATCCAATACATCCTCTCAGTTTGTTTTTTCAGTGCCTAATAGCCTATTTCCACTGCTACATATATGTACATCCGAGCTGATGTTGATGAGGATGGAAGTTTTTTCACAGGGCCTTCTATATGAAAATAAATGTTAAATGGATATACATCAATTCATGATGTTGGTAACGCCCAAACAAACTGAGTACATCCGAGAAATTTAATAACAATATAACATTAAGTATCGATTCACTTTATATAGAAATTAAGCTACCTGATTTACGGAAAAGGCATTAGCTGAGTGGATAGGCTTGACACCTTGTTTTTTTGATATGCTGGTTCGAGTCCGGGTAATGGTTGGTCTCTTTTTTTTTCTTTATTGTTTTTTTTTATGCTTTATCATTATGTTTATAATTCTACTTAAAATTACCGTTTCTTGTAGAGTAAAACAGGTATACAAAGCTTATGCAACTGTTTGGATGTCATCCAAATTTTAACATGACATTAGAGTTAACATGTAAAGTTAACATTGATGGAACTTTTTGTAGTGGAACAGCAAAATTTGTTGATGTACAATGTACATATATGTGGCAGTGGAAATAGGCTATAAGTGATAGAACTCATAAGGTTGTATTACAGAATTTTTATTCTAAGTGTAAGTGTGTAAGTTACTTCTGGAGTACCTCTGTGTAGTCACTTGGGTCCATTGCTTTTTACTCTCTTCATAAATTATCTATCCGCGCCTATATTCCGCCGTCCATTAGATATCTTGACAAGCGGAAATGCAATATATACCATAGCATTTCGAAAACGATGCGTGTCAGCAATTGGATTTAAAATAAAATTTAAATTTAAAATAGCATTCGCGAAAACAAAATGTCGGGTGGCGTAAGTCTATCCTCTGATCGAGAAGATGGCATACTAATCTCTTTATAAACGTTAAATACAGAACTCGAAGGTACTGCATAAGCTATACTTAGATTAACGAGAAAACACTACCACTACCTTAGAAAACTGTATAATATAATTGCGTAGGCTTTACATCATTAGTCTCATCGATAAACCGAACCGAACCGATTTCATAGGCGGTTTTCGGCTTGGTTCAGCATTTTTGAAAGAAGCGCGGTTTGGTTCGTGGTTTGGTTAACGAGAACAAATAAGCAGTTCGGTACGGTTTGCATCCCCGATAAAAACCTAAATTTTAACGTATTTAGCCCGTCGTTTGCCTTAATTTCGTGTTTTCCAACGCGTTTTCGTGTTACTCGGTTGTGGCTGCTGTGTATGATTTTCCAATGTCCCGTGCCCAACCAAATTTCACACCAGGTGGTGCTTCTTGGCCACGATATTTTTGAAGATAAGCACATTGAGTTTACACAACTGAGCGTTGTTTTGGTGTGCATCGATTCATGATTAAAATTGTACTATAATGACGTTTTCAAAACATGTCAAGTCAATCAATTCATAAATGTCAAAGCTATTCAATGTTAACGTACCGATATAAAAGATGAACCACACTATATTATCATGCCTATAGGAATTGCATTTCAATTGTTTTGTCGTTTTTAAATAAAATATCCTTATCAAATTCTGAATATTAAAACCGAAAAACTGTTTGGGATCGGGACGTGAATTTATAATTTGACGTTAGGATCGGGACGGGTTGGAATAGACTAGGAACGGGACGGGATTGTATTTTCTTTTCCGCACCCATCTATAATTCAAGCAATTTTCCTTGGTTAAGTGTCAGATAAACATTAATTTTACTCTGCTATTTAATGAGGAATCCAATTTTAGATTCTAGTCTTCCTACTCTATTCTTCCCCATTGTTCTTCATATTATTTGTATAAAAGCATGCGTGCCAACACAAAACAAGCACGGCCCGTACACATGTCTCCCCTAACTACCTGTTCTTTTATATGCTCTTTTCCTGAACGGATTCTAAACATACCCAAATGTATAGCCAGAAAAGCAATTAAATTAAAAGCCTTTGAGGAAATGGAACATTTGTAAACAATAACCTAATCCAGTTTAATACTTATACATTTTACCCATCTTCCTTTCCAGAGGAGAGCAAGCAAGCCAGTCGCATTTTTACCGAAGAATGCATAGCCATCAAGAGCAAATTGGAGGATATGGCACGTGAGCTGGATCAGATTATATTGGCTCCATTGCCCCGTGATCTAGACTCTTTGGAGCATGTGCTCGAAATTCACTCAGACTATGAGCGTAGATTGCATTTGCTGGAACCCGAACTAAAACATTTGCAAGAAACTTTCCGTACCATTGCTTTGAAGACGCCTGTGCTCAAGAAATCGCTGGACAATCTGCTGGAACTCTGGAAGGAACTAAATACACAGAGTGGCTTGCACAAAGATCGCCTTAAGCTGTTGGAAGCTTCGTTGGCCGGTTTGGATGACAATGAACATGTCATATCGGAACTTGAAAATGAATTGGCCAAGCATCATGATTTACCCTCCACTGCTGAGGGACTGCAACTGGTGTTTAAACAGCTGACACACATGCAGGATGTTATTACCCAACAACAGCCACAAATGGACAAAATGAACGATGCGGCCGATCAGCTGGGACGTATGGGTGTGCCCACTAAAGTGCTAGGCGATCTCAAACGTCTTCATTCGAATGTGGAGCGTTTGAACACGCGCTGGAGTGCGGTCTGCAATCAGTTGGGCGAAAGGTAATAACACCAAAACATGACGCTTCATTAGACAAGATGAACCTGTTTATTAATGTCTCACACCAACCTTTTTCAGAATGCGCTCATGCGAGACGGCCATTGGGCTAATGAAGAATCTCCAATCGAGCGTGCAAGTTGAGGAATCATGGGTGGATGGCACCACAGAACGTTTGTCGGCCATGCCCACAGCGACTTCAGCTTATGAATTAGACGTGAGTAGAATCATGATAGCAATCCATTTACCCCCTTGTATGATTATTCAATTATCATTTAAATTTATGAGATATGAGAATCTTTTGATAGTATTGCAAACCACCCCCCCTTGTACAGTTTTTACTCCAGCGAGTAAACCCAGAGCAACACAAAGTATATACATATAAAAGATAAAAAGTAGAAGTTGCCCCCACCCGCCCTGTCCAAAATGTAGTTGGGTTATACCTCCTGGTGTTGGACATGTGTTGTTGCCATTTGTTAACTCAAGTCCCTTGTCCGTATTTCTTACAGTAGTTCTTGTCTAATCCCCCAAAAACAACTTTGACAACACCCACACATATGTACATATATGGTCAGTCTTTGTGGCTTTAGAGAGCCACCACCACCCACACAGAACACTCCATATACAATACGAAATTTCACTGTAAATTTGTTTACCAAATTTTGTGTAGCTTTTTTATTATTTATGTTTTGTAGTTTTGTCCACTTTAGTTTTATAAGTTGCACCCATATATATCTTTTATATATTTATACATATTCACCCAATATCCTTAGTATTATTGTATTTTGTAGTTGAAAACTAATTGTATATGTATTTTTGTCTAATTTTTTTGTATCGAAAATATTTCACCACACAAAACCAAATCACACTTGTACAATCCCTCGTCTGTCCCAAAAAAAAAAAAAAAAAAAAAAAAAAACAACCAACTCCTTCGCTACATATAGAAACTGCTTGGAGCTGCTATCGAACGAAAACCAAAAATTGAAAATGTCAACGTGGCTGGAGGACGTCTAATACGCGAAGCTAAGGTAAAAAATTTCGTGTGTTTGAGAGACTGAATGATGGAGGGAGTGAGGGGTGATCTAATGTAATGCAGGAAATGCCAGTACATTGTTTGAACGAAACGCTATTGCGGCGAAATTGTGACGTTTTGAAATTATGTATGACGAACTTATGTCGCTCCAAAAAGGCAAGGGCAAAATTTTGTCGCTTTAAATATTCCCATGTTCCACAAATCGCTTTCGACCCAAAAACGACTCAATTCCTATACGATTTGGGTCATTTTTGGGTCGAAAGATATTTTTTGTGGAACACCTGGGATAAAGTATTTCTTTTTAAAACTATCTAACTTCGGTTTAAAAAGAGCGACATAATTCTGCTATAGAATAATGGAAAAATCACATAGTTTCCTGCCAAATAAGATCGCTTTAAAGCAGTGGTGTGCATAAAATACAATCACCGATGCGAAATCATCGAAATTGACAGCAGCGCAATGTGCTTATACTGTCGGTGTGCGACCTCGCAGCTACTGCGGTTACGACGCACGCAACACTGCTTTAAAGCGACAGGAAGCAGTTTCTGAAATGTTAAAGCGGACGCGCTTAGCACTGCTTTAAAGCGACAGCAAGCAGTTTCTGATATGTTTCAAAACGTTGAAATTGTGTCGTCGAAATGATGTTCCCACTTTGCACTTGGCATTGCATTAAGTCCGTCCTCTTTCTCTCTTGGTATGATTGTGCTCTTAAGAGTGACTGTGCTATTTCGATTCGAATCTCCCTGTCAAAAAACACTTTGTAGTTTTGTTACTTCTTCTATATTTAATGCTTTTTAAACAATTGTGGACTCAATGCGAGAGTTGAGTTCCCAGACTAAATTAGTTATCTCTTTTGTGGGCAAAAGGTGCGTCAATAACACTTTGGGGCAGAACAATATATTGACCAATAAAAACACAAACCAACCAACCAACAAACAAACAAAACAATTAAAAAACAATTTTTAAACCAAAAAGTAATATCGTATTGATTAATCAATGAAGTAAAAAGCACTAAATATACCCAAACCCTCTGTTAAACAACAACCACACCAAATTACTAACATTTAACCGAAATTAACCAACCAACCAAACAAACAACGTGGGCACCTTCAACCTTCGCGGGAACACATCTATAGATCTACGACAGCAAATGCCTACGCTTTGTCGATTGGCTATTGGAGGTACGTCCATCGTTCTCACCGCCACGTCGAGATCTACGACCAGCGGATAGCGATCCGGGCGCCACACAGTATTACAGTCAACGTTTGGACAATCTCAATACGAAATACGACAGATTGCTGGAACAACTGTCACAGAGGCTAAAAACTGCAATTGAAGTTAATGGCAGCGATGGTCTGGTGAGTAACTGATGATGTCTCTACCACAAATCGAATGGGGCTTTGCGAGCCGTCTTCTTTTCCTCAATCCCAAATTGACATTTGCGAGTATTGACCAGTAGTTGTAGGGCTGTTATGTCGGTAACCTCGGTTATACATTGCAAATGAACCCAATGAAAATGGACTGAACATCCCTAATATGAAAAGTTTATCAGCCATGTTCTGAATTCCAATTCCACAAAAGTTTGGTGATTTCAAACCGGTTTTGCACCAAATTTGGTCTCCAAATCACAAAACTTTTATGGAAGTGGAATTGAGAACATATTGCAAATTTTCTAAGATTTAAAGCTCAAAAATTTGTTATCATTTCTAGTAAACGTAAACGAAACCCAAGTTCAATATATCCCAGGTTATCCACAAACCGCTTTCGATCCAAAAATGACCCAATTCCCATACTATTTGGGCCGTTTTTGGGTCGAAAGCGATTTGTGGAACACCTGGGTACATTTAGGTTTGATGATCCCAAAGAGGCTTAAGATATTATTAAGATATATCACAGATGGATACATCTCGTTGAATTGGCAATAATGTATACAAGAGTTGATATGTTACTGCTTCCACATATTTCATAGGAATGAGACCCACCACCAGTTTTGGTTCATTTAAGTCTTTGACAAAAAAAAGAAATTATAAAATTTGTAAATTTTTGTTTATATCATCGCCGGTTTGAACCAAAATTTACCAATAATTAAGAATCAGAAATTTGGAGGTTTTGATTTGAACAAATTAAAAAAGAAAACAATTAATTGAAAAAAAAAATTATTAAGAATGAAGTTATAAACATTTTTTAAATAAAAAATATATCATTGATGTTCAACATACATATATCGACCAATATTTTCAAACTTTGAAAAGGTCTTAAAACCTGTTTTAGATATCACTTGAAATAGCATTTTCCACACTTAAGTTTGTTCTTTCTAATCTAAGAAAGGAAGAAACAATGTCTAATCAGAAAAATATTCGAGATATTCCATTCCACATTTTCCTAAACCAAGTACGAATAGATTTTCGAATCCCGGAATTCTTGTCTTGAAAGAGCTCGAAATAGGTTTATTTTAAATACACGGAATTGATTTTAACATTTTTTTTTGCGACTTCTGGTTTTGAATGTGATAATTATTTTATAAAAAAATCTACTCAAAACAGAGAAGAGTCATCCAAATGAGCATAGCGTTATTTCTTTGCAACCGAATCGCAAAAAATTTTTTGGCTGATTTGAATTAAAACTTAAAAAAAAAATAATATAAAACAAATTTTTATTTGTTATCTAAGTGAATCGAGATGCAATCCAAATCCTGGTGTTCAGGGGTTTCAGAAACCGGTCCGCGAACCGAACCCAAAGATTCCTCACGGGTTCACCGAACCCCTTACAAATTCTGTTGGATCAACCAAAATAAATTTTTGGGTGATTAAAGCCCTTCTTTAGCCAGCTTTGAGTTTTCGAAGACAGAAGTTCCTCGGCCCATACTTTTAAACAAATGTTTCCGAACTATCAGCTATTTTTCTCAGACTTATCTTAGGATTCATTAAGGATGGAACCGAAGAACCGAACAGGGATTCGGTTCTGGACCGGTTTGCAGCTTTAAAAACAACCCTATTAGAACATCGAATCTTGACATATTTGAGAAATTTTGTTCTTATTTAAAGTTCAAGGCTAATTTAATGAACATGTTTTATTCCTTTTTATTACTGTAGAATTTTTTTAATGCTCTGAAAAAAGCTTCATTTTGTGAAATAGTTTAATTATTCCCAGGCTTATTTGTTTTTAAGAGAGCAAAAAAACAACGCGTTAGACCAATTTGTTTAAGGGTTTGTAAATAAGTTGTCCCATAATCCATAATATTATGATTCAGCCAATTTCTTCTTCAGAAATCAGTGTCCCCCGCAGCATTCTAAGCATATTAAGTTAATTCAAAATAATAATAATACACACCCAGAAGAAAAAGGAGAGCAGGTCTTATAAAGACTCATTTGAATACCTTTAAAGTGAGTGTCCTATAGTTTTGAGACAATGGCCGTATTCAGCAGAAGAATTTGCTCCCTGATCAATGATATACTTCTTGATAATTTACGTAGGCTACTTTTCCTCTTGTGTTTAAAATGATATTAACGTGGAGTCAATTTAACAAGAGCCCCTAAAAGTATGCTAAATAATTAGAGTAGTTTTATTAAACTGATCAGTGATCAAGTGTCTCTGCTGAACGCGCCCAATTACTTCAAATTCCTCTACAATAGGTTAATTTATTTGTGGCAAAACGATAACTTGTTTCCTGTAGCGCATTTTCTCCTTTTATGCAATGTTTAAACAGATTTGGTAATATTTTTTGAGTGTCTTTTAGTTGTGATTAGCACTCTAGAGCGGTTTCAAGATCAAAGTAAGAATGTTTATTAACTTATGTTAATTTTTTGCGACTAGGCCTCCAGGTTTGTGGCATTTCAATGCGTGTTAACCAGTATTTATTTAAATATATCTGTCTGATCTAAGGTACGAGGTTCAAGTTCAACCCAAATGAGTTTCATGCTTTCATTTTCTATAATCGACATGCAAATACCGCATCAAATGTTATTTTTGTGTTATTATTATTATTATTTTTATTGAATTAACCTTCAGAATTGTTGACTCCAAAAATAATGACATCACAGTCGAATACTCAATTAACAACGCTTGAAGTGTTGCCTCATAAATCACAACTTGATTAATTTAGAGAAGAAAAAAAAAACAAATGCAAAATTGCAAAAATGTTTTTGATATATATTTATAAATAAATATTGCACCACCAACTGTCAGAAGTTTCTTTTGTCACATGGCTGGCCAATTAGGCAAACTGGAAGACAGCTAGCGAATTAAGAATGACGCCTCGGATTTTGGTATAAATATTAATGAGTTTCCTATATACACAATACCAAATGAACGTCATCGGCAGCATTATTTCATCTGTCAACTCTTCTGAAATTGGCAACTGGTTTTAATTTTGGTTGATGAACAAATTTTTTGTTGTTTTGATTAAGACCAAAAGTTACCAACTGGTTTTTTTTCTGTTATTTGGAATGTGTAAATATTTAGTTGGTAATTACCATAATGGAGAAGGGAATGTTTGGCATCAAAGTAAGAGTAATCCCTAACTATACAAAATCTCTCAAAAGGTGTTGCCTTCGCCTGGAGGCCTGAATGACATCATGTCTACTAATGCTGACTCCATTACCACTTTGCCTTCAATTTAAACTTGATATGCATAAATAACATGGGCGGGCATTAAGTAGACTGAATGAACAACAACATTAGAAGGTTACTTCACAAAAAAAACTGGTTTTTAACCAATCCAAAAAGAATCTTAAACAAATTTTGTTTGTTCTTAACTTCCGCTTATTGTTTTCAACTTTAAATTGGAGCTCTGGCTGTGTTGTGTACCTTTGTAAATGGATTGTTTATCATTTTTATTTTTTTGGCGCAACAGCTGAGAAATTCTCATAGCCGGCATTTCCAAGCTCTCCCTCTCTCTCGCAGGAAAAAAAGCTCGCTCTTTGTTCATAGCCCACAGAGTGCAAGTGTTGCGGTGCGGTGCTCCATTCAGTTCCAAAAGCGACGTGGTTGTATAACGACACAAAATTCGTGAGTGCTAGTCGTTCCGTAAAACGACGCCGTAAACGTAGATGAACAAAGGTTGCGAGGCAACTAAAAATATATGTGGAATTTGAATTTAAAACAAGCGTGTGTAATGATGAGCTAACAGTGATAATTGAAATACTTTTGGCAACAAAACAACAAAAAAAAATTAACCCTTAGGAACTAAACGCCGGATACATGATGTCACATATATGTGAAAGTGTGTTTTGTTGATGTGTCTATTTCTTACTTCAATTAAATGCGAATCGCGTAGCAATTGCCCTAGAAATTCTCAATTTTACCATCAGCCCACGTAGCGTACTTTAATACCCCCCAATAAAATGAAGTCACTCGTGCCTCAGAACAGAAAGTTTCAAAAGTGTGAAAATTGAAAATAAAAGAAATCCATTATTAATATAGCCTTGAATATGTCGCAAGAATAAATGTTGTTTATTTTTTGGCTGTCTGTTTGGTGTTAATGAAAATACACTCTGAAAAGTATTTGATGTTGGGTCAGAGACTATGACTCAAGACGCCTCGTTAAAATTGCAAAAAAAAAAAAAATTTTTTTTTTGTAATAATAACAATTAAAACTCTCTACGCTTTGTTACGTTTGTTTACTCCACTGACCTACACATAAATATTTTGGTATGAAAATATAACTTATCAACGCCTGAGATCAGCTGTCACATCGTCTGTTAGTGTCAGGGACTGGCGCTAATCTAATCTTAGGTGTTTGCTACAATCTATCAAAGCTTCTAAATATTTGAGTATAAATATAGTTTGTTGACTTTGTGATCAATTTTTTTTTATGACAGCCGAAAGTACATGAGTTGTCTTTTATATTTCGAGGAATGTCAAACTTTTAGTGTGACCAAGTTTTGATTTGACATTTCTATTTGAAAAGTATGACATTTTGAACTATATCCTTTCTTGAAACGTTGTGCCATTTTTGCTCGATTTGTCTACTGTCTTATGGTTCAAACCGAACCATAACCTTTAAGCCAAAACTTCTGAAATTGTTGGCCTTCTCGGCCGGATATCATTTTTAGAAAATGGTTTAAAAGTATGAATTTAAATTACTTCTGACTAGGGTTGACGATAATATTATCGATGTATAGAATATCGATGTTTTTGTCGAAAAAAACGATATATCAATATCGAATATTTTATAAATAAAAAACTTTTTGGTTAAAAATATCGAAGATATCGATAACATCGATATTTTTCTATGTTTTTAACAAAATATCAATATCGAAATGATACCTTTTTTATATCGAAAAATATCGATATAGATATTTTTCAAATATCCGACATTTGAAATTTAATTTTTTTCCAGTTTATTAAAGGGTATGTGTAGATTCTGGATTATTATAGTGTGTTTACAACAAATATGTTTTGGAAAATGCTTCAACATGTCAGGGATTTTGATAATTTGAGCTCAAAGTAGCTACAAATTCATATTTGAACCATTTTCAAGCTAGTACTGTGGTACACAGGAATATCGAGAGATATACAAAGAGAGAGATATACCCGTTACTCAGGAAAAGGATCATTTTAAAATCGTTTCTTAAATTACAATTTACTTTACATGTAGCGGGTACAAATAGGATATTTTTAATGATGAAATGGATATTTTCTATATCCATTTGGACCGGATATTATAATAACCTTTTTTTCATCCATGGTACATTCCAAATGGTTCTTAATAGATCTTACTGGCTCAAAATCAATCCTATAATCGATGTATTGATGCTTTCCATATTTTTAAAACATTGATTTAATTTTGAAGAATAGGCTTTAATCGAAAAAGAATTCTGCACTCACTCTTAATTTGATTGCTTAGTATGCATTATCACTAGTCGATATTAAGGACTTAATTTTCAAATGTAAAAGAATAGTGACTCATTTAAAAAGTAGCTTAAATCTGCACAAGTTACAAGAGAAGTTTCCTATAGTCTTATTTGTGAAATACGAGCTCGATGGAATGGATCGTTTGCAATGAAAAATCGTATGCAACTTATCAAGAACCATATTTCAAGTGTACTTCTTCATATTTCTAAGGCATTGCCGCCACTTACTACGGATGGTGCCCATTAGAGCATACAAAAGAGCAGACACCAATGCATATAAAGAATTTTCATACACTTGCAAAGTGTATATTAATTTTGACTAGATGTTTGTAACGCATAGAAATATTCATTTCCGACCACATAAACTATATATATTCTTGATCAGGACGACGAGCTAAGTTCAATTCCGTCTATCCGTCCGTCCGCCTGTCTGTTTCTACGCAAACTAGTTCCTCAGTCTTATTTTTACTGCACGCAACTAATATGTCGGTACCGGCCGGATCGAATGACTATATCTTCTAGCTGTCATAGAAACGATAGGTCGAAAAATAAAAATACCGTTCTTAAATACAGCATTAAAGTTACTCCAGATCGGATGACTATATCTTATAGCTGGCATAGGAACGATCGGTCTTAAACTAGGTTTTTGAGAGAAAAACTTGTTTATTATCCACGAAAAGGTTCTTTATCTCAGGAAGTACTAATAATATATGCTTTGAGACAGCTCTACAAAATTTGTTTAAGATCGGATGACTATATTCAATAGCCGATCGGTCGGAAAATTTGTTTTACTAAGAAACATTTTTTTTATGGTAGAGTTATCAAATTATGATTCTCAATGATTTTTAATTTATAAATATTTGATATCTATTTCCGATATGTATTCTACCGGTTAAATCAGTTGGAGTGAACCTTTGCAAGTGTATTAAAACTTCGGCACAGTCTAATTTAGCTTTGCCTTCTCTTTTTACATCCATTTGATATTAAATAATAATAATTGATCTTGGATATATGGATATCAAATGGATAATTTAAAATAAAGAATATTATTATATCCCTTCCAAGCGGATCTTAAGGATCTTACTGGCACTTAATCGATCCTATAAAAAATATCATTGACTAAAGATGCAATTGAAGCTCATTATGATGCTAGCCTTAAGTTCGGTTCAGTGCTGAAATAAAGCTAAATAAGCCCTGATTTGGAAGGGCTGTTACTGAAATTATGGCTGCTTTTAAAGTCACGAAATTAACACAGGCAAGGCCTTCTACTTAATGACATTCGTTTCGTTTAGGCATATATTTCAGTACTAAACTCATGGCTGAGTTTCAGGGGTAGTACTTAAAACGCTACTAAAATCGGTTATGAATTAAAGCAATTCCTAATGTTCAGGCTTGAATTTAGCATTGATAACTAAATGGGGTACCCACTTCTTAATATCAATATCAATATAAGGTTATATGTTATATTGATTGTCAAATCGAGAAAAGCTAATATAAAGGGCAACCCTCTAATGACCGTCCCTTTTTTCTAATGTTTTATTGATTAAACGCGGCCCTGTTTTATATACATACATATATTTATAGCAACATTTTTTTTTGTGTTTTTTTGTGGCCAATAAATTAGAAATGAAAGCAAACGTTTTTGGGGTCTTTGTCTTCTGCTTGCCTCTATTTTCGTTTCATAGGCGAGGTCCAAATGTTGCAGTTCTGCATGCTGCATGCAGCTTAAGCTTTCTCATCGGGGAAAAGCTTTCGCTCTCACTCTTCTCGTTCTCTTTAGTCGCCGGTACAACGTGTCGTATTAGTCATATTATGATTATTATCAGTGTCAAATTTTGATTGAGGCCAAGAAGAATCTTTAGTCTACTTGAAATCATTTGAAAATCATTTTTTATTTTGTGTGTTTGTGTGTGTTGTTGTGGGCGCTTAACAAACTTGTTTCATATAATGATAAACGTATTTAAAATTCTGATGACATCATTGTACGTACTCGTATTTTCTGTTATTGTCGGTGTTTGTGTGTGTGCGTGTGTTTTTTTTTTTTTGTTAATTATAATTTAAATTGTTTGTGGCTTTTACCTACTCTCTAGTGCGACCTTGAATAACAGTTGCTAATCGAGTAAAACACTTTGATATGATGATCTGGTAATTGAAACCTGTGACGTCAATTCAAACAGAAATGCCGCTACAAGTTGACCATATGTCAGACAATACTCCTTGTTGAATCAATGCCGCTTTTGTTGTTTAAAAAGACCGGCAAATGAAGAAGATAAAGAACTTAATTACCAGTTGTATCTTACTTCATGCTTATGAAGTTTACTGGGTAATCAGCCTTTTCATTAAAAAGATTGACTCAAGTGTAAATACATGTGTATGAACTTAGTGCACTTTGTTGAAATAGGAATAAAATTATTTGCAGACTGAATTGAGCACAATTTATGACCCGAGGGCTGCTTTATATATTTTCATAACAAATATTAAATTAGAAAAAAATAAATCACTTCTTGTTAAACATTGACCGCACAATTCCCATTTGATAAGCGAAAAAAAAATAGAAATCATTGGGGAATAAGTCAGAAGTATTTTAAGTGAGTATAGAGACGTGTGTAATGTTGTGGTTAGAGAGTGTATATATAAATATTTTGCAATCTAAATAACTTTATTGTTTCTTAGATTATACTCTCAATACAGTTTTATATACTTTTTCATATAATTGAATCAATTATCAAAATGTATTTTGAAAGCAGTGTTTAATCACCAAAAGTCGAAGTAAGTTTTTCGATGCACTTTGAATCTTGATAAATCCCTGTCAAAAATTATAATAAATCATTGTACATTCAAAATCCGCTTTTGGATGTAAATAATAGACAGAATGATGGATTTGTTCTTCCAATGCACAAAATATATGTATCAGCCCTTGTAAGTGAATAATTTGTCAATAATATGTCAGTTAATTTATCGATTCTATCAAATGATTGCGTAATATGTTGCCCATTTGTTTTCGAAGTGCTTTTAATACAAAAACGTTATAAAAAAAAAAAGATCAGGATTAATTTAATCTTTGCTGGTTAAAATGATCTTTTAATAAATATTATTTTTTTGTATCATTTGGGTACAAAAACATGTCTTTACGATCCAAAATAATTTTATTTTCTAGACTTGATATTAAAATGTAATAATAATATGACTTTAATATCAACTAGAATTCGAACGAGATAGACTGTGTCGAGCATCGAAATAGGCTGCCTAGAAAAAATATAAATAGTCTCTTATGATCTCATTCCATTCGTGTTCAGTAAAGGGTTCCCAGTACGATCCCTAGACAAGGCAATTTTTTATATTTTTTTTTATTTGGTCGAAAAATACCGTATTGATATTTTCGAAAATATCGAGTTAATCTTCGTCTTATCGGAGTGAAATTGATATGAAAAAATGTGGAAATGACTGCCATTTCATATCAATTTTTTTCTCTGTCTAGTCTCTAATCCTATCACACGAATAAGTCTCACTTTCAAAAGGAATAAAATGTGTGTGCAAATGTCTGTAACAGACAGAAGGAAGGAATTTTTCGATTACTCTTTCCATCATTGCTAACAATATTCTGGAACGATATAAATTTTGTAAGCCCTTAAACCTATATGGTTCAATACTTTAATCTACAGTACATTTACGCTTTATTTAAAAAAGTTCCAAATGATTCACACTTTACTTGCCCGCAGATGAAGTTGCCTTTCTCGCAATTTAAAAAAAATATCTGATATTTTTGGTGAACATTAAGCGCTGCCAGTAGCTGCCAAAGAACTTGTAGTATCATATTATTTAATACAAACACACACTCTAACGCTGGATAGCGCCGCGATGGCCGCAGCGGCGATAGCCAGCACTCCACACAGTTCGTGTGGCGCCACATTTAAAAGTTCTCAGTTATATACAAACTTTGGCCAGTACACAGTATATTATAATCGGGCTAGACCGATTTTATTACTTCCTTTTTTTAAGGATTTTGTTCCGGATAGTTTCTTGATCTTACAATAACTATTATAGAATCGATAGGTTAGAAAATTAATCTAAGAGAGTACAACTTTTTTGTTTTTAGAGGTAGTGCCCTTCTCTTATCAATATTTTAAATAATTTATGCTTTCAAATTATTCTGCCAAGTTTGACTGAAATCGAACTACTTTATTGTATAGCCCACCATTCATAATACAAGTTTGAATAAGAAGAACCTTCTATTTTCAACGGTCGAGTTCTTAAAGAATGTAGTAGAGAATCTTATTCTATTTCTACAAAATTTCATAAAAACCAATGGGGCAATTCAGCTGTTAATGGCGATTTGTGATTTGTGATTTATGATTGCCGATTTTACCTGCTGCGATTGGTTAATTTGTCAATCACGATTGCTGAAAAGGAATCGAAAAATAGGTATGATTGTTGAAACCGACTACCGATTGCTGGGTCAGAACACCTTTGCTGCTTGCATTTATATTGAAATTTTCAGTGTGACCGGCTATTTATAGTTCATAAATATTGAATTTGATTAATGTAAGTGATTGATAAAAATTACTAAAGCAACAGAATCGCAATCAATCACATTCAGCAGATACTCTTTAGCAATCGCAAATTGAAAATCTTGAATTGCAAATCGGAATTATCTGCGGAATGGGCCCAATGACTATATTATATCGATCTAATTTAAAAAATGTTTTAGTAAGATAGTTTTTTTTCATAAGTCAAATTACAGTCTTTAGTACCGATTTCTTATCTTCTAAATAGATGCTACATGTCAGATAAACATTTATTTTACTCTGTTATTTGTAAGTTTATGTGACAGATAGTGCTAGTAAACTATTATTCTTAGGAATTTTGAGATCATATTTTTTTATATATATATAAAGAGTATAAGCATAGGTCAACTTTTTGTTTGGTTTCTATTTTTGCCTAACATTAACTTGAGTCCTTAATTTTATGGAATTTTAAATTTCGCTGAAACCCACGTATAAAAGATGCTTAAATTCCATTCATGACATTTCCAGTGATTAAATATTCAGAAATTTATATAGCAGCCCTCGTATTTGCAGAGTGAATTGAGCACGTTTTTTATTTGCCTTTCCATTGAATAAATGCCCTGCTATATATATGCTATATAGCGTCATTTCTATTTTCATAAAGGCTTTTGGGGGTTTTTTTTTTTTTTTTCAATGTGCGTTAGTGTGATTTATGTGCCTTGGTATGGGTTGATAATGGAATTCATGTTTTGTTTTTAAGATAAGTTAGAGTCAAGAGTTTTACTTAAGGAATTTGTTACGCCTAGGGCAGACCGGCAAACCATATTGTTTTGCATCTCTTAGTCACATCAAAACAACACACATTTACGCATACGTGAAACATTTCAAAGTATTTGACTGTTGTCACAATTAAATCTCTCGCGCAGTGTATTCAAGAAGCCCCAAACCACTCCCCAAAACAAGTGCCTATTGCTGACTATGATTTTGTCCAATTGAATCAAACGAAAGCCTTAGCAATGCCTCAGCATAGATCCGGTCGCAAGACGACCAAAACCAAAACGACAACTGTCCAAGAGGCAGAGGAAAGTGACTACGACTTTGCGTTCGAGTTTCAGGTAATATGCTCCACCTCAGTCCCTCGCAAAGCCCCCCTCTAGTATCTAAGGTTATTCATTTGTTTTGCCTACCTGAATTTTTCTAACGGATTTTCGCATTATTTGGTCACTAGCAATACGCTGAAAGTCTGCAGAAACCGCTCAAAACCTTTAGGGTTGACTTTAGTGCGGGCAGCGTACCACCTGGCGATGGTTACGCTGCACGTCCCGAGGATCTCTATACCACTACCTACAGCACTACACAGTAAGTTCAGCTGGAGATTTTTTATTTTATTTATTAATTTTTTTTTTTTTTTTTGTAGATTTAGCTCAACGAAAACAACGAAAAGCTCTTCGAAGAGCATTTATAGCAGCGATGGCTTGGATGCCGCTAGTCAGGACAACACACCACAGTCGCAGATCCAATTTAATGAGATTCGAACGCTCAAGCGTTCGCAGCAATTGGGTGGAGCGAACTCCGTGCTGGATATAGCCGGCATACGTGATCCTCGCACTGGTCGCGTTTTAACCATAGGCGAGGCCATTCAACTGCGCATACTAGATGTACGCTCTGGTGAAATGCTAGTGGGTGAACGTCGCATCACTCTTGAACAAGCTGCCGATCAGGGACTGATCGATGCTCAATTAGCCCAGCAGCTGCTGCAGCCTGGAGCAGGCCGGGATTCCAGTGGACGGGAACTGTCCCTGCTGGAGGTGATACAGCGCGAAATCAGTGAAGCGGAGTCCGGCTATGAGACGGCCGAGAAGCGCATCAAGGTAAACAACACAGTCACAGTAGAGCAGTCGGAGGCGGCTGGTTCGCCTGAGAATCCTAGAAACATTGCCGACGCCATTTCCGCGGGGAGTGTGGACACCAGAACGGGCCTATACCGCATCAAATCGGGACAGACAATCAGCCTGGCGGAGGCCTACGAGCGTGGCTATCTCATCCGGCACGAATCGGTGACAATCAAGTCGAATGCCCTGTGCCTGAGCGATGCCATAGCGCATGGCCTGGTCGATGGCACCGGCTGGATAGCGGACCGCAATTCCGGTGACAAGTTCCGTCTGGACTCGGCCATTGCCAACCAGCTAATAGATGCGAGTGTGCGCGAGGTGGTAGACGCGAAACGCGACGTAAAGATTACACTGCAAGAGGGCTTGCAGTCGGGCGTGCTCAATGCTAAAACGGGTCGGTATGTCAACGAAGTGACAAAGGAGAAGCTTAGCTTCAACGAGGCGCGTAATCGTCAGCTGATCGTGAAACCGTATACGCTAAAAGATATTTGTGATCTAAATTTGCTGGATAAACAATCGCAGATAACCAGTCCCATGCGTCGCGAGAAACTAAGCATTATGCAGGCCATCGAAGCGGGCGTCCTGGATGGCAATCAGTTGAAATGCATCACAAAGCGTAAGGGTGAGTTGATAACACTGCAAGAGGCCATTGCCGATGGCATTGTCTTGCCGGCAGAGTGCAAGTATCGTGATTTTATGACAGGGGAACTAATCAGCATTCCCGAGGCGGTAGAACGTGGACTGATCAGTTCGGTGGCGCAAAGATCGATCTTTGATATCGATGGGTTCAAGGATTTGCGTAGTAATGATTATGTTAGCTTTAATGTGGCCCTCTCACGTGACTTATTACGTCGCAAGAGCACGGGCTTTGCCTTAGAGACAGGTAGAGACAGCCTGGTGCCCCTAGAGGTGGCCGTAGGTGAGGGTCTAGTACGACAGGAGGTCTATGAGATGTTCAATCGTGGCATTGGGGTACACGATGCCAGTGGCAAAGAACTCAGTGTCTTTGATTTGGTCTATCATAACCTGATAGATCCCAAGACGGGCTACCTGCTCGATCCCAAAACCGGTGAAACAGTGCCTCTAGATACCGCCATTGAGCGCAAGTTTATTACGCCCGAAGGGGCTTTGCTTTTAAGCAGCTTACTCAATATTACCTTGACAACTGAAACGGTGACTCGAACCATTAATCGTTATGTGACCATACGTGCGGGTTCCCAAGAGCCTGGCGATAGCGTACTGCTAACATTTACAGAAGCCATACGTCAGGGTTTCATCGATGAAGACAGACAATTATTTAAGGATCCCAAAACGGGTAACGTTTATTCTGTACAACAGGCTCTTAACTATGGTTTACTTGTCCCCGACAGTAATCAGACCGTACCCGAGCCTACTAATCGTAAAAAAACCAAGTCTACCATTACAATAGTAACAAAACAAATTATACCTGAAGCCGAACCCATCAAACTGAATACACAGCATACCAAATATGTGGAAAAGTCGGTGGAGATACCCATTTCTCAGGAACTTTTCAAGCCGCAGCGTGTAGTCTCTGACTTTATTAACATGGAGAAGAGTAGCTACATCGAGCAGAATGTTACCGAACGTCAAATTATGGAGCTACCACCTGGAGGCTGGCGTCTTAAGGAAGCCATTGAGCAGCGTTTATTTAATCCCGATACGGGCGTATTCCATGTACAGGGTACAGATCGTTTAGTCAGCTTTGAGGAATGCATAGACAAGCAAATAATTAACAATCTTTCAGTTTCTATCATTGACCCCAATACTGGAGATAAAATTTCGGTAAAATCAGCCTTCGAGCGTGACATACTGGATAGCTATGGCAATTATACCAACAGTCGTCAGCAGGTTTTAGGCATGCGTAGTGCCATAGCCGAGGGCAAAATAATACTAGAGACAGTGCCGGCCACTAGGGGTGCTAGTCAAAAGACCATACTGCGCATTACGCGAGTAAACAACATGCCGGATGTCTTGGAAGTATCCACACCACTTAAAGATGCTCCGCCACGATTTGTGGAAGTTATCACCTGTCAGCGTGAACTGGCCTCACCGGAGCCGCTGCAAATAGCACCCGGAGCTATCTACGATCCATCTACCGCTTTGGTAATCTTCACACAAAACGGCGAAACTGAAAATATTTTTGATGCAGCACGTCAAGGTTTGATCGATGAACAACTAATCAAAATTGTGGATCCTACTACCAAACAAACCATTTCGGTAACCGAGGCTATTGCGCGCTCAATCTATGATCCACGCACAGCCACAATTTTAAATGCTGAAGGTCAACCCGTGGACTTGATTACAGCCACCAAGTTGGGTCTATTAAGTGTGGTCGGTGCACCACTTGTAGCTGCTGAAGGGGCACTGCGAACCGTGCGTTTTGTCACAGATCCACGCACAGGTGAACAGATACCCGTTGAAGTGGCCTACGAGCGGGGTATTGTCTCACGCGATCAACTGCAACGCGGACGTTCTTTTGATAGCGAACCCGTGACCGAGGAAAAGGTTGTGGTGCTGCAAAAAATGCGTAAGATTATACTCAAACCAAAGGATGCTTTACGTAAAAAAATAATTGATGAAGAAACCTGCCAAATACTTGAGGATACGCGCAACTTTACCAATCCCCAGGGAGATGTAATCAATATCAGCGAGGCTCTCAATACGGGTCTAATTGATGGCCGCCGCGGTCAAATCACGGATCCTCAGAGTAACCTTGTGCTCAATTTGCGCCAGGCCGTGGAACAGAAGATAATTGATCCCGAACAAACCAATCATATTCTAATGCCATTAGCCAAGAGCTTGTCCGTACCCAAGTTAGCCTCACAGGGTCTCATTGATCCCCAGACTCAGACCATTGTACATCCAGAAAGTGGTTATCCCTTAAGCATACACGAGGCCATTGTCTGTGAGGTATTGGATGCACAGTCTAAGCTGCAAAAGCCGGCCAAATGCACGCTCGAAGAGGCCATTGACAAAGGCATCATCAATGCAGACGAGTCCACTTTCAACTACAAGGGAAAAACCCTGAACATTACCGAAGCCATTGAAGCCAAGCTTTTCGATACCAGCTACGATCAGCAAAAGTCTAAAGTGGAAATACCACCTGTGGGCATGATATTCCCCGTAGCTGTGGAGAAAAGTCTCGTGGAGCCCGTAAAACGTGTGGTTCTACATCCCACAACCAAGAAACAGTTGCCCATTAAACAGGCCATTGAAGAGAACTTTATTATGTCCATACCCTATGCACCCAAACCGGATGCCATTGAAGTGGTAACGGCCATGGAACGTGGTCTAATCGATGTGGCCTCCCAGACCTTGACCCTACCCACAACTGGAGAGCGTTTGCCTCTACGTCAAGCTTTTGAAACGGGTGTGCTGGTGGTGAAAAATCTATCTGACTTTGTTGTTACCCAAAAACCCATTCCCAAGACAGAAATCATGGAGACAGTAAGAGCGGTACATACAGTTACCACCAAGACCATTGAATTAATGCAGGGTTATGTGCTTATCTCAAACAATGAAGTGCAAAATGTGAATACCGGTGAGGTATGTAGTCTGGAGGAGGCCAAAGAGTTGGGCATACTACGCGAAGAGTCCACAACGCGTGAGACCAAGGCCACAGCGGGAGATATTCCAGAGCAGGACTCAACCACCACAATAACATCATTGCCCACGAGCAGCGAACAGACATTGGTAGTGGAAGAACGCACACAAACCGTTGTGGTCAGTTCGGATACTAGGAAACAGGAGCTACAAGTTGTAAGTACAACGCAATCCACCAAGGAGAAGACACCCTCCAGTTCGACTATAAGTGAAGTCGAAAATAAACCCAACAAAGAACCCTCCAAAACGCTGCAGAATGTTAAAGATGTAGCCAAAATAGGAGCAATGGGCACACTGGGCGTAATTGCAGCACCTGTTCTGGCAGGAGGTGCTCTTATAAGCGGCGTTAAAAGTCTCATCAAGTCAGCCAAATCGAGTCCAGAAGATAACAAGTCCAATGCTAAAGACATTTTGATACAAACTCAGGAGAAGCCCCTGACTAACCTTACTGATCAAGAACTTAAGCCCCAACAAGTGCCAACTGAAGTTGAGAATCTGCTGCAAGAGACAGAGAACTTTATAAGCTCAACAACTGCCAATTTTATAGCCAACGAACAACAGAAACAGGTTAAGCCCCAAGCTCAGACTAAGGAAACCACTAGCACAACCGTAACCACAACAACCATTACACCAATGGATACCTCAAAAACCATAGTGGCAACAGAAGAAATCGAACCAGTTTTAGTATCTACCAATATCAAGACAACGAAAACTAAGGAAGAGAATCCGATTGAAAACCCTGAGGAAATAGAAGTCACTCAAGTAACAGAAACTGTAACAACAGTATCTTCAAAGGAAGTAACGCCCGAGTCAGTGGAGAAAATATTAACTCCGGAGACTGCACAAAAAGAGCCCATTTCAGAAAATCCCCAAAAGGAGTCCGTCGCACAAAAGACAGAAGTAGAACGTAGCTCCGACCCTGTAGTAAAACCAGAACCCAGTCCCAGAACTTCAGTAAAAAAAGAGGTTACGGAATTTGAACCACCCTACACTGCACCGCTGGCGCCTTTCCCAAGCACTGAACCAATTTCAGACACTAAAGAGCCCCTTTCCAGTTCACAAACTGTGACGACCACAGTGACAACTACCGTGGCGACCGTGCAAGAGCAACCCTCGATAGAAATAACAGAAATTAGCGATGAAAAGTCACAGAAACTAGAGGAAGAACCAACCGTCCAAACACCTAGTAAAATAGAAGAACCAAGTGAAACTAGTGATGTAGTGAACAAAACCGAGGAGCAACCTATCAATATAGTGCTAGAAGAAAGAATTGTTACAGTCGAAGAACCAATAGTAACAGAATCTACAATTACAACAACAACTATAACTAAAACGACAACAACAACAACAACTAGCGAGGAACAGCAACCACAAGAAGTATCTGAGGTTACTGAAATAATCAAAGAACAAGTAGAATCAAAGCCAGTGGAAGTGATACCTGAACAGCAAACAAACATAAAAGAAACTGTGATTACAAAGACAATTGTGAGTGAAGAGAAACCTCTACCACAACTAGGGGAACTAGAACAAATCGGACAGCCTCAGGACAAGCATCAAAGTGTAACTGATTTTATTGAACGTGAAAAGGGTCCTGAAAGCGGTACCAATATAATGCAAAATGTTAAGGATGCAGCCAAACTAGGAGCGCTGGCTATTGTAGGAGCTCCCATCTTAGCTGGCAAAGCCTTGGTAGATGCTCTCAGCACGGATAAGACGGCAAAACCCACTCAAGTGATAGTCACAGAGAGTTTACAAGAACAGTTGCCTTCTACAATTACCAAAGTCACAACAATCACTACAACAACAACAACTTCAAATACCGCAGAATCATTACCTGCTGATGATGAGGATCGTGATACGGTGGACGAGCCTGCGCTATTAGACGAGACCATTAACAGACGTGATGTCCCCAAGACATTGCCCATTGGTGATGCCATTTCACAAAAATTAATCAGCCCCGATGAATGTCAAGTTATAGTAGATGGAGAGCAACAGACTCAGACTGTAGCTACCCTTCTAAAAGAAGAGCAACTTAGTCCGCTGGATGAAGTACAGATTATTGATGACAAACTGATTGTACTGCAACAGGTTAACTATATGGTGGACATAGATACCGAATTGACACCCGAAAATCTTAGCGAACTAAACATTTACGACCCCAAACACCAGTACTTTATTGACCCCACAACTGGACAAAAGATATCCTTCCAAGCTCTAGTCTTTGACATGAATATTTTCAATCCCGCAACTATTTTGGTAAAGAACTTTAGTACAGGCAAATACGAGACTCTAACGACAGCTCTTGAGCGTCCACTGCTTGATAGACACACCGGCCATATGGTCGATCCCAAGACAGGCAAGAAAATTCCATTCTTTGAGTGTATCGAACGCCAGTGGATTATACGCGACGATCCCGAGGAAAAGCGACCGGCACCCATTGAAAACGTAGTTATCGATTCACAGACCGGCCAGGTGGTGCTTGACGATGGTCGAGTTTGCTCCATTGTTGAGGCTATCAACAGTGGCAAGCTGGACATTCAGTCGATATCGGTGCGCGACCCAGTCAGCGGTGAGGTGATTCCCCTGCGTATGGCAATTGAGTTGGGGGTGGTCGATATGCAGTCAGGTACGGTGATAGATATACAAACGCTTAAAGAGATACCCTTGGAGATGGCATTCCAGCTAGGCTTTCTGGTACCTGGGGCACGTAAACCCATCTCGCTGGAAGCAGCTATACGTAAAGGTCTTTACGACCCCGAAACCGGTAAACTTTTCGACTCTGAAAGTCAGAATCAAGTTGATGTGCAAAAATCTATAGAAATCGGCCTGGTCGATCCCAAGATATCTTTGATTGTGGACACTGTGACACAGAAAGAGGTTAAACTGGATTGTGCCATTGAAGATGACTTGGTTCTGCCCGCCACAGGACAGATCAAGGACAACAAGAATAACACGCTTGTACCTTTCGATGTGGGTGTGCAACAGCATTTGTTGAAAACCGACCATGTCACCTGGAGTCTGCCAGAGGTGCTACAACGTGAATACTACACGCCCAGCACAGGCAAGGTCCTCAATCCAGTAACAGGCGAGGAAATACTGCTTCAGCAAGCTATAGAAATGGGTTTTGTCGAGCTGGACTCGACTTTGGTGAAAGATATTGATCATAATAAAATTGTGGCTGGTAAAGAGGCAGCCAAAGTGGGTCTGCTCGACACGGTACGTGGCACGCTCAGCTCCCCCAATATTAGCCTGGACGAGGCTTTCGTAAAGGGCTATTTGATAAGTACCAAAAAACCCTTATCTCTGGTCGATTGTCTGCTGCGTGGTCTGTACGATCCTTCTGTAGCTAAATTCACCATCGACAACAAGCAACTTGATTTGAAAACTGCTATTGCCCAAAAACTCATTAATCCCGAGGAGCTGGTGCTACTCGATCCCAAGACAGAGTCTATTATTTCTTTAACTGAGGCTATAACCAAGGGATATCTTGATCCCATTGGAGGTTATGTGATAAATCCGTATGCCTCGACGAAACTTTCGCTGCACGAAGCTCTCGAGAATCGCATACTTATACCGCCCAAGCGTAAACGCAGTCTGCCCGACGCTGTCTATAGAGGATTGTATGATCCCAAGACGGGCCAATTTAGTAACACAATTACACGCGAAAAGCTCACAACTGAACGTGCCATTCGTAGGGGTATACTCGATCCCGATTCGACGGTCGTCAATGTATCAGGTCAGGTTATACCCTTCGGTGTGGCCACAGAGACGGGAATTGTGGACAGTCATCAGGGCACAGTAAAAGATGCAGATAATAAGCCTATTGATTTTAAGGAAGCTTTTGACCGAGGTATTTTGGTAGAGGCCAAGAAACCCTTACGTCTTATCGAGGCGGTGGTCAAGAATGTGTACGATGAGGTGGACGGTCACTTTGTGGACCCTAAGTCGGGAGAGAAACTAAACTTTGCCGAGGCTCTCAACACGAATCTGCTGGACGAGCACAGTGTACAGATCAGGGACTTTAAAACGGGACTGTATAAGCAGCTTAATCTTACTCATGCCAAGGATGCGGGCATCATAGATGCTTTGAACTCCAAACTGTTGTACAACAATCAGACCATGACGCTTAAGCATGCCTTCGACATTGGTATCCTAATGGATGTCAATGCTCCCATTAGCTTACAGCGGGCCATACACCAGGGTCTTTTTGATGACAAGACGGGCAAGTTGAGCGATCCCAGAACTGGTCGTCAAATCACTTTACTCGAGGGCATGCGCTGCTTTGTGATTAATCCCCATCTGCCTTGTTACTTTGATGAACAGAACGAGCAGATGTACACTCTCAGCGAGACTTGCCGCAATGGCATCATTAATAGGAGAGAGGGCGTCTTCAAGGAGCCGGGTAGTAGCAATTTTGTACCTTTAGGTGAGGCCTTAACCTTAGGTCTGATTGTAGACATTGAGAATGCCGGCTTTGGTTTGTACGAGCTGCTAACCATGGGCTTCTATGATGTGGCCACGCAAAAGGTTTTGCATCCGGTTACCAACCGCAAGCTTAATTTGAACGAGGCCTGCGTCGAGGATGTGGTCAGCCTCTCTTCAAGTCTGGTGAAGCATCATGAAACTGGTAAATATCTACGTTTGGCCAATGCCATCAAAGAGCAGCTCATTGACGATACCAAGGGTTGTTATAATTTGGGTAGTCAACAGTTGGACTTACAGGAAGCTAGAGCCCGTGGTCTAATAGTCTCCAATCGTCGCTTGCTTAGCCTACAGCTAGTGCTGCGCCAACAACTGTACCGTCCAGAGACGGGCAAGTTTTGTGATCCGACAACGGGCGAGTATCTGGATTTGATTGAGGCCATTCATAACGGCTTCATTGACCCTGCTACCACCGTCTTTAAGAATCAGCTAACTGGCAAAGAACTCTCATTGATCGAGGCTATTGAAAATGGTGAAATTGATATAACAAAAGGTCGCGTTTTTGATCCTAAATCCAAATCTGCCTATAACTATGATGTGGCATTCGCGCGCGGAATTCTAGTTACAATTACACGTCCCTTGACTGATCGTGGTGAAATTGTTCGTCGTCAGGATAGTGTTGAGCTCCTGGGTCAAACACCCGTGAGTGTTGTTATAAGCAAACCGCGTGAAATGTCTCTCGAGGAAGCCATTAGGTACAATATAATTGATCCCAAGACTGCGCTTGTGCGCGATTTTGATAGTTTTAAACTTTTGCCGTACTCGCTCGCTCAGGAACGCGGACTCGTCGATACCTCCAAACGCACACTCGTCGATCCAAAGGCTCTGTACTTTGCATTCGATCCCACTTTGTTAATTTATGTACGCGAACCGATCACCTTTGATCAGGCGGCCGAGTCCCAGAGCCTGGACTTACAAACCGGCATGCTCACCTATGTACCAGTATCCACAGCTGCCGCCGTTGTTAGCGACGATAGTGCAAACGACTCGCTGACTGTCATCGAAACGCCTAAGGTATACACGCTCAAGGAGGCCGCTAGTGCGGGCATTGTCGATCCCGATTCGGCGTTGGTCAAGGATCTGGCCAAGGCCAAGCTTGTGCGTCTGCCTGAAGCATTCCGTAAGGGTCTAATGGATGCAAACAAAGCCAATGTGCTGAACACACAGACATCCAAGCTATGCACACTGCAGGAGGCCTACGAAAGTGGTCTGATCTGCACGCCCAAGCGTTCATTCGGTTTGCTAGAAGCCATCACCTTTAACCTGTATAACCCCACCAATGGCTGCCTAGTCGATCCCTTCCAAATGCATCCCGACATCATTAAGCGCAAGAAGTATACCCTAGCCGAGGCTATAAGTTCGGGTCTAGTTGATCCATCATCGACAGTGGTGCGAGATCCCAGCACTGGGGTTATCCATCCGCTGACAGCTGCTATTGCTAGCGGCCTGATCGATGCCACTGAGGGTCGCCTGACCGATGCCAATGTGCCAAAGAACAACATCGATTTGGTCAAGGCTGCCGAGAAGGGTCTGCTGCTTCCGGCCGAACAGAGGGTAAGTCCGTCATAATGTTTCAGTGTCTCAGGTACACAGTTTCAATTTCCATCACAATCGAACTCGGAAATGCAACAAATTTTAAATTCCCAGCAAAAATTACACTAAATCTAAAAGCTTTGTTCGTGGCATGTTTGGTATATATTATTATAAAGTTATTGATTCTATATGATTTCGATGAGATGATATTTTGACCAGCGCGCTGTCCTATCTATCTCTCTCTCTGTCTATCTCTGTCTTTATCTATCTTCTCATCAGACTAACCCAGATGTGAGCTTTTCAAAATGAAAACATTTCTTTTTTAATTTGCAAATCATATTTACTTTTATTATTATTTTGCAAAATCTCTTTATATTACAGCAGCGCATGGCATTCAGTTTTATGTTCTATATATATCGTATAATTCGCTGAACTTGCTTTAAGTTTCCATACATTGAATGCATACGCGACCACAGCAGCCACAATTAAACTAAAGTCAGCAAGTACATCACAGATCATAAAACTCTCATCAGGCGAAAGCAAAAGCGTCTCATACTCTCCTCAACATAAATGACGTCGGCAATAAACATAAAACATCGATTTGTCTATAACACACACAACATACATATCACATATCTTTCATATATACATATATATATATTTGTTTCTCTTTACGCTATCCCCTCAGTATACCCTACGTCTTTCCCTGCGAGATCAAATTGTAAAGCTAAATCTATCAGTGAAAATGAAAGCACGTCTGTTACTTTACAGTTTGATCCGTCTACCTATGTATTTTTTAGCTCTTAGTTAATTTTTTTTTCGGACTAAGGTATTTTATTCCTTTTCTTATCCCTAGCAATATTCTTAGCCCAATTTGTTTTTTTTTTATTATTTTATACATTTTGTTTAAATACCAAATTTTCTACCTATTTTCAGCATATATACATATTTTTTTTCATTATTATTTCGTTTGCAGTCTTGAAGTCAAAATTAACACTAACCTAAAACCAAAAAACAAACCCATTAAAAAACGTAGTTAGTTCCTACTAAAAAGTAGTTGCCAGTCCCAAAATAGTGCTTGTTCTTTGTAGTAGTTGTAAAACTTGGTGTTTGAACGTCTTTTATTATTTAAATTTTGGTAATTGTTTAACTGCTTGCTTTTAATCTCGCTTTGCTTTAAGATTCTTTGCTTTTTGGCTGCTCCCATAAAATATTCTTTCAGCTCTGTTTATGTACATTCTATATATATATATATATATTTTGTGTTTCATAAATTATCTTATAATTTTTAAGAAATTTGCATATTATCTTCTTACTCCAATACCAAACCTTTATTGAATATTTCTGATTGTATTTGCATCCTTAACCACATTTTCGTATACAGCAAGCAGTTTTCGAGAAGTTTAACATGTGCGAGGAAAATGTCAACGATCTGCTTAAATGGGTTACCACAGTCGAACAGAAAATCTCAAGTGTGGGCGGACCGCGCGAAAAAATTGATGAACTGCGTAATCAAATCAATGCACTGAAGGTACGTTTTTTTTAAAGAAGTCATACATACAATATTTTAAACTTTCATTTCACAGCAAATCAAGGACGAAATAGAGTCCCAGCAGCGACCTGTGGCCACTTGTCTAGAGCAAATCCGTCAAATAGTGCTTACCGGTGGAGACGTTTTATCTTCTCCCGAAGTTACCACTCTGGAAAACTCTGGTCGTGAGCTACGCTCTCGTGTGGATCGTGTCAATGATCGCACAGTGCGTTTGCTGCGTCGTCTGGAGGCCGGACGTGATGAACTGACCAAGTTGCGTAGTGAGTTGGATGTCTTCTCCGACTGGTTGCAGCTGGCGCGACGCACGCTTGAGGACAAGGAGCGTTCTTTGTCGGATCTTACTCGTCTGCCTTCGCAAGCCGACTCCATTCGTGAATTTGTGAGCGATGTGATTGGCCACCAAGCTGATTTGCGTTTCATCACAATGGCCGCTCAGAAGTTTGTGGACGAGAGCAAGGAATTCCTGGCCATACTGAATGATTTCCGTACTTCTTTGCCTGAGCGATTGCCCCATGTTGAGCCCCTATCAACTGCCGAGAGTCCCATACGTCAGGAGGTCTCTCTGGTCTCCGCTCAATACAAAGATCTACTGAATCGCGTCAATGCCTTGCAGGATCGTGTCTCTGGCTTAGGTGGACGTCAGCGAGAGTATCAAGATGCTTTGGACAAGGCTAACGACTGGCTCAGAAGTGTCCAGCCGCGTGTGTCACGCATCATCTCCGAACCCATTGCCGGTGATCCCAAGGGAGTGCAGGATCAGATGAATGAGGCCAAGGCTTTGCATAACGAGCTGCTGTCCAGTGGCCGTTTGGTGGATAATGCACAGCAGGCCTTGGACAATCTGTTGCGTAGTCTGGGTGGTCAGCTCAGTCCCATGGAGATTAATCAGTTGGAGTTGCCCATTGCTGACTTGAAGAACAATTATCAGCATTTGCTAGATACTTTGGGTGAACACTGCAAGGTGTTGGACAAGACCTTGGTACAATCACAGGGCGTTCAGGATGCCTTGGACAGTCTTGTGGGCTGGGTCAACCAGGCTGAGGATAAATACAAGCTCAACTTGCGTCCCGCTTCGCTGATCAAGGAACGCTTGCAAGAGCAAATACGCGAGCATAAAGTGCTTCTAGCTGATCTACAATCTCATCAGGCCACAATTGATAGTGTACAAATCTCGGCCAAACATTTGCTGGCCAGTGCCTCCAATAATCGCATCGCCAAGAAGGTGGAGTCCAATCTAAACGATGTCACGGGCAAGTTTGAAAAACTTTATGAGAAGACCAACAAGCGAGGCGAGTTTCTGGACGATGTGTACAACCGTCTTAGCAAGTATTTGGATGACATTAGCAATGTGGAGCAGCGTATGGCTAGTCTACAGGAGGCTTTGGACGGACGTGAGACTAATCTGCTCTCCACCGAGGAGTTGGCTCGTCGCATGCAAGATCTTTGCCGCGAGAAAGACCAACTGGCTCCTCAGTTTGAGGATTGCGTACGCAATGGCAAGGATTTGATAAGCCTGCGTGATGTCACCGATACGGGAGCCTTACGCGATCGAATCAAGGCACTAGAATCTCAATGGCGTAACATTAACATCAGCATCGATGAGCGCGCCAAGCTCTCCAAGCAGAAGGCCGAACAGCAACTGGCCTACGAAGGCCTAAAAGATCAGGTTCTGTCCTGGCTAGCCAGTACAGAGGCCCGAGTCAATGGACTTGCTCCAGTCGCAATTGATCTGGATAAGATTCGACAGCAGCACGATGAACTGAAACCCATTTGCAAGGATTACCGTGACTACGCTCCGACCATAGATAAAATCAATGACATTGGATCACAATACGATGCCTTAATTCGGCCGGAGAGTCCTGCACGTAAACGCTCCACCTATAGTCCCATCAAAAGGACAAGCCCGCTGCGACGCATGTCCGGAGACGCCAGAAGCCCTAGCCCCACCAAGGGAGGCATTCTGTCGCCACTATCGACTGGTTCCAGTGGATTTGGTAGCCGCAGATCCTCTCAGGATGGCTTCCAGCTGTCTGAGATGTCTCCGGTGCAGCAGCAGCTGAGCGAGATTAACAATCGCTATGGGCTGATTGGTGTGCGTTTGAACGATCGTCAGCATGAGCTGGACAATCTGAGCGAGGAGTTGCGCAAGCAGTATGAGAATCTGAAGGGCTTAGCCCAGTTCCTGGAGCGTATTCAACGCCAGGTGCCCAAGGAGACGGTATCGAATAAGGACGAGGCCGAGCGTTGCATCAAGCAGGCCCGTAAGATTCTGGATGACATGTACGAAAAGCAAAGCTTGCTGGACACAACCAAGGCTCAGATTAAAGATATTTTGCGCCGCAAGTCTGATGTACCCGGTGCCGAGCAATTGCGCCTGGAGAACGATAATATTCAGGAGAAATGGAAGAATCTCAATGACATATGCAAGAACCGAATTGCCTTCTCCGAGAAGCTACGTGACTTCCTGGATACTCACGGCAATTTGAAGAACTGGCTGGACAGCAAGGAGCGTATGTTGACTGTACTGGGACCTATTTCATCGGACCCACGTATGGTCCAAAGCCAGGTGCAGCAGGTGCAAGTGCTGCGTGAAGAATTCCGTACCCAGCAGCCGCAGCTGAAGCACTTCCAGGAATTGGGACACGATGTGGTTGACCATCTGGCTGGCACACCCGATGCCCTAGCTGTCGAAGTGAAGCTCAAGGATGTTCTAAGCAAGTGGGACGATCTGGTTGGAAAATTGGATGATCGTGCCAACAGTCTGGGAGGTGCAGCTGACAGCTCCAAGGAGTTCGATGCGGCTGTGAATCGTCTGCGTGAAGCTTTGCAAAATATCAGCGACAGTCTCGATACTTTACCCACGGAAGGCGATCATCAAGAGAATTTGCGCAAGATCGAGAACCTGGAGCGTCAACTGGAAGGTCAACGTCCACTTCTTGCGGATGTGGAGCAATCCGCTGCCACTCTGTGCAATATTCTGGGAGATCCCGCCTCGCGTGCTGATGTTAATTCTCGTGTCGCTGCCCTTGAGAAGCAGTACTTGGCTCTGCAAAAGAAACTGGACACCAAGAAGGCTGAGACTGAAGCTTCGCTGCGTGACGGTCGTCACTTTGCCGAAAACTGCTCTAAGACTCTTGGTTGGCTATCCGGTGAACTGTCTAACCTGACTGATCGTTTGTTGGTGTCTGCCCATAAGCCCACACTTCAGCACCAGATCGATACCCACGAACCCATCTACCGCGAGGTAATGGCCCGTGAGCATGAGGTTATTATGCTCATCAACAAGGGCAAGGATCTGTCTGATCGTCAACAAGATCGCAGCGTAAAGCGCGATCTTGATCGCATTCAACAGCAATGGGAGAAATTGCGTCGCGAGGCTGTCGATCGACAGACCCGACTGCAGACTTGCATGGAGCATTGCAAGAAATACTCGCAGACATCGGAGACTTTCCTGGCCTGGTTGCGTACTGCCGAAGATAAGTTGACCGACCTGACACCTGGTGTCCTGTCCAAATCCAAACTGGAGACGCGTCTGCGTGATCTTCAGACCTTCCGTAGCGAAGTCTGGAAACACTCTGGGGAGTTTGAGAACACCAAGGGTCTGGGTGAAACTTTCTTGACCAGCACCGACATTGATAAGGAGCCCATCAAGGCCGAACTGCAAGATATACGCGATCGGTGGGAGCGACTTAATAACGATCTGATTGCACGTGCTCATGAGATTGAGAACTGCTCACGTCGTCTGGGTGACTTCAATGATGAGCTGCGTAATCTGGATCACTCTTTGGGCCGTTGCGAGGATCGTTTGGCTGCTCATGATGCTTTGGGCGGTGCTGCCAAGGATCCTAAGTTGCTGGAACGTGTCAAGGCCATTCGCGAAGAGCTGACAAATCTGAGCAAGCCTCTGCAATCGCTCAAGGCTTTGGCCAAGGACATAAGTGCTGAAGCACGCGCGGCTGGCGGCGATGCTGAACATTTGACCAACGAAGTGGATGGACTGGCAGATCGCATGTCTGAGTTGCAGGGTCGCCTGGATGATCGTTGCGGTGAACTCCAGTCGGCTGCCACGGCTGTATCTCAATTCAATGAGCAAATGAAGAGTCTGGGCATTGACCTCAATGATCTGGAGACAGAAATTGAAAAATTATCACCACCTGCCCGCGAGATCAAAATTGTGCAACAGCAATTGGATGATGTTGGCAAGCTACAGCATAGATTGGATCGTCTGGTTGGTCGCCTGGAAGATGCAGAACGTGCCGCTGACGTATTGGTAGATGCAGGATTTGCAGCCGATACCACTCAGACACGGGAACAAATCTCCACACTGCGCAAGACTCTTGGACGCCTGGACAATCGAGTGCGCGATCATGAGGAAAACTTGCACGCCACACTGAAGGCTCTGCGTGAGTTCTATGACACTCAATCGCAGGCCTTGGATGATATTCAGGATGTGAGCGAAGAATTCAAGCGCATGAAACCCGTGGGTTCGGAGTTGGATCAGATACGTCGCCAGCAGGAAGATTTCCGCAACTTTAGGGAACGCAAGGTCGAACCACTCGCTCTTAATGTGAACAAGGTCAATGTGGCTGGACGTGATTTGGTACGATCGGCCGGCAGTGGAGTTTCAACCAACATCATTGAGAAGGATCTGGAGAAACTTAATGATCGCTGGAATGATCTGAAGGAGCGTATGAACGAGCGGGATCGTCGCCTGGATGTGGCACTACTGCAATCAGGCAAATTCCAGGAAGCCCTGGCCGGCCTCTCCAAATGGTTGAGCGACACCGAGGAAATGGTGGCAAATCAAAAACCACCCAGCTGTGACTATAAGGTGGTCAAAGCTCAATTGCAAGAGCAAAAGTTCCTTAAGAAGATGTTGCTTGATCGACAAAACTCTATGGGCTCCCTGGCCAATCTGGGCAAGGAAGTGGCCAATCATTGTGAGCCAGCCGAACGCGCCTCCATTGAGAAGCAGCTCAATGACCTAATGAAACGCTTCGATGCCTTGACTGATGGCGCTGAGCAGCGCGAACAGGATCTTGAAGAGGCCATGGAGGTGGCTAAGCGTTTCCATGATAAGATCAGTCCCCTCGAGTTGTGGTTAGACAATACCGAACGATCGGTTAAGGCCATGGAGCTGATACCCACTGACGAGGAAAAAATCCAACAGCGAATTCGTGAACACGATCGTCTGCACGATGAAATCTTGGGCAAGAAACCCGACTTCACTGACCTAGCGGATGTGGCAGCTCAGCTCATGCATTTGGTCAGCGATGAGGAGGCAGTTAATCTGGGCGAAAAAGTGCGTGGAGTAACTGAACGATATACCAACTTAGTGGATGGTAGCGATAATATTGGAGCTCTGCTTTCCGAATCGCGTCAAGGTCTGCGCCACTTGGTTTTGAGCTATCAGGATCTAGTGGCCTGGATGGAAAGCATGGAGAACGAATTGAAGCGCTTTAAATCTGTGCCTGTGTATGCTGAGAAGCTCCTGGAACAAATGGATCATTTGCTGGAGCTTAATGAGAATATTGCGGGTCATGCCTCAAATGTTGAATCCACTGTAGAGTCTGGAGCCGAATTGATGAAGCACATTTCTAACGATGAAGCTATACAACTGAAGGATAAGCTGGACTCGTTGCAACGTCGCTACGGTGATTTAACTAATCGTGGTGGAGATTTGCTGAAGAGTGCCCAAAATGCTTTACCCTTGGTGCAACAGTTCCACGAAGCTCACACTCGTTTGGTTGACTGGATGCAGAGTGCTGAGACAGCCTTAGCTCCCAGTGAACCACGTCAAGCTGACATTTTGAGACTAGAAAGCGAACTGTCCGACATACGTCCCATCTTGGATACCATCAATTTGATTGGTCCACAATTGTGTCAATTGTCGCCCGGAGAAGGTGCTGCCACCATAGAGAGCATAGTGACGCGTGACAATAGACGTTTCGATTCAATTGTGGAGCAAATTCAACGCAAGGCCGAACGTCTGCATTTGAGCAATCAACGCGCTAAAGAAGTGACGGGAGATATTGATGAACTACTCGAATGGTTCCGCGAAATGGACACCACCTTGCGTGAGGCTGATCCCCCAGCTATGGAACCAAAACTGGTGCGTGCCCAGCTACAAGAGCATCGCTCCATCAACGACGATATCTCTAGCCAGAAGGGACGTGTACGAGATGTCACCGCTGCTTCCAAGAAGGTACTGCGTGAGTCGCCGCAAAGTGAAAATACAGCCACTTTGCGTGAAAAACTGGATGATCTTAAGGAGATTGTCGACACGGTGGCCCAATTGTGCAGCGAACGTCTAGGCATCTTGGAACAAGCACTGCCCCTATCCGAGCACTTTGCTGACTCGCATCAGGGTCTGACCACCTGGTTGGATGACATGGAGCAGCAGATTTCACGCTTGAGTATGCCCGCTCTACGACCTGATCAGATCACCCTGCAGCAGGACAAAAACGAGAGACTGCTACAATCCATAGCGGAGCACAAGCCTCTGCTGGACAAGCTCAACAAGACTGGTGAAGCTTTGGGCGCTTTGGTGGCCGATGAGGACAGTGCCAAGATCAATGAGATTCTGGATACGGATAATGCTCGCTATGCAGCGCTTCGCTTGGAGCTGCGTGAGCGCCAACAGGCCCTGGAGAGTGCTCTTCAGGAGTCCAGCCAGTTCTCGGACAAGTTGGAAGGCATGTTGCGTGCCCTAGCCAATACTGTGGACCAGGTCAACCAGCTGGATCCGCTTTCTGCTCTGCCTCAAAAGATACGCGAGCAAATAGAGGATAATGATGCCTTAATGGATGATCTGGATAAGCGACAGGATGCCTTTAGTGCTGTCCAGCGGGCGGCTAACGATGTCATTGCCAAGGCGGGCAACAAAGCCGATCCGGCTGTGCGTGATATCAAGGCCAAGCTGGAGAAACTTAACAATCTGTGGAATGATGTTCAGAAAGCAACCAAGAAACGTGGCAGCTCCCTGGATGACATCCTAAGCGTGGCCGAACCCTTCTGGAAGCAGTTGAACAGCGTAATGAAAACGTTGAAGGATTTGGAGGAAACACTATCCTGCCAGGAACCGCCAGCAGCCCAACCTCAAGACATAAAGAAACAACAGGTGGCCCTGCAGGAAATACGCCATGAAATTGATCAAACCAAACCCGAAGTGGAACAGGTGCGTCGTCATGGTAGCAACCTGATGAACATGTGCGGTGAACCCGACAAACCCGAGGTGAAGAAACATATTGAAGACTTGGACAATGCCTGGGATAATATCACTGCCTTGTATGCCAAACGTGAGGAGAATCTCATTGATGCCATGGAGAAGGCCATGGAGTTCCATGAGACGCTGCAAAATTTGCTGAAATTCTTAACCAAGGCCGAGGATAAGTTTGCCCATCTGGGTCCGGTGGGCTCAGACATTGACGCCGTCAAGCGACAGATTGAACAACTCAAATCGTTCAAGGATGAAGTCGATCCGCATATGGTTGAGGTAGAAGCATTAAACAGGTGAGTTATTATTCTCGATTCTAATCTAATTTCAATGGAATTCTTAAATCTAATATTTCATTACCGTGTGGTGTCCTACCAACTTGTGAATTGGCAGAGGTCTAGAAAGGCAAGATAGTTCAAAACTTCATACGTTCGTTCCTTGTTGTTGTCTACTTTAAACTAAGAGCCTGATCTGAGTTGAGAAAGCATGACTTAGATCGCCACTGTGTTTTACCAAGATTTGCATGCAAGCTCTACGTTTCTTTTTTATTGAGTTCGCTTGCTTCGTTTTGCTGCCCTTTTATTATGCACTTCTAATAATATTTCAACTCTTACAGACAAGCTGTGGAACTAACGGAACGCACTTCACCCGAGCAGGCTGCGTCAATCAGGGAACCCCTCTCGGTGGTCAATCGTCGCTGGGAATCCTTGCTGCGTGGCATGGTAGAGCGACAGAAGCAATTGGAACATGCCCTACTCCATTTGGGTCAATTCCAGCATGCTCTCAACGAGCTACTCGTTTGGATCGATAAGACCGATGGCACTTTGGATCAACTGAAACCCATACCCGGCGATCCACAACTGCTTGAGGTGGAGCTGGCCAAATTGAAGGTATTGGCCAATGACATTCAAGCCCATCAGAATTCTGTGGACACCTTAAATGATGCCGGACGGCAGTTGATCGAGACAGAAAAGGGTTCAGTAGAGGCTTCCACCACCCAAGAAAAGTTACGTAAGCTGAATAACGAATGGAAGCAGTTGCTTCAAAAGGCCAGCGATCGTCAGCATGAACTGGAGGAGGCACTACGCGAGGCTCAGGGCTACATAGCCGAGGTACAGGACATTTTAGGCTGGCTAGGCGATGTGGATGCCGTTATTGGAGCCAGCAAGCCGGTTGGTGGACTGCCTGAGACAGCCACCGAGCAGTTGGAGCGCTTTATGGAAGTGTACAATGAGCTAGAGGAGAACAGGCCCAAAGTTGAGACCATACAGGCCCAGGGTCAGGAGTACATCAAGCGTCAAAACCAGATGAAGGTATCTTCCAGCAATCTGCAGCATACTCTGCGTACGCTAAAACAACGCTGGGATGCGGTGGTGTCGAGAGCATCCGATAAAAAGATCAAACTGGAGATTGCCCTTAAGGAAGCGACTGAATTCCATGACACCTTGCAGGCCTTTGTCGAATGGTTGACCCAGGCCGAGAAACAACTGTCCAATGCCGAGCCTGTTTCGCGTGTCTTGGAGACCATCCAGGCTCAAATGGAGGAACATAAGGTGCTGCAAAAGGATGTGAGCACACATCGCGAAGCTATGCTCTTGCTAGACAAAAAGGGCACCCATCTGAAGTACTTCAGCCAAAAGCAAGACGTGATTTTAATCAAGAATCTCCTGGTCTCTGTGCAACATCGTTGGGAACGTGTAGTTAGCAAGGCGGCGGAGCGCACTAGAGCTCTGGATCATGGCTACAAAGAGGCACGCGAATTCAATGATGCCTGGAGCGGCATGATGCAGTATCTGCAAGAGACTGAACAGGTGCTAGATCAGATAATGGAAGAGGCCACCGCCTCGAAGGAACCGCAAAAGATAAAGAAATATATTGGCAAGCTGAAGGAGACCCACCGACAACTGGGAGCCAAGCAGACTGTCTACGACGGCACCATGCGCACTGGCAAGAACCTCATGGAGCGAGCTCCCAAGGGTGACCGCCCGGTACTGGACAAAATGTTGCTAGAGCTCAAAGAGCAATGGACGCGTGTCTGGTCTAAGAGCATTGAACGTCAGCGCAAGCTAGAGGAAGCTTTGCTGCTTTCCGGCCAATTTAGTGATGCCTTAGGTGAGCTGCTGGACTGGCTGAAGAAGGCCAAGAGTCGTCTTCATGAGAATGGACCTGTCCACGGTGATTTGGAGACGGTACAGGGTCTATGCGAGCATCATAAGCATATTGAACAGGATCTACAGAAGCGATCTGGCCAAATGCAAGGTGTGCTCAAGACAGGACGCGATCTAGAAAGATCGGGCAACAATCCCGAGGTAGGTCGTCAACTGGATGAACTGCAATCCATTTGGGAGGAGGTCAAGGGTGCCGTTTCTAAGCGTGGTGAACGTCTGCAAGTGGCTCTAGTCGATGCAGAGAAACTCAATGCACGCGTACAGGCTCTCTTCGATTGGTTGGATCATGCCGAGCACAAATTGCGCTATGCCAAGAATGCCCCCGATGATGAGAAGGTGTCACGCGAGATGATGGACATTCATGTGGAATTCATGAAAGATCTGCGCATACGTGAACGCGAAAAGACAGAGACCTTTGAATATGCCGAGGATATCATAGGCAAAGCCTATCCAGATGCCATTCCCATCATTAAGAACTGGCTCTCCATTATCCAGCAACGCTGGGAGGAAGTACGTCAATGGGCCATTAATCGGGAATCGAAATTGGAGCAGCATTTGCAATCTCTTAAGGACTTGGATGATACCATTGAAGAGCTGCTAGCCTGGTTGAGTGGACTAGAGGGTACACTGTTGAGTAAGTAGATTAGGGTTAAACTGGTGAAGCGCCCTTAAACTACAATTATTTACTTTCTATAGACCTGAAGCACGAACAGCTGCCCGATGAGATTCCACCCGTGGAGAAGCTTATTGAAGACCACAAGGAGTTCATGGAGAACACGGCCCGCCGTCAAAATGAGGTGGATCGTGCCTGCAAGCCACGTCAACTGCCGCCAAGTGCACGCAAACCCTCGCGTAGCGGCAAGACACCAGTGTAAGTACAGTCACGCACGAACCACGGTCCCGAGTGCCTAGTCAAATGCAAACTCCTATTGTGTATATATTTTTATTTTGTATTTCTTTTTTTGTATCCACCATTTTATTATTGCTACCAAATCCAAAAACCAATATATTTCCCCGCTGCACACACTTTCTCTGCCTATCCGATCAAATAGTCGTGGCTCCAGTCACGATCTGCGCGAACAGTCGCCCGATGGCACACTGAGACGTCAAAGGTTTGCCAGCTGTTTTATACTCGCTAATCGCTACTCGTTATACGTTACTCGCTGCATCCACTTAACGGTGGTGAATGTGCTTACCTACCATCAAAAAACATAAACTCTGAAAACGTAGCTCTAAACAACTCGTAGCAGCTAACCCCCAATACCCAAGCACCCAACACCCATTCACCTTGCTTTCAAAACCCCACTGCTAAATACAAGCATTTTACTGCGACCCAAGCTAACTGGATTTCTCTTCTCCCCACAGCTTCAAGGGCTCTCGGGATCAAGGCCTAAACGCACGCAAGGGCAGGTGAGTTATCGAATCCTCCAGTAGAACCACATTCCTGATATAGCTAGATACCGCATGATTTACCAAAAACGAAATTCTTTTGTTTTTCCAACTCTTCAAACTATTTTTGGAAATGCTGCGTCTACAAACATTGTACTTGTATATATATATATATGTATATTTAATTTTTGTGTTTTTGTTGCGTATTTTGTGCCGTTACTTTACCATTATGTTTTTGTCTCTTTTTTTTCAATTCTACTTTCATCTTGTCTACGTTTGCTCATATCAAAAATCAAACTATGCATCTTGCTGCTTTATTTGCCTACTATATTACCACATATACATAGTCGGGTTACGCCCACACGTGACACACCCGACAGAGATCGCCTGCCGCACTATGGCCCCCGATTCTCGCCGAGGTAAGTCGGAACACTTTGCAGTCATCCAAACATTAAGCTCAAGCTCTAAGCATGTCTAGTGTAGAATTTTGGGTTTTCCATATTTTTGTGTGTTTTTTGTTTTGGAGTTAATTTGTCAGGGTATTTAATTGTCTTGTGATTTATTTCAATAGCTCTACCGGACCCGAACTCGAATTCCGTTCGCCACGCGCTAAACTTTTGTGGACCAAGTGGCGTGATGTATGGATGCTTTCATGGGAACGTCAACGTTTGCTGCATGAGCATCTGATGTATCTGAAGGATGTCGAGCGTGCCCGCAACTTTAGCTGGGATGATTGGCGCAAGCGCGTAAGTAATGGGATACGAATTGGATCGATATACAAATAAATAAATTAAAAAACGAGGCTGCAGCAGCTCAGCAGCAAATGAATAAATAAGCAAGATGCAAGCAAATAAATGCCCTATGTAGGCCGAATACTAAATCCACACTGCTGAGCTGCTGCTGACTCTTATATTTAAAAACGAGAGTAGACGGGACGTAAAGTAATTACAAGATTAAGGCAATTACCGAGATTCGACCGGGTCTTAAAGAGTTCAAAATTTTCACATAATTTAGGAGGGATTCAGGTTCAATCAGAGATCAAGATGAATCCTAAAAGATATTTTGGTAAACAAAGTCTAAGACGTCAATGTAGGCCAAATATTGGACGGAAAGATTAAGGCAACTACCTAGGTTCGACCGGATCTTAAATTTTTACATAATTTAGCAGGGATTCAGGTCCAACCAGTGATCAAGATGAATCCTTAAAGATATTTTGGTGAACAAGGTCAAAGACGTCAATGCTGCTTATTAAATTCTACCCTATGTAGGCCGAATACTAAATCCACACTGACACAAATGCTGCTGAGCTGCTGCTGTCTCTTATGTTTATAAACGAGAGTAGACGGGACGTAACGAAATGACAAGATTAAAGCAATTACCGAGGTTCGACAGGTTCTTAAAGAATCCAAAAGTTTTCCATAATTTTGGAGAGATTCAGGTCCAACCAGATATTAAGATGAATCTTAAAATATACCTTGGTAAACCAATTTAAAGACCTCAATGCTATTTACTAAATTCTGCCCTATGTAAGCCGAATAGCAAATCCACGGTGACACAAATGCTGCTGGGCTGCTGCTGCCTCTTAGAGTTTGAATAAGAGGTACACGCGAAACAAGGGTAGACATGACGTAAAGATATGACAAGATTGCGACGATTATCAAGTGTTATTCATGTCTTAAAGACTTGAAAAAGTCTAACAAAATCATCGGGGGATTCTGGTTGAACCAGAAATCAAGATAAATTCTATAAGATATCAGAGGCGTCAATGCTGCTCACTTAATTTTGTACTGTATAGGCCAAATAATAAATTTACAGTGACACAAATGCTGCTGAGGTGATGCAGCCTCTTAGAGATAAAGTTAGAGTTTGAATTAGAGGTGCACGCGAATCGAGGATGGGCAGGACGGAAAACACTGACGAGATAAAGGTGCTTCCCGAGGTTTGACAAGGTCTTTAAGATTTGAAAAAGTTTATCAAAATCAAAGAGGCATTTAGGTCGTACCAGAAATCAAAATAAACCCATAAAAATATCTGGCTTAAAAAGGTCAGAGATGTAAATGCTGCTCACTAAATTTTGAATAATCCGTAAAATAAATTTACACTGACACAAATGCTGCTGAGCTGCTGCAGTCTCTTCGATTTTCACTTAGAGTTTTAATTAGAGAACGGAAAGAAATGAAAACATAAAGGCCATTACTGAGGTTTGACAAGGTTTCAAATGGTTTTAAAAAATCTACGAGAAATCCAGGTTCAGCCAGAGATCTAGATAAATTCTAAAAGATGTCTTGTTAAACAAGATTACATAGGTCAGTTATGAGTCAAGACGGACTTCTCTGCTTTCATTTCTCAAAAATTTTTACAAAAGTCATTCTAGGGGACATGAATCTAGGATTCTTTGAAAAGTTAAAATTGGCTGTTACAGCCCCCTAATGGGGCCTAGCCGTGCTTCTTTATGAACTTTTAATATTATTTAATTATATTCTTTATTTCCTTGCCCCCCCTTAGTTCCTCAAGTACATGAATCACAAAAAGTCGCGCCTGACTGATTTGTTCCGTAAAATGGACAAGGATAACAATGGCATGATACCACGTGAAGTGTTCATTGATGGCATTCTCAATACGAGTAAGTGAAGAAAGAGAGTTGTACTTCAAAACAGTTTTTTAAATGAATTTTTTCCTTTACAGAATTCGACACCTCTGGCTTGGAAATGAAGGCCGTGGCAGATCTTTTTGATCGCAACGGTGAGGGACTGATTGATTGGCAAGAATTTATTGCTGCCCTACGTCCGGACTGGCAAGAGCGTAAACCGGCCAATGATAATGACAAAATACATGATGAGGTCAAACGTTTGGTCATGCTGTGTACATGTCGTCAAAAGTTCCGTGTATTCCAAGTGGGCGAGGGCAAGTACAGGGTGAGTTTAAAGAAGTTCAAGGATTTTATATAGTAATGCTAATAAAATTATATTTCAGTTTGGAGACTCTCAAAAATTGCGCCTGGTACGCATTCTACGCAGCACTGTTATGGTGCGTGTAGGCGGCGGCTGGGTGGCTTTGGATGAGTTCCTGCAGAAGAATGATCCTTGTCGCGGTAAGTAACTTTAGGTTGATTTAGTTGTGTTGCGTACACTTACACATATTTTCAAAATTTGTTGGACCTTCATTACAAAAAAAAAAAAAAACCATTACAAAAGCATCTGTAGTGTAATCTTGTAGTCCACATTCCAACCCACAAAAAAAAAATCATGCATTTTGTCTTTACCCAGATTTTATGCATCATTCATTCATAAATCATCTAGGTACAGTTGTGCTTTAACAACTAATTCATATTTTTTTTTACTGCTCCATATTAATATATACCAAACGGATATGGTCATTTAACCAACAACCAAACAACAAGTTTAACCACCAATATATAATTATTTAATTTTTTTTTTGGTCTAAAAGTTGCTTCAATAACTTAACCAGAGCGCGCGTTTGCCAAAGTTTTTGTTGTTGCCATCCTAAGCCAGCGCCTAAATTGCCGCCTCATACACAATAACCAAACGAAATCAATCAACGAAAAGCCCCAAACCAAATGTTAAACCCCCTCCCCCAAAGCCTAGCTCCAGGTTTCACCTTATTTTTACTCATGCTCATTTGCTCATAACTAAAAGCCTGCTGTGTAGTGTAATTAACCCCTCACCCGCCTTTGCTTACCTAACATACCAGACTCTTTCATGTTTCATGCATTTTATGTTGAAAATTTGTTATTAATTGTGTTTTCTTTCGTTTTTACTAATCAAATTTTATGTTTCCCCCTTTTTTTTTGTTTATTCTTTATCCCGATATTATATATATATATATATTATATATACTCTCCGCTTGTGCCGCCCACGCCCCAACTGCACCTGCCTGCGCCCAAAAAAAAAAAAAACAAAAAAAATTAAAAACCACACAAAATACACTGAAAAAACAAAAACCTGTGACCAAACCAAAAATACTTTGCGGTAACAAAATTTCGTTTGTTATTGTTGTTGTTTATATATATGTTCGCATACATTTGTGTGGGTGTAAATACGTGTGTGTGTGTGTGCAGCCAAGGGACGCACTAACATTGAGCTACGCGAGCAATTTATATTGGCCGATGGCGTCTCACAGAGCATGGCCGCCTTTACATCCAAACGATCTGCGCCCCATGCAGCCGGCTCGTCTGCCGCCTCCTCACCCCATGGCCACAATGGTCAAAACTTGCCGCCATATATGAGTGGACAGGGTCCCATCATCAAGGTAAATCAAAAGAAACAAATACCCCCAAATATCCCTACCAAATCCTTGAAAAGGGCACAAGGTAAGTGCCTTCTGTTAAACGTTTCGTGGGTTTTATTGTGTGTGTTGTTGACAAAAGCTAAGCGCTACCGCCGCCGACTCTTTGGTTTTTTTCTTTAAACATACATACATACGTGCATGTGCAGATATAATTTATGATTTCCTTTTTTAAGTTGATATAAACAGTTTGAGGTTAGGTTGTTGTCCACACGGCTTAAATGATCATATACCGTCCCAGTACTTAGTTACTTACTTATATGTTGTATATCTACACAATAGCTGATGAGCATTTGGCGGAATTAATGCCCATATTTGAGAAAATTCGTGCACAAGATCAGGTACCATGTGCCTTTCCCATACATATGGGCGCCGGTGGTACGGTATTTGTGCGCTGCAATACCAGCCGCTCAGTACCGTTGAGTCCACATGTGCTGCATTGTCATCCAACCACACACTGGGTAAGTTAAGGAGCATAAAAAGGAGAAGCAGCTAGCTCGAGCAGCCTTTAATTGATCACTGGGGGAAGGGGTGGGGGAGTCTGTCTAAAAAATACATAAATTCTAATACTTTTTCCTTTCTTATTTAGGTACGCGAGCGTTCAGTACGTTCTATACCCATGTCGCGACCTTCGCGTTCCTCGCTTTCGGCCAGCACTCCGGATTCGCTGAGCGATAATGAGGGCAGTCATGGTGGACCATCGGGTCGTTATACACCACGCAAGGTTACCTATACCAGCACACGCACGGGTCTGACACCCGGTGGGTCACGTGCCGGCTCTAAGCCCAATTCACGCCCGCTTAGCAGACAAGGTTCAAAGCCACCATCGCGACATGGTTCCAATCTATCGCTGGATAGCACGGGTAACTAGTTTATGATGTTTAATAAACAATTTAACTAATTTTTAAAATTTTTCTAGACGATCACACGCCCTCACGCATTCCTCAACGTAAACCCTCGACCACCAGCACGGCAAGTGGTACCACACCGCGTCCGGCGCGTCTGTCAGTAACCACCACCACCACCACCACCACTACCACTCCGGGTAGCCGTCTGAATGGCTCTAGCACCATTACACGCAAAACTGCCTCCGGTTCGGCCAGTCCAGCGCCCACTAGGTAAGTTTTTGTCTTCTTCCTAAAATGCGTTTCTTTAAAGGGATTTCGGGCGGGGTTTGAATAATTTCAAATTAATTAATTTTTATTTTATTTTTGACATTACCACCACACCCAACCAAACATCATGAATACGCTAACTTACAACTCCAATTGGCATTTTGAAAAAATAAATTCGAAATTTGCATCTTAAACCAAACCAAACCAAACCACCCCCAACAACATAAATCAAATCGCTTTTGCCTGAAAAAAAAAAATACAGCAACGGAGGCATGAGTAGATCATCCAGTATACCAGCACTAACAGGCTTCGGCTTCAAACCTATTAGGTAATACAATGCCCCCACGCAACACTAAACATATTTTATTATTATTATTATTATTATTTATTAAGGTAAATGTTTAAGATCATCATGAAAGTAGAACCTCAATTGGTAATGGTTTTAACTAAGCTAACTTTTATTGTTGTTGTACTACCTCCCATCCAAAAAAAAAAAAAAAAAAAAAAAAAAAACTAAAGCCGCCCATCACGGATACCGGTTAAGATACCCTCATTTGATTCCAAGTCCACATCGCCCACCAGCTCGATTGCGAATCCAAACAGTTTGGGGTAAAGTTCCCTAAGATATCTAGAAATTCAGCTCAACTTCTAATTTGTATAGCAAGTAATTATAATTATTTTACAAACGTATTAATTATTGTTAAGGTCCACTTTCTCAATGAACAGTTTTGGGGAAACATGCTACATAACTTACTATAACCAGATCATTCGTTTAAGCAAGTTCTGCTTCGTGGTGCCCTTCAGGTAGAGATTGGCGCCAAAGTAGCTTTGCTTTTTTGTAATCCTTAAAGTACTTATTTATGACATACAGCGCTTTACATAAATCGTAATGGCCTATACTCAGATGACATACAAATTATTTTCGTTAAAATGTTTCATATGAATAGAAACACTTTTGTAGAGCTTTGAAATCAGAATGCTTTTGAACAGCTGTTTTATATATATGAAGCATAGTGCCGAAAATAAAATTTGATGTCACCTGAGTATACTCCTTAAAGAAAAACTAACTTAGTATACCCTTTTTTCTCTACGAGTAACGGGTATAAAAATGTATTCCGGTCCTCGAAAACTCTTTAAAATCTCCTAAAATGCAAAATATCTTCCAAATTTCCTGCCAGTTGCATAGGGTTCAGCTTATATAGGCTCTTTTTATGTTAGAAATAAAGTTTTGACTCATCAAGGTATAAGATAAATAGTTAATGGTTCTTAGGTCAGTTTTTTATGAAACTTATTTTTCTGCACTCCTTTCCGATTTCGAATAATACTTGATCTATGGCTCCATACATTTTTTACGAATACTAGCTTATGAACCTGGCTTGGCTCGGGTTCAAAAAATTGTATAAATACTTTTTCTATTAAAAAATTGAACAAAAAAAAAATTTCGAAATTTTTATATTTTGGTTTTTTTTTGTTTTGCATTTTTATGATAGCTTGGACATTCACCTTTCATCCCCTTCAAAACATTTTCAAAAATTCAAAACAGTTTAGCAGATATTGCCTTTTTAGAGGAGCAATGTTCTTGCCCAGAGACTGAGAGAAGCTCGGCTTGGCCCCATTGAGGGGCTGTAACAGCCAATTTTTTAATGTTCTTGCTAAAGGCCTCATTCCAGATGGCATAAAAACTTATTTCGTCACTATGCTTCATATATATAAGGCAGCTTTTCAAAAGCATTTAACTTTCAGAGCTTTGAAAAGTGTTTCTATTCATATGAAGCATTGTGGCGAAATATGTTTTTATGTCATCTGGAAGGAGAACTTAATAAAAGAATATTTTACTTTGCTCAAAACTTTAAGCGCGATTTTCTCGAAACCACGTTTTACGACCTGCTAGCCATGATTGCGCCAGTTCTACTAAACCAATTTTGATAAGCCATGTTGCAATCGACGCAGAATTGATGTAATTCCTTACCTCAATAATGAGAAACAAAATTTAAAAAAAAAAATCATGAGAAATCGATATATTAAGTTTAATTTGCCGTAAATTTTTCAAAAAATATTGAAAAATATAATTGAGGTACGGGCCAGAATTACATTAATTCTGATCACAACCTTATTTACCGTTTTTATTTTCGATAACCTAAAGTCCCGGAATCATGGCTAACACCTACACACCTTTTATTTAAGACCTTAATTGGCAGGTCGATAACTTGTTGAACAGCCCTCGAATTTCAACATAATTTTTTTTTATTTTTTTATTTAATTAAAAATAACACAAAACAAAAAACCAAATTGACAAAGCTCTTATGGATATCTCTCCAGAATTTTTTAAAAATGTACAATAAAAGACCCCCTTAAAATACTTGTAATCACGTTTGAACCGGCAGGGAATTGCTTTTCATATAATAATTCGGAACCAGTTTTGAACATGGAACTATATAACTTCAAATTACCAACATACACACCGAATTTCAAGTGTATATCTTAAGTATAATTCCTGAAACATATATTTGAATTAAAAATAGGGATTCCCGCGGAACCCGAATCGAAACGGTTCCTCAGGCAGATGTTATGTTATACTAGTTCCTCCAAACATGCAGTGAACTATTTTGTCGAAAACCTTAAAAGAGAGTTAACTATGCTTTGAGAGTAATTTATACAGCTTAAAGATGGCTTGAACAATGCATAAGACCAATTCCAGCTTATATGCACTCTCTTGGTTTGTATTATTAGTTTACACAAAAAAAGTCTTAAAGCATGATACCAGCAAAAGTTGTCAGCTAAAAAGCGCTTGGACAACAGATAAGCTTGGAGACAAGCTGAAGAAATTGCAACTGAGAAGAAAGCGCATTGCAGAACTGTCTCACCTTTATTACTGCATCTTGTCAATCTGTACAACAAAGACCTAAAGCCTTCTTTTATTAGTGAAAAGTGAATAGATTCCAGCATCCCACAGCCTAATGAAATAACCAATTACATATTCGTAAAAGAAAAAAATTCTTGATCTCTTTCCTATAACTGTCAATGAACAGCTACTTTGGTAGCTTACTTGAGAAAGTGGACCTAAGTAGGATTGTCCATATTCAATCCTAATGTTAAGTTATTTTTTCGTTGTTTTTTCTGCAAGCATGTTTGAATGCAAAATTGGCATGTTTGTCCATTTATAATTAAGCTACTATTTAATTTGTTTTTGTTATAATATATATTCCCGAAATATTGCTGAATATGTGTGTTAATTCGTTACCTTCTATTTCCTAGGCGAAACATTAGCGGAAGCTCAACACCTTCGGGTATGCAGACGCCACGCAAGAGCTCAGCAGAGCCCACATTCAGCTCTACCATGCGACGCACATCGCGCGGAACCACACCCACAGAGAAGCGTGAACCGTTCCGGCTATAAGGGAACAGAAGACAGATTTGCCAATTTTCAAATTATTACTAACTACGCACTGAAGTTCTAAACTAAACAAAAAAACCAAACCTACATTAGCAATGAATGTAGCGACACAAAAACATTACCCAGTTTTCTATAGACAAACTCTATAAAGATATAAAAGACACACAAAGTTGATCAGACCAGCAAACCAACCAACCTACTTACGAGTACTACTAAATAACTAATACCTTTTTGCTACTACTAATTTGTAATGCCTACTACTACCTTTATTTACTAGTTAAACATATTTCCAAAATTTATGATTTGTATATACTTATATAAAACAAAACGAAGAAGAGAAAAAATACCAACCCTAAATTAATGAAAAATACACTCCAAGTGCTTTAAGGCAAACACAAAAAAAAGTAAATATCGAATTAAATGTCAGGACCTGGGGTTAAAGCTTCCACTCAGTGGCTCAAGTGTACTCTCAGAATCGCCAGTCTGTTGGAGCACTTTCCCTGAGGGGGCTTTTCCCAGGTCTTTCGGCCAAAAAAAAAACAATTATCTAGAAAATCCCATTAAAGAGAAAAGAAATTTGATTTTGTTCTGTTATTAAACTAATGGTAAAGTGAAAGCATTGTAAGCCGCATAAAGAAAATATTTAATTATATACTAAAAGTCATTACTATAAGTTTAATTAATATTTAATTGTTAAGCCACCAAAACACACACACACAATTAGTTTTTTGTTTTTTTTTATACATAAAACTGCAATGGGATAATTATAAAAGCAAAGCCGAAAGCCCGTTTATATAAATATTGTAAAATACTAATACTAAATTATTTTGTTGTACGAAACGAAAGAAAAAAATTGCATTAAAAAAAAAACATGTTTTTTTGTAACTCTATTTAAAACAAATTTAAATGAGAAATAAAATATTTACAAAAAATTAATAACAAAATATTTCAGAGCTTTTCTTTTTCATTCTTTAGTTGCTGGACAATCTTTTGGTATGAGAATCAATTAAATTTATGTGTTTTATTTCTTATTAAACACCAAAAACCTTATTAAAATCGGAGCCACGGTCTAACCGTGGCTTAAAGTCAAAATTTGCTAACTAAATGAAAAATGCAGCCAAAAGCTGTTATTTGCATTTTAAATTTATGAAATTCAAAAAAAGTAAAGGCCAACAGAAGTCTGTAGTAGGCGACTGCAGCAAAATGCCGCCAAAAGCTGTTACGTTAGACGTAAATGCATTTTAAATTTACCAATTTCAAAAAAGTGAAGTACCAGGCCAACAGAAGTCTTAAGTAGGTAACTGCATTAAATTTGTCAAAAAATAATGGCAGCCTTTTCGGCGCAACGCGTAAACAGTAAAGACACTAACCTTTTTCGAGATCAAAACACCCGCCTAGAAGTATGCTATTTTTTATTTAATTACAGCGCCATCTATGGTCCAAGTACCAACGAAACTTTTATTTTGTAATAAAAAGAGCTAAATTATGTCGATTTTGGAATTTCATGAATTTTTATTAAGATTTCAATCATAGTATTTGTTTGTTTTGACACATTGAAATTGGGTTTTTTTTTTTTTAATAATATCTTGATCGACTTGAGTCATTCATTAGTTTGCTACACAATACATTCAATTTAATTACGATATTCAAATATTGTATTTGTTGTGTGAGAGAGTCGCATGCTATATACTTGATATCATTATCGGTAATGCGTTGTGTGTGTGTGTGATCCATTTGTCTTCAGTGACTAGAAATGGCATCCTTCTTTGTGCTACACAGAGAGAAACATTTGTGCAATGGCAATTATGCGTATCTGTGGATATCGTCTCCTCCTCCTTCTTCTTCCCCTCCTGCTGCTTAGTGTGTGCTGTCTGTCTGTTTTTTTTTATCGTCAACGCCCGCGCTGCCAGTTGGTGCATCTACATACTCATTTACTTCCTAGCTAACGTAGCGTAGATGTGTAATCATAATCGTAATATCATAAATTGTCGGCATAATGCCGCAAGTCTTTTGTAAAATCATTACAAATATCGTACAACTAAAATATCAATAGAGAAAATTAGCTAAACATAATAAGAGAAAAATTCACAGAAACGAGTAGCGTCTCACGAAACTAAAGATTGGGGGTGGCTGTGGCTGGGACTGAAGATGAATACTGTATCCAGCCTCAGTCGCCGTTAGTTTTGGGGATTGTGTATTAGCAGCATGGCAACGCTATGGCTAACCTAAGCCTCAGTATCTGTTCCGGAAGCCATTGTCACCTGGCATGCCCTGAGCCAGCTGCCTGAGCCTTTGGCTGTTTGCTGCCCGTTGATGAAGCACTTCCCGCTGACGTTGTTGAGCTGGGACCAGCAGTTGCCGGTGCCTGAGCCGGCGGCGCCTCACGCTCGGCTCGTTCCCGATGATGATGGTGACGCCTGCCACCGCGATAATGTCGTCGATTGTGATGTTGATAATTGTTATTCGTCGGCTCGGGCATAATACGTGGTGTCTCTTGGACCACCGGTGCAAATGTAGTGCTGCCCGTGGGCTTGACTTCCTCCTTAATGGCCAGTTTCTTAGCTGCCTCGGCCTCACCCCTGCGGCGCACCTCCTCTTCGGTCTCAATGGAAATAACAGCTGCACCCTCTGCTTGCACATCGATAATGGCACCGCGACTCTTCTGTTGCAGATACAATTGCGACATCCTTTGCTGCATTTGACGCAGCTCCTGGGTGACCTTAAAGTCTGGAGCATTCTCCAGCTCTGAGGGTGGCATGGCGCATTTTAGGCTATCCGTTTCATCATTGATCAACTCCCGACACACGGGGCACAAAGCCTGGAAAGCGTCTGCGGTCTTTTGCAGCCAGGCGGGCAGCTTGTCGTGCTCCTCCTGATAGTTGCGTCGCAGAGCATTCAAATGCCTGGCCAGACAATAGCTGTGTAGATAATGGAAGCACTCGGTGCGGGTGAATTCATCGCCCTCGCTGAATCCATACAAACAGATGACGCACTGTCCACTGGGCAGATTACTGCCTGTCAGGTGCTCCCTTACCACCTCGATCAAATCGAAAACGACGGGAAATCCCTGGGACTCCTTAATCTTGGCATTGCAGGCGCTGCGAATGGCCTCCAGGCGAGCATCGTCCAGGCCACGAGGACGCAGCAGCTTAAAACTGGGACTCTCTTCGGGATAGCCAGGCGGAGGTAGAACCTGCAGTGTCACGCATATATACTGCTGATCTTCATCCTCGCCGGTAAGGGGCAAAACTGTGGTCTCAATGATGTCCACAACGCCGCTGTGGAAGTGGAAAGGGACATTAATATGTATTGAGTAAATCAATGGAGAGCTTGGCCTTAAATGGCATCAATTCATGTCTAAAGCTCTTGAAAAAACACCCTTTATATGCATTTGCCTACCTGGCCGAGCGCTTAACATTGACATCCTCCATTAGAATTGCTTCCAGAGATTCCACCTCATCTTGTAAACTGCAAAAACAATAATTGTTAATACAGAAATGATTTTTAAATCATTGAAACTTACGCGTCCATTTTAATGTTGTTGTTGTTGAAAAATTATTATTATTGATTTTCAGCAATGTTTTAGAGGTGAGCGCGTGAGCGATTTTTCCCTTACAGTGTGCAGTGTGACCAAGTATTGATAACCGCATGCGGCAAATATACTGAAATGTTAGCAAGCAAGAAAAATACTAAAACAAGAGCAAGCAATAGACAATATTTTTCCAACCTAGATAAAAATTTTGTTTTATTTTGTCAAAAGGTAAGGAATTAGGTACTAAATTATCTAAAAGAGAGTTTGAAAAAATTTGTTTCTAAAGACTTACAATACCAGTAATGGAAAATTAAAGTAACCTGATAATTGTAGCGGAAAGTACTTTTTACAGTTTTCCAGAGCTCTTGAAATATATATAGCCCAAATTATGAAAAGTTTAAAGATGTCTTATAGTTTGAGGTGGGTGGATGCTTTTCCATTTTATTTGAACCTGCCAATAAACTCAGCGCCAAAAAGTATGCAAGCATTATGAACAGAAGGTGAGGAAAAATTAAAAATAGCTGGAAAGCTTGTCTTGGACCGTTACTCGCTCTACATTAGCTTCAGTTTAGTCAGGTTAATCATCTAGTCAATTGAAAGTAAACTATAACGAGAAGGTTAACCTTATATTAGTAAATTGTTTTTCAGAGCATTTTATTTTTGTGATGTCTTTAGAAGTGGTTTTATCCAAGGCTGCAAAACGGTCCGGAACCGAACCCCTAAGCACCGGTTTCTTGAATTGGCCGAACCGGACCATGAACCGAACCTTCTACATTTTTGATCCCTCGAACCTGAACCCGAACCACTTATTTAAAAAAACGTTCGGTTTACAAAGGCTTACGACGTATAAGGGAAGGGGGGCGGCCTATGGACAGGGATTTTGAAATTTCCTTCTTAATTCAATAATCAGCAAGTCGTATTGTGTCTATATAGATTATGTACCCAACTGTAATAATATAGACGGCGTAAAACGCTATTGCTGTAGTTGTCCCAACGGAAAGAGGACTGTAGGATGTTGCTCACATGCTGCAAGTGTCATTTACTACCTAACACATGCAAGATTCTTATCACGCTTTATCCGTCCAGCAGATATTTTGTCCAAGATTTTTGAAGCAAGCGAAACAAATGTTGCTATAAATGAAAATAGTGAAGATGATGAGTAAAAAACAAGTATATTAAATGTGTTTTTATATTTTTTAATTTTTCTTAAAGAACTATATCTTCGATTTTTTTTAAACTTTCAGGTAATTAGCGTTAGGCTTGGAGGTAATTGGTGTTAAAGTTTTAGGGTGGCGCTATAACGGGAACTACCAAAACCGACCAATTTAATTTTTCTTCTGTTGATACCCAAAAAATTTTTCAGTGTAGGTCGCCACTTTTTTCCATTTTCAAAAACGTTGATTAATTATCTGTCAATGGCTTTTTATTTCATGTCTCTAGCTGCTCTGGTGCCCGAGCTATAGCAATTTAAAAAAATGCTTATCAAAACCGTATTTTTAGCGATATTTCTTGGACAGTGCAAAAAAGTAACCCAAACTGAGGCCCAAAAATTTTTTTTTCAACAACTCTATTGAATTAAGAAGGAAATTTCAAAATCCCTGTCCATAGGCCGTCCCCCTTCCCTTATACGTCGTAACCCTTACACTTAAAAAAACTAATTTGAAAAGCTCTTATGGTTTTCTTTACAGAATTTTTTCGACAAACACTTGAAAAACCATGTGTAGAAGACCCCCTTCATGTGCCGTAAACGTATTAGGAATTCACACAATTTAATCTACAACTTCCAAGGAGGAAATGTATGAAACAAATAATGTTGAATTAACTGGCAGTTAGAAATAAAAATGAGTCTTTCTGATAAACAAAGAATTATTAATAATTGTGTTCTTGACTTTATTTAGTCTATGGAATGGAATGACCTCCCATCGCAGTGCACCATCGCACACGCGTATAGTCACACGCCTAAGTGTCAATGAACATAACCCCAATGGGCTTTGACTTTCTACTCAAATAATAAAGCTAAATGTATAGCTAAATCGAATTAGTTTATTTCTGGCACTCGAAGCATACAGATCTTTTATTAGTATTTCAAATTTTTACAAAAAATTACAGACAAAATTGGTTACGTTCAATTTTCTCTCTTTTGGTAATTTTTATTTTATTTTTTGAGCAAATTCTGAAAACCCGTAACATGCTGCCGGTAATTGTGTTGGGCTTTTGAAAAGGAGTTAATCCTTAGATATATCTCGTCTTTTCATATATAGACGGCCTACAACTGTGAATTATATCCACGACAACGAGCTACGGAATACTATCGTACACCGCAGCCGCGTGCCTCATTCCAGAGCCAAAAGGCTGAACATCCAAGGGATATGCTAAATGCGATGCCGCCACAACGCTCAAGCAATGATGCACTACCACAGCCACGTCGGATACAACCATCACAAAATTCCGATACAAGATTCTTGCGCAACAGTTACTTCTCGTAGAAGTATAAGCAAGAAGAAGCAAGCAAGAAGGGGGAAACTAAAGTTCAAATTTGATTTGTAATATTCTAAATGTTCATAAATGTTAAAAATTTGCTTATTAATTTTTTTGAAAAGAGGGCAGAAAATGTTGAACTTAGGCAATGTACGTAGGAAATTGGTCCAGGCCGTTTTCTCATCTTTATGATTTTTAAACACTTGCAAAGTGTAGAAGGTTGTAACGCAAAGAAAAATTAATTTTCGACCATTTAAACGATATATGTTCTTTCTTATTCTTGATCAGGACGACAAGCTGAGTTCAATTCCGTCTGTTCGTCCGTCCGTATCTTTCACTTGAAAGTTTTCAATATGTGTAAGCTGGAAAGGGTATTCAAGATTCAGCACTGGTTTATGGGTTTTTAAAATTTATGAATTTTTATAAGCACTCTTAAATGTTATCTCTTTCTTACTCTCTCTCTCTCTTCCTCTCAGCACTTCCATTGGTCCTAGGCGGCATTTTAGAAGCTTTCAACCCCTAAAACCACGTGCTCCCTGAAGCTTTTGGCCTCCTTTTAAATACACCCACACACGCACACACACACACACAGAGCATTAAATGAAAGTGAAGCTATTAGTGTGTGATGCTAATGGACTAACAAAAATTCCCTGCTGCTCCACTCCTCACCTCATTCGCATTTTTTGAAGAATGAAAAATATCCATACACACACCGCCTGTTCCGGGTCCTGCGTCAGCGTTTGCCCTTTGCTGAGTGGTGGGTTTTGGGTACTCACCACTTTCACCATACTAGCTTGGAAAGCTTCTGGTTCGGCTGTCACGGTGCCAAGCAATTCCGATTTCAGTCTACAACGGAAAGCACAAATTAACGGTCGTGAAAATTGAGCAAAGCTCCGTGCGAAAAACGCTACATTTTCGTCGAACGAAATTGCCATAGTGTTTGGGTGTGTTGTGTATGTGTGCGCGCGGATTTGGTGTGGATAAACCCAAAAAGTATTAGCGTAGTGCATTACGGAAAGTTTTTCCAAATTGCCAAAAAGAAAATTGAAGACTGAAAGTCTTTGTCTTTGTGTGTGTGTGTGAACAAAATCCGCCCTTAAAAACGGCAGCCGCAAGTCCTTAGCTAACTCAAGTCAAAGTTTGGTACGTTGGACAAAAAAAAAAAAAAAAAGAAGAAAACGAAAAGGATAACTGAAAATTTTCTCTGTCCTGCGCACATCCCTCTCGCTCTCTCACACAAAAATGAATTGGCATCCAAATTTGGGATGCACGTGTATTTTCATGGAAATTATTTGACAATAGAATTCAAATGTTTCGTGCCCCTTAACACTAACGGCAACCTGCATTTTTGTGCATTTTTGTGAATTCCATAAAATGCAAAAATGAATCAGCAAACCGGCACGTGTTCGAACAGACATAGAACTTGCCAAAAAACTGATTAATCTTACAACTGAACATAAACACAAATATGCAAAAATCTGGTAAAAAGCTTCGCCGCCCTCCTCCCTCCCATCTGGCCCATGGGAAAAAGAAAATTGCATTGAGGCTGGCAATGGCATTGGTTGGGGGTTGTTTAGGCCACAAAAAAAAAAAAAAAGCTTCCACAACATCCGCATCCTCAACAGGCCAACAGTTGATGCTGTGCCAAAAAACTAGGAAAATTGAACTTTGCGATTGTCTGATTTCGGTCTCTTCCCTTAGGTGTGGGTGGGAGTGAGAGCGAAAGTTTATGTATTACGATTGGGGGTGCAGGTATATATGTACATATGAAGTAGATAGTGTATATACGAGAAGACTAAATAAGGGCACTAGTTTTTGGCAAGTGCGAAATCAAGGGTATTGGGAGTAGATTTAAATGAATCTCTGATTGATTTTAAGTGATTACAACTCTAGAGTGGAAACTCTTTGAGGATTGTAAATTTGCGCAGGTTTTCAAAAAGGTCTTTGTCTTGATTAAGTGATAAAGGACACAACTCAGTTAATAAACGGTTATTAAATTTAAGCATAGAAATGTTATGGATTATTCATTTGGATATACATATGGGAAATTCCATTTCAAGTCAGCCATCCCAATTTTTTTTTGTAAATGAATAAATGAAAATACCTTAAAAATGTTTTCCCCCATCGTCTAAAGTTCACATAATAATGCAGATGACTTGGAATTTTCAAAATATTATAACTTTTGAACGATGCATCGGTTTAAAATGATTCAATGACGATCCAAAAATAAAGTGTCCCATATAAGGGCCGTTTTCTCATCTACACGTTTTTTTAAACTCGGTGTTTTTTGAGAAAATTTAAGTTTGCTACTTTTAAGACGTTTACTACTTTTAGAAATATCTATGCGACCCACTCATCAATTTTAACGCGGACTAAAAGTGGGCAACATAAAATTTTTTAAATCAAAAATCACCTAGTTTTCAACATCATGAAGATGAGAAAACGGTCCTAAGAGATATCAGAAGCTGGTTTTCTCTTTTTCTTGGAATGGGCCTTTCGATATTCGAGATACAAATTTTTTTCAGATAAAGGCCTCTTTCCAGATAACATACAAATTTATTTTGGCAAAATACTTCATATGAATAGAAAAGATGTCTTATTTATATATAGCATAGTGCCGAAATAAATATTTATGCAATCTGGAATGAGGCCTTAAAGAATAAAAATATGTAACTTGTAAAATTTATACCAAGATGGAAGACAGCGTAAGTGCCCTTCAAGCCCATTCATATAGGTAAAGGTTTGATCAGAGAATAAAATCAAACCAAATAAATGTTACGTAAATAAATGTAATAAAGGTTTATACAGCCGACAAAAGCAGCCTCAAGTTTGATTCTCATTTATTCAGTTAAAGAACTTAGCTTAAACTTGCTATACAGAAGTATTTTCCCCCATTTTATAGAAATCGAAATGATAAGTTTTTATTGAATCCTTGTATTTCTAACAATATTTTACAATAACCAAAAAATTTCAATTATTTAGATAACGTATATACTTTGAATGTTATTTGTTGTTTTGTACCTTTATGTAATAGATATCCAAATTGAGATTATAATTAGATCTTATTATCCAAATAGCGCTCAGTGCTTCAAAATTCTACGTGTATTCATTAAACAATTTACTCCTAACAAGTAAGAGAGTTGCAGTCGAGTACCCCGACTACGAAATACCCTGTACACTTGAATATTGTACAACCTAGTTACTTCCATCTGAAAACCAGATTGCAACCCCAGAAGCATGTTTCACTACCAGAAAACTTCGCTTGGGTTTTCTAAAAACAGCCAGCAAAAACAGACTGTGGGTGGGTTTGTTGAATCCTCAGTGTACTACCCTCGATAACATATAATAAAGTAAGAATTACCGGGCCATTAATATAGAGAAAAATGATAGTATTGAAAAATAGAAAGGTTATAAGTTGGAAAACCTTAAACGTTAACCGACTACTATGATATTAAAAATAGCCCATCGCGTCGCCACCCACCCTACCAATATACATCCGCATGCAAAATAAACGCTTAATGCTTACTTTAATAGGTCGTACCGATAGCACAACTTTAAAAAATGTAAATCAGAGCTGAAACCTTTTAAAAGTCAGTAATAGTAATAAGCGCTTTTAATACTCGGTACCAAACGTTCAAAGATTATAATGTAAATGTAAAATTGGCTGTTACAGTCCCCCCAAATGGGGCCAAGACGAGCTTCTCTCAATCTCTTGGAGTATAATGTACTTGTGCAAATGTATGTAAGAGCCTGAAGGAAGGAAGGCCGACCCTATAAAGTATATATATTTTCGATTAGCATCAAGAGCCGAGTCGATATATCCATGCACGTCTGTCCGTATCAGACCTTCTAGACTTATATAGTAAACTTCATTATTTATCAATCCACCACTAAACGATAGTCGAGTTATATGCAAATCAAATAATTACGCAGCTCCGGCCACAACCGTGATGGGCAACACTGGGTTACCCCAGATATATTCCAACTTTGGCTGGTGCAGTGTTTATTACAGTCGGGCTTGACCGAAATTCTACTTTGTTTATTAATTTTTGAAATTTGTATAGCCAGTGCCCCTTAAAATGTTTCAAAATGGTATCTAGAAGATGTGCAAATGAATGTAACAGAGAGAGGAAAACATTTCCGACCGAATAAAGTATATACATATATTCTTGATCAGCGATAACTGTCGTAGATCTGTTCGTCTGTCTGTCCGCATGAACAAAGAGATTTCAGAGATGGTATGAGCTAAAGGCAGATCAAGTGTATTTAAAATTTTATTTTCAATTTTAATAAAACCTTACAATTTTGAAAGTAGATTTGGCATTGTATTGATGAGATACGAGAGATTGCTAAAAATAAATTCTCGGTGCGTCATATAAATGAGTTCACCACACAACGTATTAAAGCAAATTGGCGGTCCTTATTGTATATTGCCATGTTGCATCTATATAATCTGTCTATTGATATTGGGCTAAAAGGTCTTCAGTAATATATATGAAGTCTTGAAAACAAACAGTTTGTATATAACACCAATCACAAATTAAACCAGGCGTAAGGAAAGTCATAAGTCCGGAGGATGAAATCTTTTCGACAACATTGGGATCTTGCCAGTGCAGTGGATAGTCGAATGGGATATAAACTGCTCCCTTTAACGATTACAAACACAAAGGGAATACTTTAGTTTTCAAAAATAGTGGAATTGCAAACATAATGGTGTCCTTATCACCAATTCTCACCCCGACCAGGTTAAAAGCCTAGATGTTTGTCCACAATAAAACTATGTTCCAAAGTGAGACTCAACATTCAAATTTATCCAAAAATTACTGCGCTCGCCAAGAGGCAGACCTGAGACTGCTTCTTGTTGGCAGAAACTCAGTTTTTTAGGTGGCAGTAACGAAAGATCAGCTGTGTATAAAACAGGGCCAAAAAAGATTTCTTCACTTGCACGGCTGAGCAGTTTCTTCGCTTCTCTAAGGCAAAAAGAGTCAACGAGATTTGCTCAAAAGTCTTGGAGTAGGTGTGAAAAAGGCTAATAAGTCGATAAGAGTCTACAATGTTTCTGATTTAATCTTAAGGCTAGATCGACTCTTCTGCCTGTAACATTTTCTCTAACTAAATAAACCTGTATGAGTAATAAATTAAATGATATGTCCATTATTCTAGACGCACGGTTAAAATTTAAGCAAGAAACGTCAAGGCGAACTTAAAACATACTTTCTTTTTTTAATCTGATGTCAAATTGAACCTCAACTAAGCACTTGGGCAGCATACACAGAGTCAATGGGCGCGTTCAGCAGAAGAACTTGCTCCCTGATCAATGATATATTTCTTGGTAATTCACGTAGCCTACTTTTCGTCTTGTTTGATATGCTATCTACATAGAGCTTTTTAAAATATAAATTTAATAAGACCCCCCAAAAAAAAAAGGTTAAATAATAAGACTAGTTTTATTAAGCTGATCAGTAATCAAGTGTCTCTGCTGAACGCGCCCAATGAAATGGTCGTCGCAATTGATTTTAACTAAAAACATACCAAGCTGAACTTCTAAATATTCAGGCCTGTTTCCGTTTCTAAATCCGGTTGACCAGAACTGGTCACGATTCTTATTTCCAAGAAATAAAATTATTTTACCGATTAACACAATGGCCGTGTTCAGCAGAAGAACTTGCTCCCTGATAAATGATATATTTCTGGTTTAATAAAAGTCTTCATCGACCTTTATATTGTTTAGATAGTGAGACTAGCCGGCTCGAGGTCATATATTTATTTTTCCATAACTGTCAAAACAACAAGTGTACCAATACACCAAAAAGAGCAGGTTCCTCGTACAGCTGTTTCGGAAATGTACCGTTATTTACATAGTCTACTTTTCCTCTTGTTTAATAAGATATTTACATGAAGCTTGTATAAATGTCAATTTAACAAGATCCCCAAAAAGTATGCTAAATAATAAGAGTAGTTTTATTAAGCTGATCAGTGATCAAGTGTCTCTGCTGAACGCTCCCAATGGTTTTTTGTTTCGATTCCGAAACTATTGCTTTCCCTTTTCCATGACTTTATTAAGCAAGTTAAATTTTTAAGATTAAAGTAAGTTTCTTGCCTAAATTCACGATATCACATCACAACCATTTGTGCTTACGTCTTTTCTTTGTGTGTTTTTTCAATGCCGACACATTTCTAAGCGTGCACAATTTGAAAAGCCCCTCTAAAAAACTTTCCATTGTCCCTGTCCAAATCAGAAATCAGCTGCGTTTATTTACATAATATTGTTGCAAAAACAAATCTCTATCCCCTCCCGCCGTCAAGGTTAAGCGTGCGTAAACAAATCCAATTGGTGGCCAAAAGCGACGTAATTCAAAACCGCCAAGAGGCAGTAGGAAAGCAGCGTCAAGTGGCTCCAACCAGTCCAATTCAGTCTGGGCCAGCCAGTAGTCAAACGGATATTTCCAGGAAGCTCAAAAGACAATTGATGACGCTCAGGGTCATACGGAAGCGGGTGCATACAGCACTTGATTTATATCTAATATATATTTTTTAGATAGATTTTCGGCGCCATTCTTAGACTTGGCGCCCACCTTGTTATAAAAGCAAAATTTTTGCCTAATTTTGTACTAAATGCCACACAATTTTTGAGCACACCTAAAAATAGCCCATGAATATTATGAATTTGGGTTTTATTGGTTGGCATTTTTGTGAATGCTCGAATGCTCTTTTTTTGTTTGCATAGCGCGAAACCAATAAAATGTGCGAAATCGATTGCATAAACAGAAGCGCAGCACTTCATTGGCAGGCAAATTGCATGATTTATGCAGAATATGATAGACAGCTGTGTGTCGTGCTTGCACAACCCCCTCCTCCTCCCTCACTGTTTGGTATTGATTTAGCCTGAAACACGCCATGTCAGCTTGTGCTCCTATTTCCCTTAGTTCTATTTCTAAAACTTTTTAATGGCACTTTAACCCAGAATAAGCTTTAAAAGCAAAAACCCCTTCCCCCACACACACAAAAGGCTGCTTTTACCTTTAGACTGGGTTAAAGGGGATGAACTTGTTTTTTGAATATCATTTTTGGCACGACGCAATTTCGTTTGTCCTTTTGAAAGCTTAAGCTTTTGTGTAAGTTTGTGTGTGTGTGCTAGGCTCTTAGGTAGCGTCGATTTTTTTGGGTAAATTTCCATTCTTGTATTGTTATATAAGCATCTGGAGTATTCCTGCTTCTCATTTCATTAATCTAACCTATAATTGAGTAATTTCCTTTGCTTTAAGCATAGTATTCAAGTCCACTTAGTCCAAATCAATGACAGAGACAGGGCCAGGGTCGTGTTCTGCCTGAGCTTTATTTAGAAATTGCCGGCGCAGTGGGTTCTGATGGTCAAGTCAGGTCAGGTTGGGTGGGTGGTTGGGTGCAAAAAACGGCGACGCAAAAGGCCACAATAACAAGAGCTCAAGCGGCAATCACAGGACTTTTTTCCCCCACGGGTCTTTACGTAACAACATCAATTGGATTGTGTAATCAACAGCGGAAATAACATGGCAAAACACTGCTGGCATCCTTTATCCTTGTTAAATTTATAATTTGTTCCTTTTTTTTCAATAAAGCAGCTGCTGCATTCTTTCATTAAAAATTGTTTACATTTCTTTTTCTATTCCGATACACAACAAATGAACAAGGGGCATCAAAAGACGTCATAGCGTATTACGTATACGCAATATAATGAAGAATCGAATAGGTATATAGTGTGGGGGGCCGAATCAGAGGGCTGTTAGTACCTCCCAGCCATCAATGAAGCGGCAGGACGCCAAAAGCTCTATATGCAAGCTTGCTCTCCCGCTCTCTTCTTTGGTGAATTTCTGCTTCTTGTCACACAGCTGCTGGCATACAACACACCCACCTAAAAGCTTTCTCTCGTCCTCTAAATATTGCTTTGCTTACTACGTCAGTAGCAGCAGGCGAGACGAGCCTCCAAGTAAATAGGCAAAAACCATATATAGTCAACCTTCTCTGTTTGCACCCATGCATGTGTGTGTGTGTGTGTGTGTGTCTTTCAATTTGCTATGACCTTCATTTACTAGTCAACAGAAGAATTTTGGCTGTCTACACTAAGCAACAAGCTTAAGGAAGTCACGTTTAACACCTTATAAGGAGGAAAGGTGGACGGAAGGTTCAATGACTTGACAAATGACTTAGCGGGTGGGCGGTAGAATACCTTGGAGAAATTTATCACAACATCAGTTTGTTTAAGATTGTTTAAACCAAGGCTGCAGACCTCGGTTTCCCAAGGCATTGAATCAAGCCTTGAACAATTTTTGCTGCTATTTATTTCAGCAAATCGTCCTTTTCAAGGGCTTTTAAAAAGTATCTGGTCCTTGATGTACATTCATATTAACACATGCGAGCATTCTATTGATTTTTATTCTTTTCCTTCTCAGAGACATAACGCAAGCATTTTTATATAATGCAATGATCCAATACCAAATCATTCCATTTTTCGAAGAAAATATTCAGAAAAAGTGTCCTAGCTATTTGCGAACAGAACCTTTTCCCAAAAGAGAGGGGTTTAATATAAAAGTTCAGTTCATGGTTCGGTAAAAGGTACCCAATAAACTTGAACTGATTATGGAATAATTAGAAGCCTTGGTTTACACTATTGTCTATCGACATAACGAATTGATTAAACTGAATAAATAAGACAATGCTCTCTTACCTCAATTTCGTGGTCCAAAAATCGGGATAAATACCGGACAGCCTACCGATTGATCCGAAAATTGATCCGAAACCAAAGTCTCCGGTTTTTTTGAAAATCCGAGCCGAACCTGAGACAACGAAAATATAATTTTATTGATAAAGGACTCATCCGTCTGACCTCTGGATATTTGGACGGGCACCTTAGGGTCGCCTGATTTAATATGATATTATATCTATATCAACTTGGAAGCAACATTTTTTTTGTATACGTAGAAAAGCTAATAAACAATGCTTTAAAAAAAAAAGATTAAAAAAACTGTAAAGTGTTGGCTCTAAAAAATATTTGTTTTTTTTTTATTAATAAAATTCCTTGGACTAAGGAGTATATGTAATTGTAAATCTAGCTTAAAATCCAACTCAAAACATCAATTTACCACTAGAAAGACGCTTACTAATAATACTTACTAATAATTCAACCCAATTTTTAGTATCATCTGATATCTCCTATGAGTTATAGCGGAGTTTTCTCTAGTTTTCCCTTAAAAAACACATATGTATAGGGCCGTTTTCTCATCATGTTTTTCAAAATTATGTGTTTTTTCGAGTAAATGTATGCTGCCTACTTATAGGTCAATCGCGGGTCATTGTAAACCAGTGTTCGGCACATCTGCGACAGCGACGTTAGCACACCGCCAACATAAAAAATTTCATTAAGTTGGCCCTTTAAAAATATGAACATTTGGAAAAATGTACATATATGTATGTGTCAATGGAATTAGGCTATTAAACATCAACTTTAAGGGGGTCTTCTACCTTTGTATATCGTTTTTTGAGTGCTTTTAAAAAAAATTCTGGAGAGAAAACCGTAAGATCTTTTTCAATTTGGTTTTTTGTTTTGTATTAATTATTAATTAAACAAAAAAATTAAAAACGAGAAGGCAAAGCTAACTTCGACTGTGCCGAAGTTTAAATACACTTGAAAAACTTTACTCCAACTGATTTAACTGGTAAAATATATATAGGATATAGATATCAGATACTTAAAAATTTAAAATCATTGATAATAAAAATTGTATACCATAAAAAAAAACTTTTCTTAGTAAAACACATTTTCCGACCGATCGGTCCTATGGCAGCTATATGCTATAGTCATCCGATTTTGATAAATTTTTTCAAATTTATGTGAAAGTATATAAAACTAATATATACCAAGATTGGGGACGCTACGATAGAAAACAAAAAAGTTTTTCTCACTAGAAGTAGTTTTTTGACCGACCGTTTCTATGGGAGCTATATAATACAGTCCTCCGATTTTGATAAATTTTTCCTGTATTATATGAAAGCATATAAAACTAACATATACCAAGATAAGTGACGCTACGATGGAAAACAAAAAAGTTTTTCTCACTAGAACTAGTTCTTAGACCGATCGTTCCTATGGCAGCTATATGATATAGTTATCCGATCCGGCCGGTTCCGACATATTAGTTGCGTGCAGTAAAAAGAAGACTCTGTGAAAAATTTCAGCTCGATAGCTTTAAAACTGAGGGACTAGTTCGCGTAGAAACAGACAGACGGACAGACAGACGGACAGACAGACGGACAGACAGACGGACAGACAGACGGACAGACAGACGGACAGACAGACGGACGGACGGACAGACGGAATTGAACTCGGCTCGTCGTCCTGATCAAGAATATATATAGTTTATGTGGTCGGAAATGAATATTTCTATGCGTTACAAACTTCTGGGCAAAATTAATATACACTTTTCAAGTGTATAAAAAGAGTTCGGAATTCGGGGGCTGTTTAACAAGTTATCACCTGCCTATTAAGGTCTCCAAAAATAAGGTGTAGAGGTGGTACCCATGATTCTGGGACTCCAGGTTATCGGATATGAAAACCGTAAATGAGGTTATGATCAGAATTCATATAATACTGGCCCGTACCTTTTCTAGAGTAGTAGTTTTTGTAGTTTAGTGTTAAAAAATATTTAAAAAAATGTTTTTCGTCTCGATTGAGGTACGGGCCAGAATTAAATCAAATTTGCGTCCATTGCAACATGGCTGATCATAATCGGTTAAGTAGAACTGGCGCAATCATGGCTAGCAGGTCAAAAAACGTAGTTTCGAGAAAGACCCGCTTAAAGTTTTGAGCAACGTTAAATATACTCACTTCAGCAAAAAAAAACATTGCTCCACTAAAAGGGCCATATCTGCGAAACTATTTGAAATTTTGAAAATGGTTTGAAGGGGATGAAAGGGGAAGGTCCAAGCTATAAAAGGGCCATATCTGCGAAACTATTTGAAATTTTGAAAATGGTTTGAAGGGGATGAAAGGGGAAGGTCCAAGCTATAATAATAATGCAAAACAAAAAAATCGAAAAAAAAGTTTTTTAAAGGCAGAAGACCCCCTTAATATCAAAAAATGTTTTTTTATGGGAGGGAAGGGAGCATTATACATTCATTTTATCTGCCAAAAAAGCTCAAATAAAGTATGCATATTTTTATTTTGATTGTGTATAGTTCTTTCTTTCACTGAAGTTTGCTCTTCAGTGTGAGTAAACACTTGAGCTGTGCACTTTAATAAAAATTAGTAAGGCTCTCGAGAATGTTTTCCCCGAAAAACTAATGGCCAACAATTTGGACATAAATTGAGTTACCTGCCTGTCTCAAGGACATTTAACCGCACAAAATGGCAACACAGTATTGATCAAACTGGCACACAACCCCTCAACCTCAATATATTTAACATTCATACATATGCATATACCCCCAACTAACCATTATCCCTCTTTTTACTTCACTTTGACAGTAATCACAACTCAGGACAGATTCCATCCGTACGTTGATGGCTGCGACTAAAATAATCGATGCGCCACGAAACGGCCACGAGATGGCGCCACTGAACACACGTGCACGGGGCGATGGCACCCATGGAGTGACCATAGTTTTAACCGCCCCGCAACGCAATTCGGTGCAGTCTGTGGATATACCAGGCGGTGAGCCCGAGCGTGCCGCCTGGAGCGGCAAGATGCAATTCTTTCTCAGCATTATTGGCTACTCTGTGGGCCTGGGAAATATTTGGCGCTTTCCCTACCTGTGTCAACAAAATGGTGGCGGTAAGTATCTAAACCCCAAAAAACATTGTCTCGGATTACCGAGCTTACTGATTGTTAAAATCAATTTGTTGGCTTTACCTAAGCGATATCGTTAATGACATTGACTGCAGCTGCTCCTCCTGCAATAGCAGAAAACTAAAGCTAATCAGGTGCCCAACTTTGACAATAACATTATGAGATTTAATGTGCACTAATTGCACAGGTTTATGACCAGAGAGAGAGAGAAAGGATGAGGGTGAAACATGGGCTTTGTTCGCCACCGGAAGGGCATAATTGTGAACCTTGGGGGGTTGTCGCATGGAACACACCTCGTGCCAAACACGCACTTTGATAGAGAAACCCAGTGGGTACGCCCGGTCTTAATTCAATTACACATAAGTGAGCAATGGGAATTCGCTTTGCTGAATAATGAATTATACATTTCTAGTAAAGCATTTCATGTCGAGCATCATTATGCATTCATACGCAAATTTTGTTTGGTCTAATTTCTATTTAGTGGGCCTAGATTTCTTAAGTAAACCTGCCTAATATTTAGAATGTCATGAACTCTCTCCTGCAGACGGTCAATGCCTTCTAGTATTTTGGTAATTATATTTATTACTTGTTGAATCACACTTCGGTTCTAATAAAAAACGATGAAATTGAATAATCCCTTATAATAAAAATCTTTATTCGTACTCTGTTTCACCGTTTCCGAGCGAAAACACCGAATGATCCTTAAAACTTTACGAAGAAATGTAATGTAAGTTCTTGTAATATGTTCCCTTGGAACCTTTATTCATTTCTGGCACTGCTAATGGGGACATATTTCCTAGGTTGCTAGTGAAGCACATAGAGGTAGAAAAACAGATACGATGACAAGTCATTACAACCCTTTAAATCACCAGAACCGAATGATATAGACTTAGACGGGATTACCTACTAAGAAAACTTCATGAAGTTTGCTTAATCATGTAAGTACCGTCTACGACCTCATTTACACGATGAAGCAAACTTCATAAAGCTTTTGAAAAAGCTCTTTCTTGTAGGAAAGAGGCGTAGATAGACAAGCTACCCCACCACACCTCTTTCCAATAACTTCATGAAGTTTGCTTCATCGTGTAAATGAGGTCGTAGACGGTACTTACATGATTAAGCAAACTTCATGAAGTTTTCTTAGTAGGCGAGAGATTCAAATGTATTTCTGAACTATTCTATTAATAGGTCTGAAAGAATTTCCATAAATTTCACGTCGATAAATAAATAAACATCCGAACAGTCATGGTGCAAGTAATGATCCTGAATCTACTGCCATAGCTGACCAAGCAATTTAAGGGTTGTCTCCTCACAGGCTACATCCCTGTGAGGTGAGAGTGGTCTTCTCTCCCTAGAAGATAAGGGGTGGAACCTGGTTCTTAATGAACTCCTTCTTACCAATAAGTGTAGGGGTTGCGGAGTGACGCCATACGCAAAAGACCTTGTTCTAATGGTAAGATCTTGTGAAGTTCTTTTTGTGGAGGTTCGGTTCAAGGGATCCGAACCAAAATTTATCAATGCTTAAGGTTAGGAAATCCGAAGTGTGAGGTTTTTGGGATAAGGTTTTGATTTGAACCTTGGATCAGCCCAAGATTAAGATAATTTAACTAGAAAAGCAATAAAATTCTTTAACCCATTATGTGCTATAGGTCGTTGTAACGACTTGTGATTATCTTATTTTTCTGGTAAAATTCGCTTGCCCTGTAAATATGTTAGTAAGGACTTGCTCTGTCGTAGCTGTAGAAAAATTGAGGAAGTAGAAAGCATCCAACGCCCCCTAAGCGACTGTCCTGCACTTCTTAGGAATCGCATCCATTAGCTGAGAAAAGAAATCTTCGAATATCTAGTTGGTCCTAAAATATGCCCCAAGAGGACCTAGCTTTTTTATGGCCTCCTTAAAAAGTTTTTTTTTTATAGAGATTTAGCGTAGAACCGTAGCGTGACAAAATAGGCATCTGTTTAGGAGTTCCGATCCATTTATTTGTGTAGGGAAACTGGTCCAAACACTGTTCCGCCTGTTCCTATCTGAAGAAATCGCGGCACCCATCGCGAAAAAAATAGTTTTATGTCCAACTTGTCTGGAAAAATGTATATAGTAAGACTTCGCGCACTTTGGTTCGCCGATCAGCAAGTATGTTTGGACAGTTTCCTCGTACTAACCTCTAAAAAGCATGGTCCTTTTGAAAATTAGTATTATATTTCCTTTCATGATAAAGTCAATATATGTCTTTAAGCCCGTATACTTATGACAGTTTTTTTGTCTCTTAACTGGACATTTCTCTCTTTTTTCTCCCTTTTTTAGGTGCATTTCTGATACCATTTATGATTATGCTGATATTGGAGGGCATACCTCTATTCCTAATCGAACTGGGCATGGGTCAGCGTATGCGTCTAGGTGCTTTGGGTGTGTGGAACACCATACATCCCTGGTTGGGCGGTATTGGCATCTCTTCGTGCATTGTTACGCTATTTGTGGCGCTCTATTACAATGTGATTATCACATGGGTTTTCTTTTATCTCTTCAACAGTTTTCGGGTAAGCAAAGATAATAATAATCTGGCCACATTGATTGAGTGATTCATCTTTCTTTTAGTATCCTCTACCCTGGTCCACTTGTCCTACCAATGGCACTGGCTTTGAGCTGGAGGAGTGCGCTAAGTCGTCGGAGACTACCTACTTTTGGTATCGCACTACCTTAGATGCGGCGCCTTCCATGGATGAGCCCGGCGGCCTCAAGTGGTGGATTGTACTCTGTCTGATGCTGTCCTGGACCATTGTCTTCTTTATTGTGATGAAGGGCATACAGAGTTCCGGCAAGGTGGTGTACTTCACCTCCCTCTTTCCGTACATAGTGCTCACCATTTTCTTCATACGCGGCATAACGTTGAGGGGAGCGGGTGCGGGGCTAATGCACATGTACACGCCGAAGGTGGAAAAGCTATTAGAGCCCACGGTTTGGCTTGATGCGGCCACCCAAGTGTTTTACTCATTTGGCCTGGCGTTTGGCTCACTAATTGCCTTTGGCAGCTACAATACGCCCAAGAACAATTGCGTCCGGGATGTGTTGCTGGTGTCCGTGTGTAATGCGGTCACCGCCATTTATGCGAGTGTCGTTATTTTTGCCATACTGGGCTTCAAGGCCACAGTCAATGTGGATCGCTGCATAGCAGGGTGAGTTCTAAATGGGGAATGGGGTTTGGGGAGTGGAGAGTTAAATGCTTCAATGGGCAGACGAGCTAGGGTGGGGTTACCCAATGACCGGCTGTAACCGGCTTAAGCAAGAGCCGGCCATCGATGGCTTTTGTCTCTCCCTCCGTTCATTGATACGCAAATCGATATGGAATCGCGGTCGCGTGTGTCAATTTGTATCAATTAATGGTTTTGCTGGCCGCTGAGTGATTGGCAATTGCACTTCGGCCGGCAATTGAGTTTCAACTGATTTAAACTGGCCTTCCTTCTACTTTGATGTTTACAGCAACACGGACATCCTGGTCAAGCATGCCTTTTTGGCTAATAAAAATGTCAGCAGTGAGGAATATAAGCTGGCCATAGATAAACTCAGTGACAATGAGACGAGCCTGCTGCAGATTGGCGAATGCAGTCTGTCCAAAGAGCTGGATAATGTAAGTACCGCCAATTTAACCTTTAAACCTAATCATGAAAATCCCCTGTTCTGTGCTTTAGGCCGCCGAGGGAACTGGCCTGGCTTTTATAGTCTTTACCCAGGCCATTGTTGAGCTACCCGGTGCACCATTCTGGGCTGTACTCTTCTTCACCATGCTGTTATCGCTGGGATTGGGCTCACAAATTGGCATATTAGAGGGCATGCTCTGCACCCTCTTCGACATAGACATTATCAAGCGGGTTAAGAAACAACATGTCACGGGCGTGGTATGTCTTTTCTGCTTTATTGTCGGTTTCATCTTCTGCACAGGTGCCGGGGAGTATTGGCTCAAGATGTTTGATTCTTTTGCCGGCACCATAGGATTGGTAGTGGTGGCCCTGATGGAAATGATAGCGGTGATCTTTATCTATGGACACGAGCGGTGAGTGGAAATGGAAATGCATTTTTTTAACAGATTTTAAGTTTTATTCCGGATTCAATATAGCTTCACTGAAGACATCTATCAGATGACAGGCTACCGACCTGGTCTCTACTGGCAACTGACCTGGCGTTATATTGGTCCAGCTATAATGGTTTGTATTCTCGTCTCGTCAGTTATCTTTATGGTCATACGGAATCCCACTTATGGAGCTTGGGATGCTGATCTGGTAAGTTTATAATAAGTTTGTGCAGATCTATGTTAGAGGTATAGGAAGCTTCCCTAAACCAATAAAGACAATGGACGTATTCAGCAAAAGAATTGGGCGAGTTCAGCAGAGACAAATAATAAATCTACTCTTATTATATAGCATTCGTTTAGGGGGACTTGTTAAAAGGACATTTGGCAAAGCTTCATGTAAATATTGTATTTAACACAGGAGGAAAAGTAGGCTACGTAAATATCCATAAAATATATCATTGATCAGGAAGCAAGTTCATCTGCTCACTTGCTCCCTGATCAATGATATATTTCTTGGAAATTTACGTAGCCTACTTTTCCTCTGGTATTTAAGATGATATTTACACGGAGCTTTTCCAAATGTTAAGTTAACAAGTCTCTCCAAAAGTATGCTAAATAAAAAGAGTAATTTTATTAAGCTGATCAGTGGTCAAGTGTCTCTGCTGAACGCGTCCAATGTATACATTTTGGATTAGCATCTGCTATTAAGTGGATATAGCCATGTCCGTTTAAACTAACAGTTCTTAGGGCCGTTTTCTCATGTTCCTGTTTTCCAAATCAAAGTTCTTATGAGAAAATTTATGTTGCCTAATTTTAGGACGCTTTGAAATATATATGCTTGTGACTACAACGACCCGCGTATAATTTTCAATGCTACATAAAAGAAGGCAACATACATTTTCTCAAAAAGCCCCTGGATTTGAAAAATCAGGAACATGAGAACGGCCCTTAGAGAAGGTAAGGGCTAGAGACACCAGATTGACTATGCAGACTTCTTATATGGAAGTTACCAATATTTATCGATCCAGCCCATTAAGATGTTCCGTGGGTGGGATAGAAGAGGCCATTAATGACGGCACGGTTCTACACGGTCCTTATTAAACCATATTCACTTGTCAATAAATTTAGCCAGGTCCCCTAGTGTCAGATTTGCCAAACAGATCAGTTCCTCATACAACAGATTTCCCAGGTACTTGGTAAATTTTCTTACAAGTGCAGGACAGTCGCAGAGTAGGTATTGGATGCTTTCGATTTCTTTCTCATTCCCGCAGCAGGTTGTTGCTGTAACCATAAGTACATATATAGCATCAGACTTTTAGATTTTAAATTACGTCCAAGGCTGCCTGGGAAGTAAATCACGGGGATCCAGCTCTTGCCAGACGGGCAGCTATTTGTATCTAGGCTAACGTTTTTCAAGCCAGATTAAAACAAGAGCGTAAGTCGAAGTCGGCTCTGCTCGACTTCGATATACCCGTTACTCAGGGGATCTATTATTAAATCACAAAATGCCCAGCGTTATTATTCTATAGTACATATGATCGTGAAACGATGTATGTTGTATCGATAAGTAATGATGGTTAAAATATATGGTATGGTGGATCGATTAAAAAAGATGAGTTGAATAGTTCTGGTATATTAAAATTGTCACGATATTTGTAACACTTAGAAGAAAGCATCTCCGACCCCATAAAGTATATATATTCTTGATCAGCAAGACGATCTGAGTACATTTCTGTCTGTCCGTCTGTTTCTATGCTATCTCCTCCCTTAGTCTTAGAGCTATCTTGACCAAACTTTCCAAAAAGTCTTTAAATACACATAGTCTGCACATTTATCGGAATTGGCCGGATCGGATGACTATATCAAATAGCTGCCATAAAAACGATCGGTCCAAAAACTAGTTCTAGTGAGAAAAAATTTTTTCTTTTCCATTGTAGCGTCACCAATCGTGATATAAATTAGTTTTATATGCTTTCACATATTTCTAAAAAAAATATATCGAAATCGGATGACTATATCATATAGCTGCCATAGGAACGATCGGTCAAAAAACTAGTTATAGTGAGAAAAACTTTTTTGTTTTCGATCGTAGCGTCTCCAATCTTGGTATATATTAGTTTAATATGTTTTCACATAATTTTGAAAAAATTTTTGAAAATCGGATGAATATATCATATAGCTGCCATAGGAACGATCGGTCCAAAAACCAGTTCTAGTGAGAAAAACTTTTTTGTTATCAATGGTAGAGTCTTTAAAAAACTGCAAGGATATTTATTTATTATATTTTTCTTATAACCAATTGCTACCTCTTACTTATTCCTCATTCCAAATTCCATTTACAGGGCATGGTAGTTCAAAAGAATTATCCCAGTTGGGTGATGACTATAGCCTTGTGCATGATAATGGCTGGTGTTTTACCCATGCCCATTGTGTTCCTTATGCGCAGCTTCCAGTGCTTGAAAGTGGATCTGGATATACACCAGGGTTCGATACGACGTAACGAGACCACGGCCTCTACTAAGGAGATGATCGACAACGATGATGATGTAAGTTTCGCTGGGATTTTGCCACTGTTTTTTCTGGCTTTCTTTCTCATCATTTGTTGTGTTATTGCTAGGTTAAGCATTAAACTCTGAATTCTTCTTTAAATCTATAAATGTAACTAATTGTGTCTTTCTCTCACCTGCCCTAAAAACAAACATTCCTCACTCTTATGCTTGTATTTTTTCCTCAAACAATGCTTCAAAATATCTCACGCTCATTGTCGTTTAAAGAATATGAGTCCGGATATGCCACCGCAAGATTCATTAGCGGCCACACGCTTCACAATTGGAGACTTTGAAGTAAGTTGTGTCTTGTCCTTACCGCCCCCCTCCCCCACTCACTTGCATAACCACAACACAATTCTCTAATCTTTCCTCTATTCCCTCTATTTTTTGTATATGGCTCACACCCACTCATTGATCAATGTCTAGAATTAGAATGAAACCCGTAACGAAACTTAAAGCCCTCACATCGATGTAAGGACAACCAAAAAAAAAAACAACAAAAAAATACAAATTACACACGCCGTTTGCCCAAAGACAACTTACTTAGTAAACTAAAATGCTCATCCTAACCAACTAATCAACGCACAGCAAATTATTAACAACAATCGCAAAAATTGAAATGCCATTTTAAGCTCGCCTTCTTTACAACAACTAAAAACCAACAACCAAATCGAGAACAATTATTTACCCAAGATTTAGTTTAGTTGAATAGAACGAGAGTTCAACTTGATAGCTAAGAACAGGTAAAGTAAAAAAAAAAACGTAACGAGAATTGGTTTAAATTGCATTAAGCCGAATCTGATCATTATGTTTTATGTTTCACTGTCTTGTTTTCTATGTTAAAGTTACGTTACATTTTGAATTCTTGTTAAAGTAACGCTAGGTGGCGCTTTTGTGCTTTGTACCTAGAAAGCTTTTGTGCTTGTGTAGAATATTAAGTATACGCAAAGCGTGCGTTTTTAAATTGAAATTTCCTTTAATCTTACTTACCTTTAATTTTTTCCTTGTCTTATCCCACTCACAGGATGAGGACGATGATAATACTGATTTCAGTGGTCATCCCGCCTTGGGTGGACATGTCAAAACGCAGAGTGACTTCTCTGACGACGAGGAGGAGGATAAGCCCATGACGATGCGCATGATGATGATGCGTCCGACCACAACATCAGCCACGGCAACATCAAATGCGCTGAAAGTGCCAACAAGCAGAAAGCAAAACTTTAAAAAGGAGGCCTACGATGTGTAGATAGCAGAAATTGTGTCTAGTGTATGGATGCGCAACGGCAAGTAAATTAACGGCAAAAACATTTATAAATATTAAACTCTAAGTTTTTTAACTTAATGTAAAAACCACAACAAACAAAAAAAAAAAACTAAACTAAGCAGAAAAAATAGAAATCGAATTGTTAAATTTAAACTAAAAAAGCAAAACAAAACAAAAAAAAAAGAGTACAATGAGCTGCTACGATAGGAAGGAAGAATTTAAAACGGGTTACTAAAACTATAATTTGTTTGTTAGTTGAAAGAAAAAAAACGCTTGAAGCTTTGACAGCACACAAACACACAAACCACTTCTTTCAGTTTGACGGTACATTCATTTTGACTCTGAAAACTCTCAGTCGTTTTTAATAGAAGTTTCTGATAGTGAACGATAACCAAGACAATGAACATTTTTCGAATAATGACAAGAAAAAGATGTAAAACAAATGAAAGCAACTAATGTGCCATAAAATCGAGAATTAGGACTTGGTTCAGTTCAATCTTTAAGGAATGTAGATGCAACCCGTTTCTCTCGGCACCAGCCCCAAAAGCATTATCATAATGATCTTCAAATACTTAATCATATATGCACTTTACAAAATATGTTTTATCTTTTGTCTGTAATTGCCCCAAAATAAGTTTTATACTCAAGTCTGCAAGGTTGCACAAACTTCTAACCTAACCCACTTCGGTTCAAAATATATAAATTAATTTTTTCCAATGACAAATGACGATGAACTAATATCAAATATAAAATCTGTCAATAATGTTAAATATTCCTTTCGAAAATGGTCCAAGAGAACTTACATAAAAAATGTTTTAATATTTTGAAAAGGTCTTAAAAACTTAAACTTCAAAAATATTGCGTTAACTAAGTACAACAATTTTTAACAGGGATACAAACCGCTCAGAAATCAGAAGTGTTTCGGTTACGTGGTTCACAGAGATTTTAAACCACCGGTTTGGTTCATAATATGGTTTTTGTAGCAATCCGTACCGCGGTTTTGGTTCAGTTCAGTGGTTCACGGTTAATATAAGTAAGCATCAGTCTATTCTCCGAAAGAAAAGGACGAGTTCTAATCTCTCTATAAACGTTAAATAGAGAACTTGAAGGAATGGCAAAGGCTAATTTTAGATTGACGAGGAAACCGTAGAATTTCCATCAGAGGTGCCCAACGCCTATACTCGTAGGACTCTTTCTTACAAAGTCACAGTCAGAGATCCTGTGTTTCTTCTCTTTTTCTTCCATGTTAGCAGGTGCAAGTCAACGTAGACTTTGTTTTTGTCAACGAATAATTTTGTTTGAAAAAAGAAATAAGATTCTTAATATCAATTGGTGTCCACTCTTCTATATGGTTTTAGTGGGCACTCCTGCTTTACATCATTAATTTCGTCGACAACTGAACCGAACCGTTTTCATAGGCGGCTTTCGGTTTGGTTCAGCATTTTTTAAAAATCACCGTTTCGGTGCGTGGTTCGGTTTAAGAGCACAAATAAGCGGTTCGGTATGGTTAGGTTCGGTTCGGTTTAGAACCGGTTTGCATCCCTGATTTTTAACACTAAAGTTTGTTCTTTCTAATCTAGGAGCTACACAGAAAAAAAAATGGTGAGTTTAAAAAAAATTGATTTGATCACGACCTTCGGATTCAAGCATGGAGGACTTGGAAAAATTCCAGAAATCTTGTTTTAATCCGAATAGGCTCATTGAAAATCAAATCCAAGAATTTTAGTATTGTTAAATTCGTACTCAATTGAATCCTTTCGTACTTGGTTTGAGAAATGTAGGGATCGACCTACTTCTGAAATTGTTTAGGGTTGATTTTTACCAAAATATCTTAAATTGTTTTTTCTGTGTAGTAAATATAAACACCTTCAGAAAGATTTAAGGCCTACAAAAAAGGGATCTGTGATATCCAGACTAAAATCAATCCCAATCGATGTCAGAAATTTTTCAATCCCTGACGTTCTCAAACCAAGTACAAAGGGATTGACAGGCGTAGGGATTTTTTTAAATTTCGAAATACTTGTCTGGAGCTCGGATGAGCTTGATAGCTAGATTGATTATAGCTTGTAATATAGCGACCTCTAGCCAAAAGATAAATTTGTTGAAATACAATTAGATGCAATTTAAAAGAACCAGCACATCTGGCCACAAAATATCAAAATTTCTTAGCCGAATGACAAAGCGTAATGTAAAGAGAGTGAACGAGAAGGCAATTTCGAACTTACTTTCGATTTATCTTTGACATTGCAATTCCGTAGTTAATTGTATCTCAATGCAAGTACAATCAAGTTCGAGTCGCACTTGAAATTTCAATCCATAGGTTGGGATCAAAATATTTTTGTTTGATTTTTGCAACAAAACCTCGGGTTAAGTTATTTAAGGAACCGTTCCGCGAACCAAAGCCAAAGATATCTCACGGGATTGAACCAGAGCTATAAAAGATTTAAATCATTTTTTATTAAAAAATTTGGTGATTTACTTGCATCTTGATTGATTTAAGCTAAGATAAGATTTGAGCTTTAAATCATCAAGATTTAAATCTGATTCAATCATTGAAGATTTCTTTAAGGTGATTTATGATATAAAAAAGTCAAATCAAATGTCGTGAGTCAAGAGTTGGATTTGTCAAAATAGATGTGCCGTCAGCTGTATTTACACGTATGCTTAAGTAACTATATGTATTAAAAAATGTATTTTTTCCTAACCTTCACCCCCCTCCCCCCTAATACACAACTAAACAGTCTTTATACCCCCTAGTTCCAGGATCACCTGCCTAGCCAAGAGAACTTTGAATTGCAACCTACGCGCTTTTCCTTGTAGAAGTTAACTAACTATTTAGATGAGATGCTAATTGAAAAGCATTTTGCCACAGAGTTTAACTCAATTTATTAATTGTGTTTAATTTCCGAGTTCGATTGATAAAACTTAAACCTAACTTAGTATAAGAGAGTTGAAATTATTGACACTACAAATTCTAGTTCAGTTGAAACACAAAACATGGAATGTGTGATATTCTAAATAATATCCTCAAATTAGAGACTAAGTGAAGAAACAAATCAGGCTTACACACATACACACACACACACACACTCAAACACACACACTCACTCTTTATGTTCCCAGACTTTTCCAGCTGCAGCCACTATTCTGTATTATTTTATTACATTAAAAACCGAAAAAAACTGCTGTGAATAGTTTTAGTGGTTGTAAAGTTCGATTAACAGATCATACAAAAAAATAACCTATATAATATTTAACTAGTTCTTAAGACCAGCACTCAAACTCCATTATCATCCACACTCCGAATTCGGTTTCCTAACTAATCGCATTTTGTCCACACTTAATACTGAAATCAAAACATTTGGAACACTTGAAAAAGAACGGCAAACGTTGAAGACAATAAGACACATATATAGAAATATACTTATGAGAGATTTGTAGAGCCGATATTGCAGGGCAGGAATTGTTTTTCAATTTTGAAATGTTTTAAACGCATTTTACTTTTGTACAACGTAATCAAGCGAATGATTGAGGTTAACGTAGTGTAGCTTGCTTGTTGGACCGATGTACCTGGGTAGAGCAGACAGGCCAGCACTAGTAGCAGTTGTTTTGTACGGTAAAGTAAGTTCCAATTTCCACCCTCCTTAATAAACCCAACCAAACCCATTCAAGTCATATCCTCGCAATTAAACCGAAACCAAAAATACATAGTACCAGACCTAAGTGAAACGTTTTACTTGTTTATGCCACTCGATATATATAAATATGTATATGTATATGCGTGATCAACATATGATCTATAAATATTGTATATCAATTATTGTCGTAGTGCTAAATGCGAAACGAAATCGTGTAAATTTGATTGTATTAAAAACAAACAGAATTACCAAAACCATAAAAAGAGAAAAGAATACTTATATGAAAAAAATATTATTATATACATACTATATATATGCAGGTAATTATGATTAATAAAGATATTTAAAAACAAAATAGTGCGTTAAGTTGAAGAAGAACAAAACAAACAATTGACGTGTTTTATTTTGGGATCTAAATGGGTTTCGAGGCTTAAACTGTGGTACAAAGGAAAAAGCAGTCGTTATCCGTGTATTATTTTTGGACAAAAAAATAAGCGACAAAATAAAAGCAAAGTCATATTTTGTTTTAGGGGATTCTTTCTCTTCTATGTCAACCGTAAGATGTTCGTTTATGATGGGCAAGAGTTCGCAAAATAATAATTGCTTCACTCCCGTTTAAATTAAAAGTTTTCTTAAATATTCTAAAAATACACAAGGCAACAAAATATAACCTTTCTCATTCTAAAAGATTTTCAAGTGCCTAATTCAATTCTATTTGCAAAAATGCTTTAACATGTCTGGATTTTTTGTGATTTGAGACTATTACTACGTTTATGCACAAATAAAAATCATGATTTTTGCTCTTCTAAGTATGCTATGTTTATAAATAAAAATAATTAGTGAAAATATTTTTTTTTAGCAGACGTAACACTAATTACACACGTATACAAGTTTTTGGACCAGAGCAGATAGCATTCGTTTCCTATGTATTTTCAAATCTGAATTCAAATCAATTATCCGTTTTCCCCTGGTACCTCTTGTTCAGAAGATATTTAAATAAACGTGTATAATACGAGGTATGCTTACATTTTTAATTCTTGTGGCCATATTAATTAACCTATTCTAACCATATTTTTTTTAATGTGAACTAAGATGAATAACGATACAGAAAAAAAACATGACGTTTTTATTTTGTTCTTAAGATACCGATCTTTTGATTTTAAAATGAAAAAATACCTTTTTTAGTGAAACTCCCTTTTTTCCCAAGTTCAAATAATTCTTACAAATGTTCTACAAATCCAAAAAAATCGAGTTTTAAATTTCCAATAGACCTTTGTGTCCTCTTATTGACTACGTTCATAGTTTTTCGATATCATCGCGCTTTTGAAAGTTATGTCCCAAAAACTATAAAGCTGTACTACATTTTGATTCAAAGTACTGGTCCGACAATCTTAAAGAAAATAAAGTTTGCATACTTTGAATGGAAAAAAGCATGATTTTTTTAATAGCATAAACTTAGTACATAGTTGGTAAAAGTGCTTATTTTGACCATTTTAAATCATGTTTTGTGGGCAACCTATAAGTCTGTTTGGAATCTCCTTGATATTAGCGTAAAGTAATATTCCTTAGCTTTAAAATAATCTGTCCCAGATAATTTTGCGATTTTTTTAAACGAAGACATTCCATTTTGAATACATGTGTAAGAATTTACATAATGTCTGAAGTGATGGATCTTTTTGAAAATAGATTCGTGTTAAGCACACGAAAATCATCTAGAATCACCACCACTCCTCCTGTTTTCGAAAAACAGGTGGCTAAAATCTGAAACTTCTGTACCATACTTGATAGCAATCTACAATTTTAAGTGAACATTAAGGACTCATCAAAGAAAATTTGGAAAAATATTGAAAATGCCACGTCCTCTTGAAAAAAAGGCCGTAAACTTATTTGTATACGCAAGCTCTTCATTTTCCAATTTAAAAATTTTATTCAATAATGGAAAAGTTACGAACAACAACCGGAAACATACGATCTGTAGATAACTGAAGTACGCACCGAAATTCTCTGAATGTTTCGCAACATTCGCAGCTTCAACAATCAAAATGTACAAATAGCCCACAAACACAATAAAAAAGAATAGAATAGAAAATTAGACGAAGGCCGGATATAAGCAATGTTACAGGGTGGCTGATGAATTTTGCTACCAGAAAATAAGTAATAGGTTTCGTTCAGTGTGGATAATCGGTTACTTTCTTTGGTTTGATTTTCACTGAATGAGTTGTAGTTGTGGACTTGATATTGGAATTTTTAAGCAAATTAAAAGTAAAGCAGTGTGGGGCATACAATACAATCATATTTTAGCTATGCATGTGTGCATGGCCACCGATACGAAATTCACAACAGCGCAGTAGGCTTATAGTGTCGGTGTGCGACGTCTCTGCTACAGAGACCTTCGCCTATGCACACGCTATACGGACGCGCCCTATACTGAAGTAAAAGGGAAATGACTTTAAACCAGTTCTTCCCAAGTTCTCATTAAAACTATTGTTATATTAACCACGAAATGATTACAAGGGATTACTTACTTACTCTAGGATCTGTAGTTCTGTAGTTTTAGTTACAAACCAATAAAGGGGTGTCCGCTCAAAAAAGTTAAAAAATATTTTTTTGGTTCAAATTTTCATCAGCCTAGTGTGCATGAGCAAAGTCTTGTGCCGAATTTTAAATACTCAAAGTCTGCAATTCGACCATTTTCCGGGACTTGGGGATACCTTCAGTATTTAAAGATACCGTTAAAGGGAGCCTTTGCTTTCTCACACTAAAGAACTGTCAATGGCCTGGCTAGGCCACGCAGAAATCAAAGGCTAAAAAGGTTTCATCCGTCAAACCTGTGGATTTATGAATGGGCACACCTGAGGCGCCCTTAAATAATTTGTTATTCCTATTAACCAACCAATTTCTAAATAACACAATATGGTATACACTTACTTATTAGAGAGACGGATATGGCGAAATCTGATTAAGAATATATATATTTTATAGGATCGCGGATGATCATGATCAAGGTGTACCTAATACGGTGTGGCGAACAATAAAATTTGTAAACTCGAAGATTTGTGCTTAATGCGCAAGAGTGAGACAGACAATCTTTGCATGAATAGTAAACTGAAAATATGTAAGCTATGAAATGAAAGCCTTTAAATGACCGCCGCACCTTTAATAGATACACCCTTTTTTACCCATTTGAAATGGGTACAGCGTATTAAAAGTTAAGCCTACTTTTAGGGTTGGAATTGTAAAAGCTTTAGTTTTATGCATATATTCATCTAATCATTGAATGGTGATACCGAAATTTTTGCTAAATTTTGTTCCTATCAACTTTGGTTTATTTTAGTTTATAAACAATTCCGAGTTCAAGCACAAATATAAGTACCTCCCCCTTTCCTAATTCATTGTATTAAAGATGACACGTTTAAGCATCGATAACAGCAACTGCCAAGTCATGCCTGGCAAATTTATGAGATTTGTGATAGACTCTGATATTTGGTTTGCTGGCCCCAATGGACAGGGCCCCTTTGGACTTGGACTGAGACATAAATACGTCGATTAGGCTTATCGCCTGGGTAAGATTTTTTTGGAAAAATCCTATATATAATTTGATTAGAAGCGGCCTTCCCGTTCAAATGTAAGTATTTCGGTAAGCGGTTTTTTTTGTTTATTGGAAGAAAAGGCATTGTAAATGACATTGGTCTATAAACACAAAACAACGATAATGCATAATGGAAGCATGATAAACGTAAATGTTATTGATCGATTGATATGAGACCCAAAAATAGAAAACAAATCAAAGTGGCAAAACAAAATAATGATTACACACAACAGATGGCGTAACACGGACCAAAAATGATAAGAGATCGTCTCTGGCGGCGGGCAGGTAAGCAGACATAGCCAAAGGCCAGTTAAAGACTGGCCAGACAAGTGCACCTTGCCACCCCCCGCTGCAACGGTGCTGGTGCATGCTGTGGGCGTCACGTAGCTAACAGCAACAACAGAGACAGAGGCGGAGCGAGGTCTTATCTTATCAGAGCAAAAACCCAAACAAAAACACAGAGAATGAAATTGAATAGAGAGAAAAATCGACAAATTGTATGTAGTCGCCTGTTACTTAAGCGCAAGAGTTTCAGTTTAATTTGTTGTGCCCAAGCAGCAACAAGTGCTCTGCACTCCGACAACAACCGCCTCCAACTCGAGCTGAAGCGCAACAAGTGCACGTTCCATGCTGCACGCTACACTCCCAATTAATTTGTTAAAAGTTTAAGGCAAAAAAATAGAAATAAATTTAAAATTGCAATAGTAATTTTATAATAAAGAAAAATTTAAAACGAAAATAAAATTACCAAACGCGCGCCAAGAAGAGTGAAAAGTGAAAGGAGAAAGGAAAACTATTTGTAACCAGAATGCTGCTTAAAGGTGCTCAGCTGCTGCGATGCGGGTGAGTCGATGGTCTAATCAAATTCTGCGGTTGAGCAAGGCTGACATTGGTTGGCCCACTTTGTTTACGAGTACTAGAGTCTGTAATGAAAGCGGCTTCCTCAATGGAACCGAAACACTATCAACACTTTTTACACTAAGAAAAAAACTATCTAGTCTTAGCCGGCTCGAGGTCATTTAAGATATGTATTTTGTATAACTTAATAAAAACAAAGGCGCTATACAGCTACTTCAACTTTGTTTCTTTCTTAAACGAGTATTTCCGTAGAGACAAATTAAATCAAACGTTTTGGTCATATGGGACATTATATTTCAAACCGAACGATTGTCGGACTCACCATTGTTTATTTTTCTAATTTTAGGACCACAACTTTTAAAGGCGCGATAATATCGAAAAACTGTAGATGTAATCAGTTAGATTTCATAAAGGTTTATTAATTTAGATATGGCGACATATTTTTCTCTAAGCAGAAAATTTGAAACATATTTTTGAACTAGGTAAAAAAAGAGGTATTTTTTTTCAAAAAATCATCAAATATTAAAACCCATAAATTTGTATCTTAAGAACAAAACCCACACTTGTGTTTGGATTTTTCATATTATAATTCATCGTAGTTTACATAAAAACAAATGTGATTACTGATATAAAAGTGTAAACATATCTGGTTAAATAAACATTTATCCAAAGAGAAACTGGGACAATGGATTTGAATCAAGCGCACAAAAATAAATTTAAAAAAAAAATTATCTATCTTCTCTGGCCAAAAACCTTATCGACCATAACAATATCAATTATTAACAAGGCATATACGTATTACGTACAATAGAGTAGCATTCCGCTTTTGCTAATAAAATCATAAAATAAATTTGTCTCGTTCTAAAATTGGCATATCAAATCTTTTATTTGTATCAATTAATTCATTATCAAAAATAGATTTAGTATCGGTTTTGCTATACTAAGTAGGTATAAAACAGAACTTTGAACATTATTTATTATGTGAAGATTATCAAATAATTTGGTTCGAGTGAAAATTGTTATCCAATATTATAACGAATCGTATTTCAGTTCCGTAAATAAATTTAAAAATCTCCTAAAACCAAAGACAGACAATTTACACATAGGTACAATGTTACTCGACTTAGATAAATTTTCATGTATTGAATTCTATGTAAGTATTCGCCATAAAAAATTCTCTTTGTATTCATAAAATAATAAATATATATATATATTAAAGTGTTTTTTAGCTAACTCAAGGTCAAGGTTGATTATAATTTAATTATCAACAAATAACAACAAAGATTAACTTTAAAATTATGTAGAAACCAGGGATGTCTATAGGGCCTCCCGTTCATATCATTAGTGGATCATTTGCTCTAAATCATTTTCAAATTGCCTAATAAAAATGTTTTGTCTTTAAAACTTTTTCATACCCGGGCACCTTCACCAGCTATTGGCGACAGCTGTGAAGTAACTAGCCATGAAAAATGTTCTCAAACTTTGCCGTACGGATTCGGCGGTAAGCTGTAGGTTCCATTCTCTTGTGCGAAAATTGCAAAGCACAAAAGCCAAGAGATTGAGTGAAGCTCGGACTGGCCTTTTGGGGCTGTAAAGCCAGATAATTTTATATTTATTATATTAAAAACTCATTAAAAAAAATACCTTTTATGATTTTCGTAAAAATTAACATTTGATAGACCCACGGAGTTATCATACTTTATGTACCTCAACTTCGCTTAAGGGGTTATACGCAGTTAGAATTTTCAAAAAAATCCCCATTTTTTTGCATATTCGGAATGTACATAATATTTAATTTTTGTCTGAAAATTTCAAAAAAATTAAATAAATAAATTAATAAATATTTTTGGAGATATACCCATATTTGTAAGGAAACTTTAGGTCACAGACACATTATCTTCTTCTACACTTAACTTTTTGACTTTACCAACTGATGTTGCTAAAGCCGATTTGAAGATCTCATCATCAAAAAAAAGTCCAAGTTATAATAAGTTGATATGGAAAATAATTCCGAAAATCATTTCGATAAGGAAGAATGGCTTGTCGACAAAATCAACTCGACGTATTAGAAGATACTGATGCTGCAGAGATAGACGATACCAATTAAGTTAAAGTATAAAATTTTTACCTATGAGTAAATTTATTCTTAAACTTCAAACACGCTTTTTTCAAAACTGTGTTTTTAAAGTCGATGATCACTAGATTTCAAAAACGACTGAAAGGATCGATCTGAAATTTGTACACTACCTTCTTAGATATATTTTACGGTGATTGATTGAAGGATTAAGATATCCGACAGTTAATTCTATTTTTTTTAACTATTATTTAAAAACTTATCGCCATTTTATCAAACATTACAATTTCGACTATTTTTTTGATCAATCCCAGCATTCATCTATCCCCTAAAAGAATCAATCACGTTGTTCGATTTTAGATTAGCCAAACCAGAGGTAGAGTTATCACCGCCAAACGCCTTTTTTCGGAGGTTCTTTCTGGAGATCGTTTATAGGAGCAATATTCTTAAATTATTTACATGATACTAAGATACTATCTGAATAATTATTACTTGCATCTGTTTAATTGAATACCTTTTTATGGAAAATCAATACAAAAACTTCGTTTCTTGGCATTGTAAATCGAATGATAGAAAAGTTTATGCAATGCTTGCACTCACATTTCATATCTAAAATAGTAAAAGACCTGGCATATAAACAATAATTTGAATTTAAATTCTATGGTACAAAGTTACTAAAACAACGCTTGAACAAGCTATATTGTAGGTTCCCTTTTTCTCAAGTGTATTCGGTACACTATATAGTCCAGATGAAAGGAAAATTCCCGGGCAGAAAAGTTTTGCAGCTTCCGCTACGTTCTTCATATCAGCATTGTCAACAACATCAATGTTAATGTCACTTAGCTTAAAGATCAATGCACTTCGCTCTCAGGGGTACTCGCTGAGAGAGAGATTTAGAGCGGAAAAGTTCTCTTGGAAAAGTTCATACAAATAGTTTGTTTACAAACAATTTCTGCTTACATACTTCTCCACCCTTAATTTTCCTTAGATTACTTTTATCAATGAAACTTGTAGCAAGCTTTCGTAAAGCTTTTTGGCCCACTTTTCGGTTACACTTGAAATTTCCCATAATAAGTGTGTTTCAAAAGTTGTTTATCAATTGATATATTAAAAGCATTGTTTCCCTATTTTATCAGCTGTGCTTATTTAACTGCACGACTACGCATTATTATTATTTTTGTAATTTTGTTTTGATTCGTTTTCTGCGATCGTTGAGCAATTTTTCCAACTGGCTCTGCCTCTGCTTATCAATTTGTACGAGCGAGGGAAAGGCTTGGCTTTTGTTGTTTTGAGACTGCATAGCAACAAGTAATATTGTAATCTTTTTCTTTAATTAATATAGTTTATATTTGTTGAATTGTCAACAAAATACTAGAGCTTAAGTTAAAACAGCCAGAAGGAAGCATTTCAGCCCTAATAAAGTGTATATATTTTTGATTAGCATCAACAAACAGATTTATATTACCTACGGGCTTAACGAACTTTCTTGCTTGCTAACTAAGTTTTTAGCCAAAGTATCTGTGAGATACTTTTAGCTTATTTGCTTTTAAACGACGTCTATCCATGATAACCTTTGGACGCCAGTACGTTGACAGCAGCAATAATATAATAATAGGAACAACAATGTTGTTGTTGATGCTAGATGTTGAATCTACTAAATATATGATTGGCAGGCCGAGCCCCCCATGTGGCAAAAGCAGAAGCTCCATAATAATAATAAATATGTATTTTATTTATTAACTGTTATCGCTAAGCGATGTGCAGGGGCCAGGCACGCGCCTTTTTTCCAGAAAGAACAATAATTAATACTTTTAGCCCCAGAAGTCCCAAAGGGAATAGGTTTGTTACCTGTCAAATTGTTTATTTTGTTTTTATTAACGATTACGATGACTTATTTTTGTGTAAGAAAGTAAGGATTGTGTGGAAACTAATCATAATATTTGTTAGAAGAACTTTATGATGTTTACTTAAATATTAAACGATAATTTCGTTATGCACCACTTGATACATAATTAATAGCATGAACAGCGGGAAATTTCTAATCTCTATACAAAATATGAATATATAAATAAAAGTGTGGGTTGCTAATCAGTTGGTTAACAAATATATAAAATATATATAGCCTTTTGGACTTTGTTATGCAGTAGCGAACTAGTTATACCAGTAATTGGTATATTGGAAAGCTGTCCACCTACACCTAGAACCAGGTATTTCCAGTTTAGACTGATTACGATTTAGGTGAATGGAAGGTGCAAGATGTACCTTCTGCGCAGTTAAAAATCAAAGATTGTACCTAGAACCAATAATCAATTATTGAGAACAAAGAGTTAATTCTTAATTTAGACAAAGATGAATGGATAAAACGGACAGATCTTACAAAGAATTGATGGGATCTTATAATCCTGATTCGCTTAAGTAAATCACTTCATAAGATTCGAGTCAGCTTTATTCGTACTTATCCACGCCTTATTTCTTGCTCTAACTGCATGTATCCTCTGATCATTGATCACAATTGTCTTCTATCAAATCTAAAATCGCTAACACTGTTGTATTCACCGGGTCCTGACAATGTCCCCAGCATTGTGCTCAAACATTGTGCCGATTTTCTCTGCGATCCCCTCCTATTCCTCGAGTTGTGTGTTTCCCCCACAATTATGAATGGAATCATATATCATTCCTTTTCATAAAAAGGGTCCAGGTCCAATATAGCGAATTACAGAGGAATCTGTAAGCTTTATTCTTCGAGCATATTATAACGACCCAAATACTGCATTTTTGCGAACCTATTTTTAGCCCAACCCAACACGGTTTTATTAGAAGATGTACTGGTTCCTCGAACCTTCTAAAAATTTCTTCACATGTCATTCAAGGGATTTTGAATCGGTATCAGACTTTAGCAAAGCCTTAGACCCTTTAAATCATGAATTACTCCTACATAAATTGTGTTTAGTAGGTCTCACAAACAAATCATATCTAGTCAATCGGTGTCTGAAATCGTACATGTTACTTCTGGGGTTCCGCAAGGAAGCCATCTGGGACCATTGTTATTTAACCTGTTCATCAACGGTATTCCTTCTGTTCTATCGAATTCTAATGCGCTTATGTATGCTGACGACCTCAAACTTTATACCTCTCTTAATGATCCAGTCTCCCCGCTTTTATTGCAAAGTAATCTTAACTCTCTCAGTGCTTGGTTTCGACTCAATCGATTTCCTCTTAATACTGCAAAGTCTGACCTTTTACCGAACCAAACCGTATTTCTATGAATATAACATTAATGGAGAACCCTTAAATCGTATATATACAAAGTAGACGATCTAGGTCTACTTTTTGAACCCAATTTAAGTGAGCTTGGTTTTATCAAGAGATGCTCCTAAGAATTTAATGATCCCTTCTTCACTAAACAACTCTACACTTCGCTGGTTCGGCCTAACCTGGAATATTACTCGTGGGAATTCAGTCCCACCGGGTCAGAGATCGTTCCAGCTTGTTTCTGATTAAGTAGTTTATAATATCTTCAAGCAAATCGTTTCTTGCTTAACTTTTATGTTTTTTAACCGATCTTTTTGGACCTTTTATAATAGTTTATAATAGATATAGAGAACAATATGATATATACATATATTTACTTACTTTTAATCCGACGGACGCGACTGAGTTTACGTTGCATTTTCTCCTTTGGGTTGCTTGAAATTCTGACAGCGAACCTTGCAGCCGTACGAGGAACCTGCTCTTTTTGGTGTGTTCGTACACTTGTTGTTTGACAGTTATGGAAACATAACAAATACATGACCTCGAGCAGACTAAACCGATGTATTCAATTAATTTTTCACAAGATCACATATTCCATATTCGAAATTGAATACCGGCACAGGCCTGTATTTTGTTTTGCCTGTTGGTTAGAACAGAAGTCTTTTCTAAGAACGTGTTTAAGATTTTCGAATCCTTTGAACTAACTTACCTTTTTTTTGTCTTCCTTCTTCCATTTTCTTCTCCTCAGCCTGGTGACCCCGACAAAGTTCAACAACTTCCGTCTAATTTGTCGCTCGCTTTCGGTTCAGTATGGCAATGCGAAAACCCTTACACCAGCTGTCCAGGCTTATGTGGAGAAATGTGCGAATCTTTGCCAACCCGATAGCATACACATTTGTGATGGCAGCTCGGGGGAAAGCAAATTACTCCAGGGTCTTATGCTAAAGCAGGGCACCATAGTGCCCCTACCCAAGTACGACAACTGTTGGCTGGCTCGTACCAATCCGGCTGATGTGGCACGTGTGGAATCCAAAACATTCATTTGCACCGAACGCAAGGAACAGACCGTGCCAATTGCACCTAAAGCCACTCCGGGCACTCTGGGAAATTGGATTTCAGAGGCTGACCTGAAATCAGCCATTGACGAACGCTTCCCGGGTTGCATGAAGGGACGTACCATGTATGTGATACCTTTCAGTATGGGTCCCGTAGGCTCTCCACTCTCCAAGATTGGCATTGAAATTACCGACTCTGCCTATGTGGTGGAGTCCATGAAGATAATGACGCGTGCTGGTCAGCCCGTGCTGGATGAGCTGCAGCAGGGAGATGGTCAGTTTGTCAAGTGTCTGCATTCGGTGGGCACACCCAAGAGTGGGGTCCAGACGCAAGTCTCCTGGCCCTGTGATCCTGAGCGCACTATTATTCTGCACAAGCCGGCCGAAAATGAGATTGTCTCCTATGGATCTGGCTATGGTGGCAACTCGCTGCTGGGCAAGAAGTGCTTTGCCCTGAGAATTGGGAGTACCATAGCCAAGCGAGAAGGTTGGCTGGCTGAGCACATGCTTATACTGGGCATCACCAATCCGCAGGGTAAGAAGATTTATGTGGCGGCTGCATTCCCCTCGGCTTGTGGTAAGACCAACCTGGCCATGATGACACCAACTTTGCCTGGCTATAAAGTGGAGTGTGTGGGTGATGACATTGCCTGGATGAAATTCGACTCTCAAGGAGTCTTAAGAGCCATTAACCCAGAGAACGGCTTCTTTGGCGTGGCACCGGGAACTTCACGAGCCACCAATCCCATAGCCATGGACACAATCTTTCGCAACACGGTGTTCACCAATGTGGCCTCTACCTCGGATGGTGGAGTCTACTGGGAGGGCATGGATGCGACACAACTGAACGATGTCACAGTCACCGACTGGCTGGGCAAGCTCTGGTCACGAGAGTCGGGTAAACCAGCTGCCCATCCCAATTCACGCTTCTGTACACCCGCCTACCAGTGTCCCATTATTGATCCCGCCTGGGAGGATAGTGCAGGAGTACCGATCTCGGCCATTCTCTTTGGTGGACGTCGTCCTACCGGCGTTCCTCTAGTCTATGAAGCTCGCAACTGGGCACATGGCGTTTTTATGGGAGCCGCCATGCGAAGTGAGTCAACTGCCGCGGCTGAGCACAAGGGCAAGGTCATAATGCACGATCCCTTCGCCATGCGTCCCTTCTTTGGCTACAACTTTGGTGACTATCTCGCACACTGGTTGAGCATGGAGCAGAGGGGTAAAGTGCCAAAGGTCTTCCATGTCAATTGGTTCCGCAAAAGTAGCGAGGGTAAATTCCTTTGGCCTGGTTTCGGAGACAACTCACGTGTCCTGGACTGGATCTTCCGAAGAGTGCAGGATGAGAAATGCTACGAAGAGTCAGCCATAGGCCGCCTGCCCAGCAAAGATGCCCTTAATATCTCCGGTCTAGAGAATCAAGTGGATCTTACACAACTTTTTGATCTACCCAAAGACTTTTGGCAACAAGAAGCTAACGATATTGAAAAGTACTTCTTGGAGCAGGTGGGTGACCATCTGCCCCGTCCCGTGGCCCAGCAACTTGATGAACTGAAAAAGCGCGTGGCCAACATGTGATGTTATGTGTGTTCCATAGGTTATTTGCTAATCCTTAGACTTAATTGAGTAAAAAATGAAAACGAAGAAATGAAACAAAGGGGTTTTTGATATATTTCGACGAGTTAGGGAAGTCAAGGGGCTATCATCATGTAGATAGTGTGGACGAGCCATAAGATACCTCGCACATGTTAATATCAATAAAGTAAGCAACTGTTTTGAATTTAAAAATTTTACGAAAATTTTTTCAACTAGGCGCGCAAACCCATATCATTGAAAATTATCGATAAACTTATCGAGCGGAATGAGAGAACGCGTTAGGACATAGACGTGAGCCTAAGTGTGAGCAGCCGCTATAAAAGACGCGCACGCGCGTTGGAAAGATCACTTCTCGATTGCAGTTAAAGAGCGCAGGTAAGCCATCAAATATTGCAGATCTCGCTTGGAGTGCACTTCGCATCCAATCTCTTGGTATAGGGTGCTTCATTGCATCTGTCCACATCTTTAAGTTCTCAGTCATCTCATATTTCTGGTTTGGAGTACGCTTCGTATCCAATTTAGTGCTCAGAGTGCTTTATTGCATCTGTCTTCTCCAGAATACCATATTTCTCGTTTAGAGTGCGCTTCGTCTCCAATCTAGGGGTTTAGAGTGCGCCATTGCATCCGTCCACCTAGCCAATCTTCTCCAGAATCCCACTTTCTCGCTTAAAGTGCGCTTCGCCTCCAATCTAAGGGTTCAGAGTGCGCCATTGCATCCGTCCACCTAGCCAATCTTCTCCAGAATCCCACTTTCTCGCTTGGAGTGCGCCTTGCATCCAATCTAGGGGTTCAGAGTGCGCCATTGCATCCGTCCACCTAGCCAATCTTCTCTAGAATCCCACATTTCTCGCTAAGAGTGCGCCTTGCATCCAATCTAGGGCTCAGAGAGCGCCTGTGCATCTATCCAAACACAATTAGAATTCATAGGCATGGTGGAGAATTTCAAATTCGAGTCGAGTCGAGACTCCACACAAAGGGTAAACTCACCAGGCCAACAACGGACATACGGGAAACACAGATGCTACAGATGTGGACAATACACAGCCCACAATTACAAAACATGCAGAAACAAACGTGTGTACTTCTTTTGGATATGCAACAAGGAAGGGGTGAGAACCATCGAATGTTGCTGGAACGAGGCGTAAAACGACGAAGGCCCTGGACAGAATCAGGATAACCAGGGCCTGAAATTCGACGGCAAAAGACTCCGTGCAAAGATAAAACTCGGGGATCAAAAAATAACAGCAGTCATAGACACGGGAGCAAGGCAAGGTTTCGCTCTAACCACCGTGTTTTCCTATGGAAACAATTACAAGCTTTAATTTCCCCTGGGAGCCGAACACATTCGGCTATTCACACGGACACGAGTCGAACGCATGCCGAAGCTTATGCCAAGAGAGCAAACTTCAGTCGCTGGCCAGCATTCAATAAAGTAGGTCAGAGCCGCTTGGCGTCGCAATATATTCGCACACCACACCAATTCACTCTCACTTTTTGGTCTCTGGTTTATAACCCCCATTATCAGCTCTATTTCCTTTAAAAATTATGTAGGTGAGCTTCGCAGTCGGCACTGACCCATGTAAAGCTCTGCCAAAATCATGAAGACATTCTCAGTTGAACCTTTATCTGGAACCTTTTGCGGTTGGGGTTCCCTGTCATCGTTTTAGCTATTCTTAGTCCGCTGGTGTTTATACAAGATAATGTGCTAAGCATAAACGTTCCATTTCAAATGAGTTTTCTATCTATCTTTCTATCCAGTTAGTCCAGTAGCCTCTTTATAAGACCCACTTGGAGCTTATCTCCTGACTTACCTCATATATAGTTACTTGACTTGACTTGCTATATTTATGTCCGCACTTCGTGAGATAACACATATTTCATTCTTCAGTTGGTTTGACGAAGTACTTACTCTACGCATCTTCATCTTGGTCAATCTGTGGAAATGGAAGGGTACAACTTTAAGGAAACAATAACAAAAAGAAGCACCAGTCGGCTTCGAAATCCAAAGAAAAGTTAGGCTTGGTTCACATTGTTCAACGTATGAGACAAGACAATCTAGTAGGCCCTAATATTGTCTTGTTTCCATTGTGAATAGCTTGTCATTTGACATTTAAAACACTACACATGAAGGCTTCCCTGATTATCATGTCTGATGCGTCGAACAATGTGAACTCAGCCTAACTCATGCCAACCTATCTACACTCTTCAACCACATCCATTTATTCTTTTAGTATCAAGTTTATTTGTTCGGTGAATGTATGTTGCACCAACATAATTAGTTCTGAGTAGAAGCATCAATAAAATATAAATTGCATTATGCAAAATAATTGCGTTACAAAAAAAAAAAAAGAGAACATTTAATTGTTTTACATAAGAATGATTAACTATGAGTAGTATTACTAGCATAAACGCGTCTTTGTTTCTTAAAATATTTTGACTACATGACGATGTGAGAATATTAAGCAGCGGCCGGCCGAGGTTAGGGGATTCGTCATAATTTTACGATTATGTTTGTTTGTATATAAAATATGTTGGTATGAGAAAATGATGGGCACACAATTTAGTATGTGTTTTGTGTAGTCTGATTTTGGTTTATTAACTATGTACAACAATTCCACACTATGATTAGTATGAATCTTTAGATTTAGGATTGTTGATATAATGATATATAAAAACGTTTTAAAGCCGTGCTTCCGTTTTCACGATTAAACACAAAATCGTAAATTTCGCCGATTTTAAACCGGTATTGAAAACTGTCGTTTTGTACTTAATATTTTTTTTTTAAGTGAAAAAGGAAACTCAGCTGATAATAGATTGAAAATTTGAATGTATCGATTTAATATCAAGAATCCCAAAGAGATGAGACCTTTAGGTTCCCCATCTCTTGATTTACGCATGGCCATGTAAGGCGGACGTGTTACAGTACATGTGCTCGCTTGGACTGTTTAATGTGTCCTCAACTATTTTCAAAGGTTCGTTTGAGGTTCGCGTTACATCAAGACCGAGGCTAATCTCTCTCGGTAAGCTGCTCATATTTCTGGTATCACCAACGACGTTACTGCTGGGCGCATTTTGTAACTGAAGTTGTGTATTGAAGCTTAGCTGTAAATCGTTGTCGTATATACCTGTGCTGGTACTTGCTATAAAATCCGAATTTTGAAGCAGTTCCGCTGAGGTACTTGACTTTATCTGGCCACTTAGTTCATTTAAAGGCTCAGCGACAAGGGGCAAGGATGTCATTAGGTTAGTGGTCTCAAAACCTAATGAACTGCTCGATTCCTTTGGTGTGAGTGGCGGAAAGAGGTGTTGATATCGCTGCCGAATTGAGTCCACCACATCGAATAGATTCTTTGCGTCCATCGCCAAGACGTGTGCCGCAGATAGCATGCTCCTGCAAGATAAATGTAAGAACATTTTTATAAAACGGCAACACTCAAATTAAGTAATTGACTAATTGTTAAAATATATAAAAAGAGTGCATCTTCCTCCCTCTCTTTTTTTAAGCGTATTCCAAATTTAGCAAATAAATAAAAACTCTGACTAAGTTAAAAGGAATTTTAAGTTATCTGTTATAAGGCTGAATTTCATATTAAACAAAATTAGACTTAAAATGCTTCTTAAAATTAAGCAGCCTCCAAGAAAGCACAAACTAATTACCGTAGGGTTATACCGGATCTCAAATCTTAAACAACTACAAACATGAAGGGGTACATACAATATGTACACAACAAATATGAGGACGACACAGTAAGTGATGTGAAGAGCACTTCAACGAGGACTTTCAAAATATTTAATAATAATTCCTTAACATATGAGCGGAAAAATATCTGCATTGAGGCATAATTTTTCGCTGCACGAAACAAAAAAGGAACTAATGAAGCTGGAGAAGAATTTCTTAAGACGTTACCACTAGAGATAAGAGAAACACACAGAAATATATTTAGAATTGACAAAAACCAAACACACCACTATTGCATCTCATCGTAAAGAATAGACTAACCGAATACAATTATATATGCCTAGGAAAATTCCAAAAACTAGCTTACCAGAGAATAAGAACATATACAGATCAAAATATAGACCGGAAAACAGACAATATGAAAACTTCACTATTAAACAAGACGCAATGGATATTGTCACTCGGACCCAAAATAAGCGCTTCCGATTACCAACGAAATCATCTCGCCTATACACATTAAATCTGATCTGGAACAAGGAATATAAACGATACAAGATGAAAAACAGAGCAATACAATTAGAAGCGAATTTGCGAAATAAAACAATTGTTAACCCACTGTACAAACAAAAGTTAATTGGCACAAGCCTGAAATTGAACCTTTATTGCTCTGAAGGACATTCACCGAAAAATCCACAAAGATGACACACCCCTCCCTCTGACAGATAGGTGTATTACAAAGCGTACCATCTCACAAATTGACAAAATATTAGGGTGGCATACTAAAGAACATTATGTCTGAAAAATAACTAGATTAAAGGAAATTTTAGACTTTGTACTCACGAAGAATACTATGTAGCATACGATGATACCATATACAACCAAATATATGGCATGCCGACAGGGCAACCCAATATCACCGACTATAGTAAATATAGTACTAGACAAGAGTCTGTACGATGTAATGGATATCTTGGAGAATAAACACATACAGATAAAACACACACTTAACTTAATATGTGGACAATATATTTTGTGTAACTTGAAAAAGGGGCGCTCAGACTATTTTAACAACACTAAGCTGGTATTCTGACAGATGGTGCTATGTAGGAGATGAGAAATCAGCTCTTAATAAACAACATCATCAAATACAATTCACAATGGAAATGGAAGAGGATAGATAGATATGCTACCTGGACACGGAAATAATAAAAGACAACGCAAAATTAAAGCTTAAATGGTATACAACATCTATTGCTTTTAAGAATGTCAAAGTACTAGACTTCGAAAGGGGAGAGATAACTGGAATGAAAATGGAAAGCCTTCCGCCGATGTTTGAATACCCTTGCAGTTTTTTAAAGACGCTACCGTTGATAGCAAAAAAGTTTTTCAGAACTAGAACTATTTTTTATGCCAATCCTTCCTATGGAGTTATATGCTATAATCATCCGATTTAAAAAAATGTTTCAAGTAGCTTCAAGTAGCTCGGTCGTACTCGAAGAAAAAATTGACTCACTATCGATTACAGAGACTATCGATTACAGAGGATGGAACAAGAGATGTATACAATGTAAATTATAGCTGTCATTTAGAAAACGCTTTTATAGGTTTTCTGTAATTTTCATTTAAAATTCCTGACCGAAAAAAATCGAAATTTGATTGAGAATCATTCATATTTTCTATATATTTTATGTAATTTCTTACTTGCGGTATTCACTGTCCAGGGTTGTATCGCTGTATTGTTGTGCCCATCGCATAGCTGAGACCAATTCGTGCATGTCTTTCGAGAGTACCTTGTGCGCCATTTGCACTTCCCTGTAAGAGTTAATTTTTGATTATTATATTAGAATGTGTGGGTATTGTCTTACTTGAGAGCTTGCGCTGGAAACAGTACAGAAATCTTATCCACTGATGTTAGAAGATTACGCAGTTCCACGCCTACACTCTTAACGAGATCCAAATAGCTTTCAGTGTGAGCCTTTTCGACACCCTGTGATAGCACCATAATGGACTTGACCACCGAAGTGGTAGCACAGTAGACCTCATCTTTGGCACGATTTATGGGTCTGCCAGAGCTGACACCATTTTTATTTTCAGATTCGGAGCCCGCTAATGAAGCCAAGTGATCCACAGATGAGTTGTTGGATTTAAGCAATAAGAGATTTGGATTTGCATTGGGGGTCATGGGTCGAGAGTTTGCATTCGAATGGGAAGAATTGGAGCAATCAGGTAGGCTGGAAGGTCCGGCAGACATGAAATCTGGCTTAAACATTTGTGAAACATGCTGATGCATCAACTCGTTGCCAGCTCCAGGTGGTATAGAGCTGGATCGCCTCCGCTAAAGACAAATAAAGCAATAAGCAGTGGTTGACATTTTGATAGTAAGTTAACTTACCAACAACTCCTCCTGATACAACCATTCCCCATCGCTATTGCTATCCTTACGCTGTTGTCGCAGTTTTTCGGCCATGGACTGTAAATAGAAATGGAAGGTGGGGTCAGTGAATTGAATTAGTTCGAAGGGAAAACCAAATCTTAATCAAATAAAGGGAACATAAGAAATAACTAAAGAAATAACGAAAGAAAGCCTTTTGCGCCTGGTATGGGGTCAAACCTGATTGGCCATAGAGTCAACATTAATTGCTGTCATGCAGACAGCTCCGCCAGATATCTGGCATTCGGGCTCTAGGGCCTGAGTTCTGGGTAGCGATTGCGTCCATTGTTGCTCCCATTGGCATTGGTTTTGAAAGCCTGGATTATTTAGAGCGCAAATGGCAGTGCCATCTACGGCTGTCTGGACGGGGAGGGGGCCAGGGGGTTCGCTGGCTTTTTGTTTAAATGACACACAAGTCTTGAGACCGGCTCCACCAAAGTCATAGATTTCCTCGGGTAACGCTTCGCATTCCATGGATGTTTTCATTTGTTGGCGATAGGCATGAAAATAGGTGTTACGTTCCATGCTTCTAGAACGCTCCGCTGTACCGACACCGACGTGTCCATGAGCCTGTGGCGTTCGTGTGTTGCAGAACAGCATATTCTGGGCTGTCATTAGAGATTGATGGCGCTCCAAACTGCCACCCTTTGAGTGCAAAGCTTTGGTCACCGGCAAAGGTTGATGCCTTTCCAGGCTCCCATACAGACTGTAACCTGCTGCCTTTCCTTCCATTTGGGAATGATCCATAAGGCGAACATCTTCTGTGTGCGGATGGGGGGCACAAACTACAAAATTACCCTTGAAAGATAATCCCGAGGAATCTGGCTTAAAGGGTTCAAATGAGCTAGCAACAGACGGTGACGATAGGTTAGGATTAAGATTTTGTGTGGAGCTGCTGTTAATGGAAAATTGCATTTTAAGCTTTTCAGAGTCAGCAACAGGATCTAGTTTCAACAAATCAGCTGCTGGTAGTTTAGTAGTCTTAAGTGAGGTGCTGGCATCTAATCCTACGGCTAGAGTGTTAAATACCGAAGCAGGTGTGGTGTAGGCCGCTGGATTTATGCCTCGCTTTTGGTTCTCCATCATTAGCCGGGCCAAGACAGCGGGATTCTGCGCAATGATATAAGTCTGAGGTAAAGCCGGCGCCTCATCAGCTTTCGATGACATCATCATGCCTGGAATATCTGAAATTATGAAGGAATCTTAGCATATAAAGAGAAATAAAGCTGCAACTTTTCTTACCAAAATCATGCATTGCTCGGGCTGGCTTTAAAGGTGGAATATCGGTATCCTCGCTGCCCACCCAGGACATGGCTGCCACTCGACGATGCTCCCGCCTCATGGTTTCCGAGGCACTAATGCTATCCTCTAGCAAAATTTCACTAAAAATAGAAAATATGACAATAATAACTGGTGGGCACTGATTAAGCTTGGAACTTACCACAATGTTTCCTTTATACGTTTAAAATTTGGTCTTTTCAAGGGCTCATAAGCCCAGCACTGAGACATCAGTGAATACAATCGAGGTGGACAGTTTGGTGGCAAAGGCAGCCGCTCTCCATTCTCCAGCTTTGAGATAACGTCACTGTTCTTGACGCCCTGAAATGGCTTCACGCCCAGCATGAGTATCTCCCAAATGCAAACACCTTAAAGGAAGACAAAGCGAATGGGTAAGCTAAGGAAAGGGTAGAAGGAACCTTATATAAACCTACCAAACATCCAAACATCGCTGGCCGTGGTGAATCTACGAAAATTAATAGATTCGGGCGACATCCATTTAATGGGCAGGGCAACTGGAAAATACAAAAAATTTAACTGCCAATCAAAAGTTACACTTAAGTATTAATTACCAACCTGTAGGTGTTGAGTGATAGTACGACTGATCGGAAACCCAACGGGATAAACCAAAATCTGCCAGCTGGAAGTAAGAAAAGGAATATAAAATATATTTAATATGCAAATTTTACTTTGTAAATGGATGATCCATTATATATTCTAATTCAGAGGTGCTCAATAGGGTTGCCGGATATCTATAGATATCTAAATGGAAACTTTTTTCGATATTAAAAAAATTATCATTTCGATATGGATATTTTGTTGACAAAATAATCTATATTATCGGATATCTATCGATTTCTATCGGATGTCTATCGATATCTATATGGAAACTTTTTTCGATATTAAACAAATTATCATTTCGATATTGATATTTTGTTGACAAAATAATCGATATTTAAAAAAAAACAGAATCAGGTCTATCGAGGTAATTAAGGTGTCATTTGACAAGTATTAATAACTAAATTCCGTCTGCGATCAAAAAAAACAGATCAGAGCTCCCAAACACTTTAAAACATAGATCAAAAGTATTTTTAAAAGTTTAACAAAGACGTGTATTTCATTTCATTTATATCATAAGATGCTGTGAAAACTTATGTAAGATCTTATAGTGAAAAAAGACGCTGAAGTTGACAAGAAAACATATCAACAAGAGATTCTTAATTTGATTGGTCAATAAATGATTTTCAACTAATAATTGATTAAATTATTGACATTTATGGTTACTTAATGAATAATCTTTTGATCTTTTAAAGACAAGACAAACAATCTTTGGGGAGGTATAGACCGGTGAATGAATCCGTTGCTATATGTGAAGAGCTCTTTATGTAGACATTAAGGTAGATATGTGATGTCTCTTCCATTTCGCAACAATAATTCCCTAAACTTTTTTCACATTATTTAGAATGAAGCCTTTTTTGAGTTTCTTTTTCTTAAAAGGAGCCTTTTTACAAAAATCCATTTTAATTTTTTTAGGTGCCACCCTTGCTTCCATGGAACTTAAAAATATCGCCGAAAATATTCCCAAAAAATATTCGATATGCGATATATCGCGTTAGAAAAATATCCGATATTGATATATCGTTTTTCAAGCAACCGGCAACGCTAGTGCTCAAGCTCTATACTCTCCGCGCTCTTTTGTTGTTGCGCGCACGATTTCACAGAACAGCGAACAATATCAACAATCTAATTTTGCTCGAATGCAAGTCAACTTAGACTTTGATGTTGTCACCGACTGATTGAAAAAATTAAAATCCTGGTGCTTGCTCTTCAATATGCTTTGTTTGGGCACCCTTGTTCTAATTATTGGGAGTGTGAGTAAACTTTGATTAACTTTTTATCTTAATTTACGGCTTTATCATTTTAAAAACGTTACTGATAGATTATTCAACTTGATATCCATCATTAGCCTCTACTTTTCCATTTATCTGGTAGCTTTTGAATTGAATTTTGATAACCCACCCAATTGTGGTTGATATTGACTTTTTGGACTGCTCTCAATGAATCTACAAGCTGAAGCTGTTGCGGTTAACATAAGACTTCAATAATCTAATTCAACCATTTTAAACAATTTTTGCGGTCCAGGACTGTGCTTATCGGCATCATAAATTTCACCACTTTTAAAGTGCCGCAACAATTACTGGCAGACTGGTATCGATGCAGTATGACCGCCGTTAGCTTGGTTTGCGGTAGCAATTTTCTATAAATTCAGCAAATCAGTAAAGCTTGAAAATAATTGTTCTTGACGCTAAACCGAGTTTTTTTTTACCACAAATCGTTCAAATCATTTAGACTTAAATGTAATCCCACCTCTAAAAGAACATAAACAATTAATTCACTTACCTTAACACATGTGGGCGTGCTCACTAGAACATTTCGTGCCGCAATGTCTCTATGGACAAATTTTTTGGATTCCAAATAGCTAAGAGCTGTCGACAGTTGGTAGCAATATTTAAGTAGTGTTCCATGGCTCAATCTAGGTAAATAAATAAATTTAGTAAATTAATTTGATTAAAGAAAGTTAAATTTTTGATATTTAAGCAATTATTCTCTATATATTGACTGACTGATTGGCAAGCTAATATACGCAAAGCCTAAATGCAGTAACTGAGGTGAGGTTTTAAAGAATTGGAGAACCTTTTTTCCATCCGATTGTTTAAAAACTCAGTTTATAAGCTAATTACGCGTATTATTAGGAAAGGTATTTTCACGGTTTTTAAAAAATCCCATAAATCCGATGAAATAAGGTTCGTTAACTTAAATGAAAGGGGCAATTTTTTTTCAGGCGATTGTTAGAAATTCGATATGTAATCATCTCCAAGGTCGAAAAATGGGGGTGCTCTGGACACATAAATGATTTGACAATTTTCAATTTGGTAAAATCTATTTTTTAAATTGGAAAAAACTACTTTCTAGTTTAGACCCAAATCATAAGGTTTTTAGCAATGATAAATTTGGCGTCTAGGTGATAAGAAGTTAAATATTTTTGTGTTTTAAACCCGATTCTGAACCAGATTAAACTAGTTCAAAATTGTAGGCCGATTCGTGGCTGGTTTACACTCTATTATTAACTCTCTCAATAAAATATCGAACGTCATTCAATTCAACAATTTTTTTTTTAAATTTCTAACCAATTTATAAGACCGAAATAACCTCGGAATAAAGTAGTCTATTTTAAATCACCTGTCACTGTTCGCCTTTAAATACGCTCGCAGTTCGCCAAGTTTTGCCAACTCCATAACAATCCAAATGGGCATAATACTGCAAATTCCAATCAATCGAATAATATGCGGATGATCGAACTTTTGCATTATATCTGAAAGGGATTGGTTATTCAAGATTTCTATTCAAAATTTAAACACTCACAAGCTTCGGCAAGAAAATTTTCTGTCTTTTCGGGATCTTCATTTGCTTTGCATGTCTTAATGGCAACTTGAACCACATCCGGAGGCTTGGCATCACCGCTTTTTGTTTCAGCACCAGGGATATTTTTAACTTTGGCTGATTTCGGCAGGGTATAGGTGCCAACGTAAACGTCACCAAATTGTCCGACACCAATTTTGGCACTCAGGACAATATGATTACGATCCAGCTCGTAATTTCGCACTAAAAGCATAACAAAAATTATTTAATAATTAAATTAAAACAAGAATTGTTTAAGTTTAATCAAATCCAACCTGTAGGCGTAGAGTAATCACCCTCTCCCTCCATTAGGCCAATTTCAGCATAATCATCAGTTAGCATGGGTTTTCCGGAACTCGAAACTGTCTTATTCTGCTCCACTGGCAGCTCTTGGGGCGTTGGCGTGGTCTTTTCTGCATTCGATATATGGGTTTCTCGCTGCCAAATGGTAAATTCTACATTTTTGGATAATAATCTGCAATATCCATCGATAAGATCGGCAATACTTTCAGCAGTCTGAAAATCCAAATTTAGTTAATTAATTTAAAGGTAAATAGAATTTTTTACTTACATTGATGCCATTGCAGGTTAAAACCAAATCTTCCACATTGTTGGATGCAGATATTTTGATTTGTGTTTTAATTTTCTGACAATTACAACTTGAGTTCGGTAGGTCCAGTTCTGAGGCATTTTCCTTGGGCAGCTTCTCTTTGGGCAGAGTGTAGGTTTTAATTGCCACAACATCTTTAAACTGGGCAACATTCGTGAGGCTTGCTTGTGGATGCGTCTGGTAAGAGATTCCTGTAAAGGGTGATTCAGTTTTTAGTATAAAACTAACTAACAATAAGATCCATCAAAAATATAGAAGAAATTATGGCATAAAGGGTCTTTGTTGTCATTTTTTGCCTTTCATTGCCTGAACAACGAACATTTGCTTATGGGTGATTGCATAAAAATTTGGAAAATCCGCCCACAAGGAAAATGGCCGGAAAATTCTTCATGAAAAAAACTATTTTTCATCCGATTGACTTCAAACTCGATTTGTAAGGATAGTATGCAAAATAATTAGAAATGATATTTTCTGATTTTGGAAAATCCGCCCGAAAAGTTGGAAAATGCCAGGAAAATTCTATAGGTAAAAAGCAATTTTTCATCCGATTGGCATTAAACTCGGTTTAAAAGGGTAGTATGCAAAATAATTAGACATGATATTTTTCGACGGCGGAAAAAGTCTGGAAAATTCTATATAGAAAAAATATTTTTCTTCCGATTAACTTTAAACTCGGTATGTAAGGATAGTGTCCAAAATAATTAAGCATGCGACTTTCTAATGTTGGAAAAAGTGCCCGAAAAGTCGGGAAATGCCTGGAAAATACTTAATTATTTATTCTTTTTCATCCGATTGGCTTTAAACTCGGTTTGTAAGGATAGTATGCAAAATAATTAGACATGATATTTTCTGATTTTGGAAAATCCGCCCGAAAAGTTGGAAAATGACCGGAAAATTCTATACGAAAAAAACTATTTTTCATTCGATTGGCTTTAAACTCGGTTTGTAAGTATAGTATGCAAAATAATTAGGCATGAAATTTTTCGATGACGGAAAATGTCTGGAAAATTCTATATAGAAAAAATATTTTTCTTCCGATTAACTTTAAACTATATAAGGATAGTGTGCAAAATAATTAGACATGCGATTTTCTGATGTTGGAAAAAGCGCCCGAAGGGTTGGAAAATGCATGGAAAATTCTTTATTAAATAAAATATTTTTCATCCGATTGACTTTAAACTTGGATTATAAAGATATTGTGCAAAAAATTAGACATGCGATTTTCCGATGTTGGAAAAACCGGCCGAAAGGTCGGGAAATACCCTGTATGAAAAATACTGTTTTTCATCCTTTCTGTATTAAATTTGGTTTATTTGGTATGAGCCAATCAAATAGGCAAATTGTGTTTAACTTAGCTCAAATGCACCCTCAAGGTTGGAGAATGGATGCCGGGGGTGGGTTCAGGGCCCTCTAAGGACCGAACAGATGGAAAAATAGTTTTCTGAATTCGGAAAAATCACTCCAAAATGGGTGCGATCTGTATGAAACTTATTCTGTAAGCTCAATTGGCAAATTAAATAACAACAATATTTCCAAATTTCAAAGAAATCCACTCGCAAGGTCGGAGAATGCGTGGCTGGATTGGGTTAAAAGCCAATTGTTATTGGTGAACTTAACTGAATGAAATTCAGTTTGAAAGCTCTATGGACCGAAAAGAAACAAATTTTTTTAAATCTAGCCAAGTTTGGAAAACGGTAGGTTCAATGTCAAAGCTTATTTTTCCACCTCGGGGAGCGGTTTTAAAATAAAAATAATGAAATACAAAATATTTTGCTGTTCGGTTCTACTGATTGGGGCAAAGCGAAGCGCGCCGGGTCATATGCTAGTATATATATACGTGTTCATATTATTCATAATGAAGTCATTCCTTGATAAAATGCGGTCTCAGCAGTGAATAACTTTGATTTATAGTATATTTAAAAAGATTATTACCAATATGCGGTCCAACATGCAAAATTCCTGATATATTCCAAGCCGAGCTTAAGGTAACCGAAAATTGTTCATAGTCCGTTAGATAAAAGTTCTTTAGAAGATCGAAGAACCTGTAACGTATGAATTTATTATATAAATTCTTGATTGTGGTTTTACTTCTTCTACTCACTTGGTCAAGTACTCAATGTCATTAAAGTTGTAGACCTTTTTATATCCGACCTGTATCATTTTCTTTAGATTCTTTGGCTTGGTTGTGACTATCACAGATTGTGGGAGAAAACTTTTAAATCCAATTTCCTTTTCAATATAATCGATATGCTGCTTCTTGTCCGGCGCTTTGACAGTAATATTTTTGAAATAGTGTCGAATGCCCAGACAGCACAGTTGAACAGCCAGCTCAGTGTCCATCGTGGTGATATTGGCCTGAATGAAGTCTTCTTTGACCTAAAGCAACAAAAAGAAGTGTCAGCCTCATTTTGTTAATTTCACGGGGGGGCAGCGCTTACCTGATCAAAATAATAGAAGCAAGTGGTTTTATCCTCATCGAACAGATCCTGAATACTGTTGGGCACATAGCGCACTCGCAGCTCCACTCGCCACACTCGATTGGTGATGACCCGTCGACCCTGGCCCTGATCCTGACGCTGCACCAGTTCACCCGCCTTGGCAGCCTCATCATTGTTGGGGCAGTCCACATTCGAACAGCCCGGGCTCAAGATGTGTGTCAGAACTTTGCTCATTGGTGTGGTCCGAGCCAGCCAAAGCTCCTCTTTGGTGATCATGTTCAGCATTCGACATGCGTAACGCTGAATGCTGGCCTGTGATTGGCCATCCCGATCCCGGCCAAAATCCTCTACGGTCTTCTTGATAACATGCAAAACTGTCTCATTCTCGCCAAATCGAATCGCCTTGAAGCTTTTGTTTGGCATATGCACATGGAGAACATAATCTTCGGCTGGCACTGTTTGAAGTTGAATAAAATTTGAAGAAATCAAATCAGGCACCTGGAGATTGAATGGCTACTTACTTACACTCATTGCAAATTGAAGACGGCGACTGATGATTGATTTGGCATTGGTTGAGGCTGGCTTCCGCTAGGTTCATATTCCACTTTAAAGATAAACTCTGCTACCTGTGCGATATCAAGACAAGAATTTTATGCAATACTGTTTTTTTCCAACTTTACTTCACAGGTGGGACTCAGACCAACCCTCCCCACTAGTCTCTCCCCTTGTATGAAATGAAATGGAACCACACCTAATAAACGTAAAGACCCCTCGACCAACAACCACTTACACTTCACAAAAAATGTGAACATAGAGCTATGGTCTCCCGATCGATTTAAATTGCAGCTTCAATCAATTATATATGCGAAATAAGACACTTTTAAATCGAAATTGTCCGCAGATAATGCATCGTATGTATAAATATATAGGGTTGTTGTTGTACTAGAGTTGTCAAGTCGCAAGTTGTCAATTAGAGATGGCAACTATCGAAACAACTATCGATAAGAATTCGATATAAAGTAAAAACTTTTTTTAACTGGAAGGAAATTTTCCCGCTGTTAGCCTTTAAAAACAGCCAGATATGACGGGATGTGGCCTTTATGTGGCCTTAAGTCTGATATGCCGTACATGTCGTTCCCAACTCCGTAAGCAGAGATATGAATGAAAATGTGGGAAGGCGATTTTTCAACTTGATATTATTAATGCCTGCAATACATATTAAATTAAATCAATAGATTATGCATTTCTTAACAAGTGTGCATTTACAGATTTTTGATTTTGTTGCTAAAAAAAAAGAGAAAATAGAAAAATAAAAATTGTTCCCGTGTTCCATTTGCCATTGCTATCTTGACGGACATCGACTATCGAAACAACTATCGATAATCTGGAAAGAGGCCTGAGTGGTCGATATGTTTATTTTTAGTGTGACCAGTCTCACTACATTTTTCCAACCGAGAAGCCAACCTCTGTCCATTGTGCATAAAACAAATTGTTATTAAAGATCCAATTCATTGTTGTACAGGTGCTGGCCTTAAAGAGTTATCCAAAAATATACGCAGTGCAAGTGAACCAAAATCCATTAAACAGAACTAATTTTACCTTTGCCCACTCTCCCACGTCTACAACGCCTAGGTACAGGCACAGTGGCTAAAAAATGTCGGATTCGGAAGTGAGCAATATGTCGGACAGTGGATCCGAAGATGGATCGATATCCAACAAGTCACAGCGCAGTGCTCGCTCAAAGTCTGGTTTTCGCTCAAGATCACGCTCCAGATCGATGTCCAGATCCTCGCGTTCACGTTCACGCTCTCAGTCGGGACATTCGGGATCCGGTTCGGACTCACCTCAAGCGCGTGGACATCGTCGTAAAAGCGAGGAATCTGGCGAGGAGGAGGAAGAGCCCCCAGGCGAAGACATTGACTCTGAGGAGTATGAAGAAGAGGAGAACGATGATCATCCCAGAAAGAAAAAGAAAAAAGAACGTTTCGGTGGTTTTATTATAGACGAAGCTGAAGTGGACGATGAGGTAAGTTAATGAAATAAGATAAATCCCTTGAACTAAACTTGCACTTCTAAAGGTGGATGAGGATGATGAATGGGAAGAGGGTGCCAATGAGATTGGCATTGTGGGCAATGAAATTGACGAACTGGGCCCCACCGCCAGAGACATAGAAATTAGACGACGTGGCACCAACCTCTGGGAGTAAGTGAATTGACTGATTTGCTAAGGAATTCCTTAATAATTTTATGGCCTTACAGCACCCAAAAGGAGGATGAAATCGAGGAGTATCTACGCAAAAAGTATGCCGATGAGTCCATTGTAAAACGTCACTTTGGCGATGGTGGCGAGGAAATGTCTGATGAAATCACTCAACAAACACTCTTGCCGGGCATCAAGTAAGTTCACAATTAAAAGACCCTCCACCCCTCAGTCGAACTAATGCCCATGTCTTCATAACAGAGATCCCAATTTGTGGATGGTAAAATGTCGCATTGGAGAGGAGAAGGCCACGGCCTTGCTTTTGATGAGGAAATTTCTAACCTACTTGAATACGGATGATCCATTGCAAATCAAATCCATTATAGCCCCCGAGGGTGTCAAGGGATACATCTATTTGGAGGCCTATAAGCAGACGCATGTCAAGACCTGTATAGAAAATGTGGGCAATTTGCGTATGGGCAAATGGAAACAGGAAATGGTGCCCATTAAAGAAATGACAGATGTGCTGAAGGTGGTCAAGGAGCAGGTGGGACTTAAGGTCAAGCAATGGGTGCGTCTTAAGCGTGGCCTATACAAGGATGATATTGCACAAGTGGACTATGTGGATTTGGCACAAAATCAAGTGCATCTAAAACTATTGCCACGCATTGACTATACACGAAATCGTGGAGCCTTGAGAACAACTGCCACGGTGGGTAAAATGAAGGAGATTGTGCTAGATTGGAACTAATTTTGATTTACAGGAAACTGATGATAGCAAGCGCAAGAAGAAACGTCGTCCACCAGCCAAACCATTTGATCCAGAGGCGGTTAGGTAAGCCCCAGCTTTTTCCTAGAACGAAATTTCTTTTAACCCTTGTTATACTCTGTACCGAAGGTACAAAGAGTAAATTGGGTTTGTGCAGCCAGAAGGAAGCATTTCCGACCCTATAAAGTATATATATTCTTGATCAGCATCAACAGCCGAGTCTATAAAGCCATGTCCGTTTGTCCGTATGAAAGCTGAGATCTCAGAGATGGTAAGAGCTAGAGGTTTGAAGTGTATGGAACATATAATTCTTATACTTGCAGGCAGATCAAGTTTAGTTTTGATTTTTGCCAAGCCCCCTGCTTCCCCCGCAAATTGAAAAAACCTCATATCTTCCACAATTTTGGAGTTCGGTTGTTCGAACCTTTTAGACATATATTCTTCCAATCATTACCTATCGAGCCCTCATACATCGTTTTCCGATCAGATGAGCGATATTCAAGTTATAAGCAAATCAAATAATTGCGCTGGGCAGCACTGCCCGTAATCGTGATGGGCAGCACTTGCACATTTTGTGTGACCCCACACTTTATAAATATCAGTTATATACAAACAGGTACAGAGTATATTACAGTCGGGCTTGACCGACTTTCTTACTTTAATTTCGGTACGATGATTTTCTAGTAGGGGTAAAATTCCATTTGAAAATAACGCGTAACGGATAACGCATAACGCCAAGCAATTGCCTGGCCAACCATTGCTACTTGATCATGGGCATTTAACCAATGTGGATAAGTAGTGTTGGAATGGAAGCAAGGGCCTGACCAACCATAGTAGTAGTAGTAGTTTAGCACAGGACAGGGATGGGGGATCTGGGATCAGCGATCTGGGATCGGGGATCAAGGACTTGGGATCAGTGACAATGGATCTGGGATTTGGGCTCTGGGATCAGGGATTAGGGATCAGTGACAAGAGATCTGGGATTTGGGATGGGAGATCAGAGATTTGGGATGGGGGATCTGGGATCAGTGGTCTAATTTTGGGCTCTGGGATCTAGGATCAGGGACATGGGAGCTGGGATTTGGAATCAGGGATTTGGGATCGGGGATTAGGGATCAGTGACAAGGGATCTGGAATCAGGGATTAGGGATCAGTGACAAGAGATCTGGGATTTGGGATCTGGGATCAGGGGTCTAAGATTTGGGATGGGGGATCTGGGATCTAGGATCAGGGCCCTAGGATCAGGGCCCTAGGATCAGGGACAAGGAAGCTGGGATTTGGAATCAGGGATCTGGGATTAGGGATCAGTGACAAGGGATCTGGGATCAGGGATCTGGGATCAGGAACTTGGGATGGGGGCTTTGGTATCAGGGGTCTAAGATTTGGGATCTGGGGTCTAAGATTTAGGATGGGGGATTTGGGCTCTGGGATCAGGGACAAAGGAGCTGGAATAAGGGATTAGGGATCAGTCACAAGGGATTTGGGCCCTGGGATCAGGGACAAGTGATCTGGGATCAGGAACTTGGGATGGGGGCTTTGGGATGGGGGGTCAGGGTCTAAGATTTGGGATGGGGGATCTGGGATTTGGGATCAGGGACAAGGGAGCTGGGATTTGAAATCTGGGATAAGGGATCAGTGACACGGGATCTGGGATCAGGAACTTGGGATGAGGTTTTTGGGATGGGGGGCCTGGGATCAGGGGTCTAAGACTTGGGATGGGGGATCTGGGACCTGGGATCAGGGAGTTGGGATTTGGAATCAGGGATCTGCGATATGGAATCAGGGATTTGCGATCTGGGATAAGGGATCTAGGATCAGGGATTAGGAACAAGGGATCTGGGATTTGGGCTCTGGAATCAGGGATCTGGGATCATGAATCTGGGATCTCTGATCTGGAATCAGGGATTTAGGATCTAGAATCTCGGATCTGGGAACTGTGATCAGAGATTTGAAATGGGGGATCTGGGATCAGGGATTTCGGATGGGGGATTACAGATCTGGAATCTGGGACACTGTTTTCCAAGCCAACCGTGGCATTTCCCACGGTATATAAACTTTTTTCATTTAACATGTTTCACATCAAAGCCTCACCTCAAACCACACTCACACTTTTATTTTCTACAGGGCCATTGGCGGTGAAGTGCACTCAGATGGTGATTTTTTGCTTTTCGAGGGAAATCGTTATTCTCGCAAGGGATTTCTTTACAAAAACTTTACCATGTCGGCCATACTATCTGATGGTGTTAAACCCACTTTGGCGGAGCTGGAACGCTTTGAGGAGGCACCCGAGGGTAAAAATTAATGATGGATTTGTAGTTGTCCATATACTTTAATCAAACTTTGCCCAAAACAGAGGTAAATCTGGAAATAATGGGCAGCGTCAAGGATGATCCCACCTCAGTTCATTCCTTTTCCATGGGCGATAATGTGGAAGTTTGTGTGGGTGATTTGGAGAATTTGCAAGCCAAGATAGTGGCCATTGATGGCACCATGATAACAGTTATGCCCAAGCATCAGGATCTTAAGGTAAGGATTGGAGATTAGAACGGAGTAACCAACCACTTACTTTGATTGTCTTTGGCAGGATCCGCTTATTTTCAAAGCCAGCGAATTGCGCAAATATTTTAAAACTGGCGACCATGCCCGAGTTTTGGCTGGACGTTATGAAGGCGAAACTGGTTTGATTATACGCGTAGAGCCTTCTCGAGTGGTGCTGGTATCAGATTTAACTAATCATGAACTGGAGGTTTTGCCACGGGATTTGCAATTGTGCTCGGATGTGGCCACTGGTGTGGATTGTCTGGGTCAGTTTCAATGGGGAGATTTGGTGCAATTGGAGTGAGTTCTTTGATTAAATCCCTTAATAGTTTTTTGATTAAGCTTTCTCCTTTCTTTAACAGCTCGCAAAATGTGGGTGTCATTGTGCGCCTGGAGCGTGAGAATTTCCATGTTTTGGGCATGAATGGCAAGTGTATTGAGTGTAAGCCCACTGCTTTGCATAAAAGACGCGAGAATCGTAACACGGTGGCTCTGGATGCTGATCAAAATCAAATACGCCGACGCGATATTGTTAAAGTTATGGAAGGTCCACATGCGGTAAGTGTAGCCTCCATCTGTGCAGGTTATATCAATTAAATTTGTGTTCTTGTAGGGACGCTCTGGAGAGATTAAGCATTTGTATCGCAGCTTGGCCTTCCTGCATTGCCGCATGTATACCGAAAATGGTGGCATATTTGTGTGCAAGACCCGACATCTGCAATTGGCCGGTGGCAGCAAAACAAATGTGAATAATGCCGGCACTTTGGGTGGCCTGGGATTCATGTCACCGCGTATACAATCGCCCATGCATCCTTCGGGTGGTCGTGGTGCTCGTGGTGGAGCACGTGGCGGACGTGGTGGCTTCCGTGTAACCAGAGATCGTGAAATTTTGGGCAAAACCATCAAAATTAGTGGTGGACCATACAAAGGTAGCTTATTCCTCTTCTTCAAGTATCCTGTTATTAACTGCCTCTTCAATTTCAGGCGCTGTGGGTATTGTCAAGGATGCCACCGAGAGCACCGCTCGCGTTGAATTGCATACCTCTTGCCAGACCATTTCAGTGGATCGCAATCATATTGCCATTGTGGGTGTACCCGGCAAGGAGGGCAGTGTATCCACCTATGGACGCACACCGGCACGCACACCCGGCTATGGTGCACAAACACCCAGCTATACCGCTGCTGGCTCCAAAACACCTTTGGTGGGCAGTCAGACCCCCAACTGGGATACAGATACACGTACTCCTTATGGTACCATGACACCATCGCATGATGGCAGCATGACTCCACGTCATGGAGCTTGGGATCCCACGGCAAATACCACGCCCGCAAGGACTACTGACTTTGATTATTCGCTGGAGGAACCAAGTCCCAGTCCTGGCTACAATCCAAGTAAGAACTCACCCCTGTTCCAGTCTACAAATTTTACCATTTCTTGCTTCCAGGCACTCCCGGCTATCAAATGACCTCTCAGTTTGCTCCACAAACACCGGGCACTCTCTATGGATCAGACAGAAGCTACAGTCCTTTCAATCCCAGTCCCAGCCCGGCTCCATCTCCATATCCAGTTGGCTATATGAATACACCGTCGCCATCGACTTACTCGCCCAATACTCCCGGTGGTATACCACAATCGCCCTATAATCCCCAAACACCCGGTGCCAGCTTGGACTCTTCGATGGGCGACTGGTGCACCACTGATATCGAAGTACGCATTCACACTCACGATGACACCGATCTGGTGGGCCAAACTGGCATTATTCGTACAGTTTCAAATGGCGTGTGTTCGGTATTCTTGCGTCAAGAGGATCGTAGTGTGTCCATTGTCAGTGAACATTTGGCTCCCGTCCCTCCAAATAGTGGAGATGAGTTTAAGGTCATCTACGGCGAGGAAAGAGAGTCTGTGGGTAGAGTCTTGTCCAAGCAGGAGGGCGATGTGCTGGTCTGCAAGATAAACGATGAAGTCAAAATGATTCCAGTCAATCATTTGTGCAAGATGAAGTCCATTGACTAATCTCACTTAAATTTCAATGATTTTTCCCCTTATATAAAAAGTTAAACGTGTGTGTACTACAAAATATAATCAAAGTTTACAATAAAAGTGTCTATCAAGTTTTCGTAGTACACCATAAAAATTGTTGTTTAAAATTGGATAACTTGGCAGAACTATTTGGTGGTGGATTAACATGATCTGATCCGGGTGGTTAACAATTATTTTGTCGATACTTTTGTTATTATTTTTTATCGATCGTTAAAAAAAATGTATTAATTGCAGCCTGCAATTTGCAGGGGACACATTATTAAATTTTTAAAGCAGATCTGCCTTGCTAAACCCGAATATGTAGCAGATCCCGGCTGATCCTGTTAACTAATTGATTTTAAATAGTCTTTAGTCACTACTTAAAGTTAAAGCTTAAAATTTTTTTTTTTGTGGCTTTAATCACCGCGAGGATGATGATATGTTGGTCACAGTTTCGCAACCGTATAGACCAGTTACAAGGTGCGGTCTTGGCAAGGCGCGAGGCACTTCCAGAAAAGTTTCAAATTTGCGCGAATGTAAACAAACAGGTCAGCTGTTGTTGACACTTCCACGTCGCACACGGACGCACACCTTTAGCAATTAATCGATAGGTCGTGCTACCGATGACAGAACGCTTAGAGGTGGAACTGGATATAAGTTGCGGAATAGTCATATCGATATCACATGGTGGACCAGCCGTTACAATAGTTTGGAAATAAGTAGCATTTATTAAGGACTACAAAATTTGAAACGATCAAATTATAAATTTGTAGTTTCGGATAGGGACGGGAAAGATATTCCATGTTACCGCGGTTTCAAAGTGTTATTTTTCTGAATTAAATATCACACAGTTTAAAGTTTTTCTTTAAATTTATATATCACAATTTTAAGGAGACAGGAATTTTTCTGTTGACTTGCCATATCGTCGATTTGCCCCTATATTATATTTATTTTTTTTAATAGTAACTTCATTTTTCAGATACAATAAAATAAATACATTAGAATCAGGGCTGCACACCGGTTTGGACTGGAATCGCTTGGAAGTCGATGACTCCGGGATTCTTGATAAATCTAAGCGGAACCGAATCAAGAAATTTTTTTCGGCCGAACTGGAGCCGGAGCAGTGTCAAAAAGAGTTCGGTTAAAAAAAAAACTTTTCTATTAAGCTAATTTTTTTTGCTGGCTGTTTGAAACGTTAATTTTTCTATATATGTACGTAATGCAACAAAATGCATGTTTTTGTTTGTGGTTTTAACAAATGTAATTCGTCGACTGCGCAACAGATCCAACGTATTCCGACTTCGCTGCAGCGCTTTTGCCATACATACATAAATATATGCATGTTTTGATTTATTCTTTTAGGAAATGTAAATCGTCCGAATGCGAATGACCATTCATTGTTTTCTAAATTAGCGAAAATCTGAATTATTTTTGAACCAGGGATCGAACCTGAACCCGCTCCGTGAACCCTAACCCAAAAATGTTTCGCGGGTTCAACCCCGGAATGAACAGTTCCTGATTTTTTGGTGGTTTGCAGCCCTGATAAAATTTGAGTTGGTACGGAAGTCATAAAAAAATCTTCCTCATAACCTCATCCCTACAAACAAGAGCTTTTTAAAAAACATCATGAAGGTTGCATTACCCGATCTTAGTCTCCAGAAATTGTTTTCAGACACTCGTTGGATATGGGCATTTCTTTCTGACGTGACGTGACATTCGTACGATAAAATATAAAAAAAAATGAAAGAGACAAGTTTTTAAATTTTTTTTTATATTTTAGTAGTAATTCAAAAGCACTTTATTTAGAAAAAAAAAATTACAAGAATCGACCCAGAGGATTCAAAGAAATCAGTTAAAATATGCCCTGACGTGACGTTACTTAAAACGGAAGTGGGTTTTGACTTGGATAACAAAATTGCAAAACTCTGCGAATTGAGAAACTCTTTATGTATGAAACTTTTTCAGTTGCTTTTAGAATAATATAAGTTTATTTTCCAATTTACCAAACATAAAAATCATTTCTCGTTCTTTTTGTATTAGCTTTTTTATAACTGACGTGACGTTACTGACGTTACGTTATTTAAATTTCGTTTGCCAATTTTTTAGTGAAGAAAATTTTTCTAAAATGATTCGACGCAACAAAAAAATCAATTTTAATTGTAGCTAAACTTTTGCGAAAAGAGTGGAATTGCCCAATGACTCTGAGAGCTGTAAATTGAAAAAAGAAAATGCACTGAAAAACTGGCCAAAACGTAAATTTGTACTTTCTAGACACATATATCGCTATCTGTACTTAGGAAAGCTTTAAACTCGTTAATTAAAAATATTTTGCATATTTACTTTTTCTAAATCAAGTTAGATAAAACTTTTAATGAACTTTTAATTTTTCGGTCATGGTAGACTTTTCTGCGGAAATGCCCATATGTTACCATTGAGAAAAAGATAGAACTTATTGTAAAACTTATTCGGGATCTCTCCCCTCCACATTTATTGGAAATACTGACAATATTTTTTGAGTAATTTTAGGTCGTGATCTAGGAAAAAATTTGCTTAATCATTATAAAAGTATTTTAATAGACAATTTTCTTATTTAAGTTATTAATTTTTACTGTAAAATTATATTTATTTATATATTTTATTTATTTTTATTATTTTTTTAAATTTTATTTTTTTATATTTATATTTATTTATATTATTTATTAGAAATATTATTATAAAATATATTTATCTCCTGTTTTCATTTTAGCAAGCTTAAATTTGCATAAAAAACAGAAAGTTTCACTCTACGACTATCTATAACGTCGATAACGTTCAATATGTATTTTACTCTGCCCTTTATCTTAAGTTATTATCAAATAAACAAATAAATATTTTAATTATTCAAGTTTTCACGAACAACGTGTGAACTTTCGAAACAGTAACCAGTGTAAGCGCAAATCGAGTACAAAATCGATTTAACTGGTTCATAAATCGATGTTATCGAACTAGTTCACACGCGAACCAGTCAATTGGAGCTGACACTGAACTGTAACACGCCTCTTTCCTTTCTTTCCTACATACCATAATGACGGTAGGCTTATGAAAATTTTTAATGTCAAACAAATTGGAATGCATCGGCAATATATCTATGATATTTGTGCAAACAAAATGAACGGATGAGCTGTGCAGACCAGCCGTGTGTCGACTGCAATGATATTTTCTGTGAAAATGGCTTCAAAGTGACTAAAAAAATGCATTGATTGTTTCAGGCCATTGCTAAGTCAAAGAAGGAACCCAAAATCAAGCGGGATCCCGCCAAGAACCCGATGCGGGATCTGCACATCAGGAAGCTGTGCTTGAACATTTGCGTGGGTGAATCTGGTGATAGGCTGACCCGTGCCGCTAAGGTAAGTCTTTGATGGTGATTTTTGTTGTCTATGTGAAAATTGACCAAGATTAATTACAGGTGTTGGAGCAGCTGACCGGCCAACAGCCCGTGTTCTCCAAGGCCCGCTACACAGTGCGTTCCTTCGGCATTCGTCGTAATGAGAAGATCGCTGTCCACTGCACGGTGCGCGGCGCCAAGGCCGAGGAAATTCTGGAGCGCGGCTTGAAGGTGCGCGAATACGAGTTGAGACGTGACAATTTCTCTGCCACGGGCAACTTCGGTTTCGGTATTCAGGAGCACATCGATTTGGGCATCAAGTACGATCCCTCCATCGGTATCTATGGCTTGGACTTCTACGTCGTGTTGGGACGTCCAGGTAAGCAACTCGCATTTCCTGCTACGATCAAAGCAGTGTGCACTTAATTAGGTAGCTCTGTCAATTCAGACATTGATACTCAGTAAATGTGCACAAAGCAAAGAAGATGTGCTTAAATGGAATTGCCAACCCTCAAGCAATTTCCAGACGGTGCAATTTCAACATTAGAAAAATAATCTGCTCCTTCTATTACTCTTTTTAAATGCCAATGATTAATAACCTTTCTGTTTCTCTTACAGGTTACAATGTAGCCCACAGGAAACGCAAATCCGGCACCGTTGGCTTCCAACATCGCCTGACAAAGGAGGATGCCATGAAATGGTTCCAACAGAAATACGATGGTATCATTTTGAACAGCAAGAAGTAAACAAACGATAAAAACCGCCAATCGTATGCAAGTTTTTTTAAAATGAAAAATTCTACAATAAACCTGACTTCTGTCAAAATGTATTCAATGTGTTCATTTGTCCGGCTCAAAGGAAAGTTAACAAAATAGCTAGAGTCTACTTTTTCACATATATTCAGTCATCTGCGAGAAAAATTCCACACAACCAATCGGAGGAGTTGAACTGTTATGATATGTTTACATTGGTTCTTGAATTGACAAATCTTGTGCCTTGAAAATGAAAGGAATTTGACTCAAAAGGAAGCAATATAAACCCAGCCTTATATGAAGTTTTAAAAACATTTTAGTTTAAAAAAACGGGAATGTAATCTTTGAGTACCCAGTTCAAGGAAACCGGGAAGGTTACTTTTATTAATCAAGATTAACCAATTCAGGTAGAGTGGGGATTTTGGATTACCGTTACATTAAGTTCCCGGAAAATAATTTTCCTCCAGAAATTATGGACAGAGAGCAGATATTTAATAATTTGGAAATCCGGTACAGCTACTTTTATTAACCTAGGTTAAGATTTTGTGATTCTGCAGACAATCCGAATTTTCAGTATTTTTAAAGCAAATCATAACGAGCGATCTAAAAATGGTAAACGTCTAGCGAAAACTATCGTGGAGCAAGAAAGTTATGCCGGCACAGACCACATCAATGGACGATATTTAAATATGTTTTCTTGGTCAAATTTTAAACTATCAACCCGAATTGGGCCACAAAATCAAAGAGATGCATCCCGGATTAGTCAATCGCAGGGGTATCTGTTTCCATTATTAGAACACTCGACTGCATGCTCATCAAAGTGATTGGAACTGAATTGGAAAATAAAGGCCCATCCTCCGATCTTGCACCTTCAGATTTTCATTTGTTTTGATCATATCAATATTCTTTAAATGATAAAACAAACGATTCTAATGGGCCTGTCAAAATGCAATTGGTCCAGTTTTTTTTACCAATAAGAACGAGAAGTTCTAAGAGCGTTGAATCCTGCAGCTGCACAAAAGATGTTCCAAGGAGGTCAGACAAAACGGCCAATACATAATCGATTAAGGTTCATCCTTTATAAAATTAAATAGCCTCTAATGTTCATTGACTAAAAACGACATGAGTTTGTTGTCTATCCAAACTTTAAAGAAGAAATGAAATTTGTCTTCCATTACCTTTGACATTTTTAAATGAAAAAAAATAGAAGGCTAACATCGGCTATGCCGATGTTTAAAATACCCTTGCAGTTTTGACAGAAAAAATTTTCTCACTAGAACCAGTTTTTAGACCGATCGTTCCTATGGCAGCTATATGCTATAGTCATCCTATTTCTATAAATTTTTTCAGAATTGTGTGGAAGCATATGAAACTAATATATACCACGATTGGTGACGCTACGATGAAAAACAATAAAGTTTTTCTCACTAGAGTTAGTTTTTGGACCGATCGTTCGTATGGCAGCTATATGATATAGTCAACCGATCCATAGAAACAGACGGACGGACAGACGGAAATGAACTCAGCTCCTCATGCTGATCAAGAATATATATACTTTATGTGGTCGGAGATGCTTCCTTCTATGCGTTACAAACATAGTGACAATTTTAATATACCCTCTGCAAGGGTATAAAAACTAAAAAACCATATGAGGGAGAGACCCCCTTAAGTGGAAACCGAAACAGACCTATATGTTCTTAAATTTCAATGAGAATTATAGTCTCAGTCACACCAGCCAAAAGCTTATGGTCAAAATTTTCATTCGAAGCGAAGTCAATTAAAGGGTATCTCTAGTAGAACTCAAAGTTCAGAAACTGTTTCTGAACTGATTCAATCTGATCTTGCTATATCTGATACTGCGAACACCAGAGGCAGGAATAATATTCTAGGTTTAGTCGAACCAGCGAAGAGTAAAGTTGTTTGGTGGTTTATGGATAATAAAATTCTTGATAAAACCAAAGACACTTTTGGCTATATTGGAAAAATTATGTGGAAAATCGGCGACTTTATTAATAAGTACGTTTTCCCATTAATGGTTTATTCACATAAATACGGCTTGATTCGATGAAAGGTCATTATTTTATTCTTATTATACACTTGAAAAGTGTATATTAAATTTGCTGTATATAGCTGCTATAGGAACGATCGGTCGAAAAACGTGTTTTACTAAGAAAAGTTTTTTTTATGGTATAAAATTTTTATTATCAATGTTTTAAAAATTTTAAATATCTGATGTCTATATCCTTTTTATATTTTACCGGTTAAATCAGTTGGAGTAAAGTTTTTCAAGTATATTAAAACTTCGGCACAGTCGAAGTTAGCTTTGCCTTCTCGTTAATATTAATCAAGTCCAAAAGACCATATGCTAAGAGAGGTAAGGTCATTTTGCAATAAAAGATGTGAAACTGGATTGTCAAAAGAGGCTCATAGATAGCCTAAAGTCGTCGGCGATTTGAGTTGAAATACACTTTAGGGAAAGATACGAAATCGATATCATACACTGCCGATGGACTAAGTATATTTTGAACTAGCAAAAGCTGGTTAAAAAGTACACTAAGCATCATGATTCAACGATTTAAAGGTGTATTATCAGGCCTGTTCCCGTTTCCTAATCCGATCGATCGGAATTGGTAAGAGATCTGATTTCCAACAAAGAAATATATAAAACAGTTCAAACAAATTACCATCTAGGCAGTTGATAAAAGATAAATGGAAATTGGAAATTAAAAGCGGCATCACTCAATCGGTTTGTAGAATAGGGAACAGTTACCAATTCCGATTCGGGATATTTTGATCGAAATCGAAAATGAGAACAGGCCTAAATGTAATAAGTAAATGTAATACCTTTTTGCTTTCTTTGCCCCAATGGAAAGAATTTTAAGAATTCTAAGTGACGAAATATTTGAAAAAATTTTATGTTAAAAAATCGGAAAAGTAAATATTAAAAAAAAAATAAAAAAAAAATATATAGCATTAAATAAACTCAAAATTATAAATTTTCAACTTTTTTTTTGTATTGAATATAAAGTTTAAGAGTTTCTTATATCAATGTATGTTTCTTAGAATATTCGTTGTGAAGTAATATTACTTTAATTTCATTTTCAAAACTATAAAAAAAAATAGAAGGCTAACATCGGCTACGCCGATGTTTTAAATACCCTTGCAGTTTTTGAAAGGCGCTACCATTGATAACAAAAAAGTTTTTCTCACTAGAATTAGTTTTTGGACTGACCGTTTATATGGCAGCTATATGCTATAGTCATCCGATTTTGATAAATTTTTCCTGTATTATGTGAAAGCATATAAAACTATCATATACCAAGATTAGTGACGCTACGATGGAAAACAAAAAAGTTTTTCTAACTAGAACTTGATTTTGACCGATCGTTTATATGGCAGCTATATGATATAGTCATCCGATCCGGCCGATTCCGACAAATGTGCAGCCTATGTGTATTTAAAGACTTTTGCAAAGTTTGGTCAAGATAGCATAGAAACAGACGGACGGACATGGCTATATAGACTCAGCTCGTCATGCTGATCAAGAATATATATAGTTTATGGGGTCGGAGATGCTTCCTTCTATGCGTTACAAACATCGTGACAATTTTAATATACCCTCTGCAAGGGTATAAAAACTTAGAACCGAAACTGTATCGGTACAATGATTCGGTTCTTTTCGGTTCCAAAAATAAAGGTTCCGAAATACCTGTTCCCAAAAAATAAATAATAACGGTTTCGGTTTTGAGTTTCAATCGGTTCTTTTCGGTATACGGTTCGGGTTCCGGTTTGACACCCTGTTTAAAGGACTAATTTGCAAGGTACTTCTCTAGACCCTTTTACCTTACCTTAGAATAGTTTTAGTCATTTACCATGTTCCTTACGTAGGTTAAAATCTGGTTTCAGCTTATTCCAAAATTTACTGACTTATCAAAATTGTGCAAATTCAGCTGCACAGGTTAGAAGTCGTCCATTCAAGATGTGAATATATTTTGGCCTCATTCCACAACATTCATTTATTTCTCCATTCAATGTGCGTCAATGTCAGTCAAAGAGCTGAACTTGAAATTTCCTTTTGAGCATTGGATGGGCGGCAATACCACATCCGAAAGTTGAAGGTAACGGATAGCCAAAACTTACAATAAATCGATAATGGATGCCATGGCAACAACCATTTGAGCTAAGTGTGCAGGGCCAAACATAGCCAATGCTTCGAATACACCAGCAGGAGCTCTCTTCTCTAACATACTGGGAATAAACAAATTGAATATATATTAAATATGGGAATGCTGCATAATTTGGCCGATTTGATTAAGATTAAAAAGGATAAGATGACCATTTTGGTGTTGGGTCTAAACAATAGCGGTAAATCGACAATAATCAATCAGTTCAAGAAGACAAATGAGCAAAGTGTGATAATGGTGCCAACGGTGGGATTTATGATTGAACAGTTTTATAGTAAGTTGCTCAGGAATTAAACACTCCAAATGGATGAATAATAATAATAATAATCCTTAGCCATGGGTGTCAGTATAAAGGCAATCGATATGTCCGGTGCCACGCGTTACAGAAATCTATGGGAGCATCAATTTAAGAACTGTCAGGGTATAATTTATGTAATTGATTCCAGTGATCGCATGAGATTCGGTAAGTAGGCCAACCCTCTGTCCTTACCTTTCACCTTAGTAATCTTTTTCCTTTTAGTTGTTGTCAAAGATGAACTCGAACTGGTGCTGCAACATCCCGACTTGTCCCATCGAAATGTGCCCATACTCTTTTATGGCAACAAATCTGATTTGGAGGATTCCCTCTCTAGTGTTAAAATAGCCGCAGGTTTAGATCAATTACCTTAACTAAAATATCCTTAAACGACTAACTTTCCCTTCATTTTGTGTAGCCTTAAGTTTGGAGAACATCAAGGAGAAACCCTGGCATATTTGCTCCAGCAATGCTGTATCCGGCGAGGGTCTGGGCGAGGGTGTACAGTGGCTGGTCCAGCAAATGCGTTTCGGCATGTTGACCAACAAGGATGGCACCAAAGTCAAGACCAAGCACATTAAATAAAAACTTAATAAAAATTCACATTTTATTTTAAAAGAAATAAACATCTCCAAAGACCAGAATTATTTACCACACTTAAAATGCAAAATACAATATCGACACATCCTATATATATTTCATGTTCCGTTGTTGCCGCCCTTTTAGTACAATTTGAAAATTTTTAACCGAAATTTCATTGTCTCTCCTCTTGCTCTTCATTTACTACAAATTAACACGGGCGAATTAAGTTTTTTATTTCAATTTGCTTTCGTTTTGTTGTTCTGTGTTTTAATCGTAAATAATATTATAAAGTTAACCAATAATTTAGCAATCTAAGAAATTAGCTGCCATCAAGAGTTCTAATGCGATTTCGGGTGCAATTGGAAATTCGGGTATCTCAGTTGAACTGTTGGTATAACGAACTTTGTAAGTGAAGTACATGCAAACCTTTTGCAGAACGTGTGACCTGAAAGTAGTAGAAAAAGAAAACAGTATTTAAAATATTGTCAAATTTAAAATTAATACATAACGTTTAAGCAAGAAAAACCTTGTTTCATATATTAATCCCATGTATTCCAGAAATCGGTTTCGACCCAAAAACGACCCAATTCCCATACGTCGAAAGCAATTTCTAGAGCACCTGAGAATATTCTGTTTCTTAGAATTTCGATATTTCTTTTAGTTTAAAAGATATATTGGTAAACCGATATTGCCACATTTTTGACGCCTAAGATCTTCAATGAAGAATATGCGGCTGTTGTCAAGACCCTTAGCATAATGGGACACGAATGTCACTGAACTTGATATTTTAAACGCTCATTTTTCGAAACCACGTTTTTCGATCTGGATTATATAAGAATTCACAGAAAACGTTCAAATTTATATGGAATGATCAGGACAGGTGTGGCTAGCGCTGAAACAAAGATATTTGAATAAGGTCTATTATTTTTTTTATTATTCAACAAATAAGACGAAAAAAATTTGTTTTTTTTTTTTAATTTTCAAATAATCAAAAAAAAAACAAATATCCTTGTTTCGCGACATCCTTACGGGTTAAAATACTTTTTGATTTTGGATCAGCCAATATCCCTGAATCGTGGTCGCCAATGGACTTTCTTGCAGGGAATCAAACCGAATCGAATTTCGGTTCCGGTTTTGGTACGTACCAAAACTAATGTTTCGGTAAAAGGTTTTGTTTAGGTTCTAGTTTATTTCGTTATTCGGTTCCGTAGCGGTACCTTGGTTTTTATTTCGGTATACCGGTACGTACCGGTATAATTTAGAAATCCTTTAAGCCGAATATATAATAGAACCAGTAGCAACCTACACAACAGAATGTATAAGGAAGGAAAATTAAATATAATAAATTTTACCCCCCCAAAACAGATGTCCTAAGAATACTTGTGTAACTGGAAGAGCAAGGAGAACTTTTGATATCTGATGGAATGTTAAATACACAGTATGAAATAACTTTACCGATCACAATTTAACCCTGCTGTTAGGTTAAGCCCATTTGGTCCAATTATTAATTCGTTTCCTTTGTAAATGCAAAAATAATGGATATTTTAATATTTGGAAATTATTGAACCAAAATAGATACAAACAAATAAGATGGAACTGTTATTTTAATTGAAAATTTTAGTATATACTAGATGGTCCCTTAAAAGTTTTTGCTAACCTTTGCCCTGCGTTTAATTCTGAGGAAACCCCTGATTAAAGAAATAAAACTGAAATAACAAAAAAAACTTAGAGCCGAATCTGTACCGGTACAATGTTTCGGTTCTTTTCGGTCATTTCGGTTCCAAAAATAAAGGTTCCGAAATACCGGTTCACAAAAAATAAGTAATAACGGTTCCGGTTCTGAGTTTCAATCGGTTCTTTTCGGTATACGGTTCCGGTTTAACACTCTGCTTTCTTGTTTTCACTAAGCTCACTTTCGATTACTTTTCGATATTTTGATTAAAAAATAATTCTAACAATAAATATTTGTTAAAAAAAATGTAAATTTCTAGATATCGTGTTTTTGAGAAAAAAAAATTTCGCAAAAATTGTGAACAATGAGGCCGTTAATCAGTGGTCCAAATGGGTCCGCTGTTGAAATATATTTATAGACAAACACATATGTGTAATTCCATGTGAAGATAGCCAACTAAATTTTTTTTTGTTTTAAAAAAAATCACTATCCGCTGTTCAAAGTTCTACACATCGAGAATATAATCCTAGAACATTAAACTAACAAAAATAATAGCATCGTAACAGTGCATCCTTTTCTTCTTTTATCAAGAAACCATTAAAAAACGACGAACATAAGACCTATTTTTTTTTAACCTCGTATTTTTTCTCGGATAGAAGGCACGATAATAGTAAATTCACAATTTGGTTCGCTTAAAGCGGATGCACCGTTGTGACCTGGGCAGCAAACAGTTCCGGAACCCTTAAAAACCGGTTCGAGTTTTTTAAGTAACCGAACATCTTACATTTTTGACCCCTCGAACCTGAACCCGAACCGGACCACATTTTCAAAAGAAAAAGTGTTCGGTTCACAATAATAAGTCATTTTAAAAACATAAGAAATTCTTAATGAAATTATTCAAAATTAATCTTTAAAGAGTCACTACGGCTTATTGTTAAGAAAGCTAATATAAGAGCAATGGAAGTAAATTCTATCAATAATGTTATAGATTCATTCGAAAATTTTCATATATTAAACATTTTGGAATATATATAAAAACGCAAAAAAAATCGAAAAAAACAAGCTATCCGAGGTCCGAACCAAAATAATGGGTTTAGAGGATCCAGGAACTGGTCCGCGAACTTATCTCAAAGATTCCTCACGGGTTCGAAACTCCGAACCGGACCGCCTTCAAAATATTAGAGGTTTGCAGGATTGTTTGTTACGCAATAATTTTTTAAGATCTATGTTCTTATTTTTTCAATTTAATACATAACTTACAAAAAAAATTAAAAAAAAAAGAGTTAAAGTCACTTGGAATAACCCCATTTTATGGAATTTAGTGCGTTTTGATCAGGGAAGCAAACCACACGGAAATGATGTCTGATGCGGTTTATTGGTTCACAGAAACCATGGGCTCATTTCGAAACATGGGTTTTAGTAGCTAACTGATCATGGTTTTAGTTCAATTCAGTTTGATTCACAAAAGTAGTTTCAAGAACGAGTACGAGGTTTTTATAACAGGCATCAAACTTTATCCAACTCTTCTTGAAATGTACCTAACCAAATCAAAACTCTCTTATCAGTTTCTCATGAGTTTTTTGAAAGCCAACTCACAACTTCCTGAGGTATTTCTCAGCCATCTCATATGAGATCTCAGACAGCTTTACTGGAATAATCCGCAAAGATTCCATGCGGTCTCCTCTATTTCCATATAATTTTTTGAAAGGGACTCTGTCAATCATCCTAAGATAATTTAGACGGAGTGTTTGTTTCAGCTAAATTTTTATCAAAATTTGGGAAAATGCCTGTGGGACCTTAGCGCTCATATTGGGAGCGCTCCGGAAACGGTCCTAAGAGGTGTAGTTGTGGGAGTCCCTTTTAAATCCAGCTAATGAGTGTTCCGCATTCGGTTGGCTGGGAAGCGACTTCTTTCAGGCAAAGATGTCAATACATATATGTTTATAACAAGTGTATGTATGTTTGGTTGTTCCATTCGATGTTCAAGAAATGATCGATCATTAAAAAGTCGAAGAATATATCCCAAATGTGTAAACCGATTCGAAAGCTTTTTAAACACGGTTCAGAAATCAGAAGTAATTAAAGCTATAAACTTAAACCGGCTCAAAAGTGACCATTTCTTTAAAATTATTTAATCTATGGCATTTTACTGGTTTAAGTTAGACATTTTGCTGGTTCAAGACGGTTTAAAAGTGGTTCAAGTGGTTCCAGAACCGAACTTCTCACAGAGGCCCGTATAAAAATGGCTTTAAAGCCCGTCCCAGACCCGCTTTTAGTATGTTTTTTTTTAAATTGATGAACTCCTGAACCTTAAGCCCTCTCTTTGATTCAAAATATTACATAAAGGCTTCTTTTTGAGCAACCATATTGTTTTTTGAGCAATTCCATGATCAAAATTGTGATAAAGTATTGGATCGGTGAATCATTTAGTGACGACACGTATCAAACATTATATATAAATTCGCCATATTTTGGTTTTAGGATTTTGAGAAGGATTTGAAATGCAACCACTTTGTAAAATGGTGACATAATTCAAATTTATTTAGACAATTAAGCCGGTTGTCTCTCGATTCTATAAACATCCGGTTTTTTTTTACTTCAGATTATCCATGGCTAGTGGCTAATTGCAACGTGTCCAAGTGACAAAATCTAGGTAAGCCAATATCAGCAAAGTGTTTGAGAACCGGGTAGCCCTTGAAATAGCTTTAACGATAATTTTCTAAGTATTAAAAATAAAACTGTAATCGCATATTTAACGATCACCCCTCGCACCTAATGTACAAGTCATGTCATTCAGCTGTGATGGACATACATACATACATACATTTTATATGTATATTTGCACATACAAAAGTCGTGTTCGTCGCCGGTCAATAGGTCACCCCCACCCCCGATTGTCGTCATCCACATGAACATCTCGGAGCTAGCAACTGCATCGAGACGCTTTGCGAGTGCGAAAACTTACGGTATTTCCCGGAAGTGCACTTCATTAGCCTCATTTTCAGCAAATTGTCCTGGGCCGGATAACATAGCCTTGATGGTGCCAGAGGTGAGAGCGTGTTCGCGTTTTACAATAAATTCATGGCCGTCGGATGAAATTAGTTTCACATACATGGCGTCCGGCCCCTCACAACCGCCATAGATCTTGTCGCTGCGCTGCTCATCCATTGCTATCATCTGTGGAGCGTTTTTTTCAAAATAGTGGCAAAAATCGAGTATGAGCCTTTTTTTTTTTACTTATTATTTATATTTTATCTTACTTGTCAAAAATCAGTCAGTGACACTCTCACACACTCACACACACATCAGAGATGAGCTGAAATTTACAAAGGTACCCGGCGTTACGCGTCACGAGTATTTGCGTGTAACGAGTCAAAAATAACATGTCTTGGCTTTAGAGATGGTCGTGGGGCGGCACAAAATAGCATGGGTATTTTTTAATTTAAATTTTAGCTAGGCAGTTTTCGAAACCTAAACGTATAAAACTATACAAAACAGAGTCAAAAAAGAATAAAAAATTAATTTCTTTTTTGGAGAGTTTATAATGAATTTTGGGAATTGCTTTCCGCACTTGAACTGGTTCAAACTGGTTCTGAACCAGTTTTGAAAAGAAAAAATAATAATAATATGTTCCTATATTTAAAATGATTAATAAAATTGGTCTATTTTTGTTTTGTTTTTGGAACAATACGACATTGATTTTAAATCGTCTGTCGGGAGAAAATATTTAACTCCGAATATTAAACAATTTATGAGCTAAAGCTTTGAACAACTTTTGTACCGGTTCAAACTGATTCGAAACCGGGTTTAAGCCGGGGAAAATATTAAAGCAAGCACATTTTTCTGTCCTAATTTATATAGCTTTGTATAGCCGCCATAGAAGCCCCGCAAATACTTTATAAAAATCGGTCTAAAGTCGATGGAATGAGAAATTTTTATCAAAATTATAAATAATTTCATTAATTTATTTCCCCAGTAGAGCTTACAATACGAATTTTACATACATTAGTTTAAAATCAAGGTTTTTCTATAAAAACCACTCCCATACATGCCTTAAAGAGTTTTTTACCTTAAAACCAGACAGATTTTTTCAAATTAAATATTGATTTTTCATTTATTTGTTCCATAACCCAATTTTTTGAACTAGTAAGCGGATTTTTCTAAACAAATTTTCATTCAGAGCGACCCAAAAATAACATTTGGCCTTGAACCCAAGCTAAGCCCTCTTTTCCAACTTTTTAAGTAGGTTTGCAAAATTGGGAAATGATAACTTTTATATTTATTTGGTCGAGCTCAAACCCCGTTTTTTATATAGATCGGTTCAAAAATAACGATAAGCTTACACTTTATACCTTGAAGATGGATTTTTTCAACTTTCCTACAGATCTGTAGATAAAAAACCGCATTATTTTTGATTACTTTTCAATTAAATTGGTCCATCGATCTCAAACCCCGTTTTTATATATAGATCGGTTCAAAAATAACGATTAGCTTACACTTTATACCTTGAAGTTGGATTTTTTCCGACTTTCTTACAGATCTGCAGATAAATAAAGCCTTAGATCCATTTCTACCCTCCATTTTCCGTCGTTCAAATTGTAGGACTAAATTCAGATTTATTTGCTCCCTATTCCATTTTCCGACCTTGGAGGTGGATTTACCAAAATTTTCCAGTCGAATGTCTAATTGTTTGACATTTAACGGTCACAAACCGAGTTTCAAGTTAATAAACCGTATTTCGTTCAGATCGGATCAACGTAACCCGCTCCCTACCACCATTTTCCGATCTTAGAGGTGGATTTTCCAAAATTATCTCGTCGAATGTCTAATTGTTTGACATTTAACGGTCACAAACCGAGTTTCAAGTTAATAAACCGTATTTCATTCAGATCGGCTCAACGGAACCCGCTCAATATCCCCATTTTCCGACCTTGAAGGTGGATTTTCCGAAATCTGTTAGTCACATGTCTTATTATTTCACATTTAACGGTCACAAACCGGGATTCAAGTTAATCGGATGAAAAATAGCTATGTCCTTACACAACTTTACGGCGGATTTTCCGAAATCGAAAAAAATTGTGTCCAATTTTTTCGCATACTTTGCCTAAAAACCGAGTTTCAAGACTAACAAATGAAAATAAACAAAGTTTTACGGACATTTTCCGCCCCTTGGGGTTGGTATTTTCCATAAACCAGCCTGAACTCCCACTCAGACCTCCGCTTAGAATATGTGACAATATATTCCACCCCCCAAAAGACCCAGAAACGTTTGAAACGCTGCCACTTAGACTTGTGAACAAAATTGGGATCCGACTTTATTGATTACGTTGTTAAAAGAACAAACATTTTACAACTGAAGAAGTTTTGTTCTCGGGGTTTTTTTTTTTTATTTTTCGCAAAACATTTTGAGAGAGCGCCTGTTTAGTTCTCATCGACCTCAGCCTCTTGTTCCTCCTCGAATTCGGCATCCTCGTCGGCAGTGGCTTCCTGGTACTGCTGATACTCAGAGACCAGATCGTTCATGTTGCTCTCAGCCTCAGTGAACTCCATCTCATCCATGCCCTCGCCGGTGTACCAATGCAAGAAAGCCTTGCGACGGAACATAGCGGTGAACTGCTCGGAGATGCGCTTGAACAGCTCCTGAATGGCGGTCGAGTTGCCAATGAAGGTGGCAGACATTTTCAGGCCACGGGGCGGGATATCGCACACGGCGGTCTTCACATTGTTGGGGATCCATTCGACGAAGTACGAGCTGTTCTTGTTCTGAATGTTGAGCATCTGTTCGTCGACCTCCTTCATGGACATGCGACCACGGAAGATGGCGGCAACTGTCAGGTAGCGACCGTGACGAGGATCGCAGGCAGCCATCATGTTCTTGGCATCGAACATCTGTTGGGTCAGCTCGGGTACGGTGAGGGCGCGGTACTGCTGGGAGCCACGGGATGTGAGTGGAGCGAAGCCGGGCATGAAGAAATGCAGACGTGGGAATGGAACCATATTGACAGCAAGTTTGCGGAGATCAGCATTCAGTTGGCCGGGGAAGCGGAGGCACGTCGTCACACCAGACATGGTCAGTGAGACCAAATGGTTCAGGTCGCCATAAGTGGGGGTGGTCAGCTTGAGGGTGCGGAAGCAGATATCGTAGAGAGCCTCATTATCGATGCAGTAGGTCTCGTCTGTGTTCTCAACCAGCTGGTGCACCGACAGTGTGGCATTGTAGGGCTCCACCACGGTGTCCGACACCTTGGGCGAGGGCACAACCGAATATGTGTTCATGATTCTGTCGGGATATTCCTCACGGATCTTGGAAATCAGCAAGGTACCCATACCGGAGCCGGTGCCGCCGCCGAGGGAGTGTGTAAGCTGGAAGCCTTGAAGGCAATCGCAGGATTCAGCCTCTTTGCGGACAACATCGAGAACCGAATCAACCAGCTCAGCGCCCTCTGTGTAATGACCCTTGGCCCAATTGTTGCCAGCACCAGACTGACCGAACACAAAGTTATCGGGTCTGAAGATCTGACCGAATGGTCCCGACCGGACTGAGTCCATGGTGCCGGGTTCCAGATCGACCAGAACAGCACGTGGCACATATTTGCCACCGGACGCCTCATTGTAGTACACATTGATGCGCTCCAATTGCAGGTCGCTGTCACCATGATAGGCACCAGTGGCATCGATGCCATGCTCATCGGAGATGATCTCCCAGAACTGGAAAAAAGAGAAAAGAAAAAAGGAAGAAAATTATAAGTATTTAAGATATATATTGAGGTTATGGTTCAAAATCCTACGCTCGAGAAAAAGTTCTTTAAAAAAACTAAAAGTTCTTTAAAGAAGGAAACCTCCTCAACTTATCTAAGGATATTTTTACCATAGCAAACAGGATCGATTATTTATTTGTCCATTTTATTCGCAGGCAACGCCCCATTCTCGAATTTTCGAGCATTGCAATCAAATTGTCGGGAGAACAAAAAAAGGGCGGCTTCTCTTCTCTGCCACTAATTTTAGGTTCGAGCTGCGAGTTCTATGGTCTGTCCGTCTCGCGAACCATCGAACGTCAAAGCGCAAACGACGTTCAGTCCAGATTTCCCTAGAAAAAGTGCAAAATTCGTGTTCTGCAAAGGTTCCAGCAAGTTCGATAGACATTTTTACAATCGTTAGACGACTAAGAGTAAATCCGTTTTCAAAAGAGCTTTTTTTAAGAGCGCGAGAGCAGCACACACTGAAGCTGTTTTAACTGAGAAGAGAGCGCGTTGCACGGTCGCCTATTTTTACAATTATTACACAGGGATGCAAACTGGTTCTGCACTGAACCGAACCAAACCGCTATTTCGTGCTAATAAACTGAACCACGAACCGTTATCTCTCTTAAAATGATAAACCAAACCGAAAACCGTTAATAGAATCGGTTCTGGTTATTGCAACGACAATAACCTTCAGGTTAAAATAAGCATATGAAAATTTTGGTGATACTATTATGTAAGTATTAGCTGATTTTCGGTTAGGTTAGTTTATGTTGGGTGACCTCCATTAAGGGGAGTGGAACTTAGACCGAATTGTTCCACAGTGATGACATAACACCATGTGCACGCTTTCGGCTAACGTCAGTATAATCTCAAGAGTTTTTTCTGTCGGGTTGTATCAAAGGCAGGACAGTTTCTCATTTTGATTTTTCAACCTCTGGTCCGTACAAATTTTCTGTCTACCTTATATTAATTTTAACTTAGCGTTTGTAGAGGCATTGGTACGTGCTCATTTGGTTCCGAATACAGTCAGACATCTACTTAATTAGAGATGGAACTAATAGCAAGCGGCTGTATATCGGAATTTGAATAATAAGTAATTTAATTTCGAAAATAATTAAGAAAAGTTAATAAATTTTCGTATACTTAAAATTGGGGAAACTGGCCTGATGTCATAATACCCGTGAACCACTGAACCAAACCGAAACGGCGGTTCGGATAGCTCTAAAAATCATTTTCTTAACCGAACCAACGGTTTGTGAACTCTGTGAACCACTAACCCGAACCAGTCATAATTTTCGAGCTGTTTGCATTCCTAATAATACACCAAAGTCAACTTATCAAAATCCAGATCGAGTTGATTTTCTTTGTGACCAATAATTTTATCCAGATCGCCCATAACCATAACCAACTTTAGACTGTTGGCTATGTAGGGAAAATGCAAATGTGGCTCAACATCCATTATATGCTGTCAATCTTGTTCTCTTATCTAGCTTATGGTTTTTCAAACGCGCCTAGCGGTCAGCATGATATTGTCCAGACGATAAAAATTCCATTTAAATACAGCCGAAATCAATTAGGATTGAGTAAAGCTTTTAAATAGAAACTTTTTAAAGAAAGAGGAAAATACATTGAGGGAATCATGATGAAATAATAATCCAAAGCGAATTAACTGCTGTGAGCATGCAACTCCATAAAGAAGAAGGAAAATACCTTTAGGGGAATCATGAAGGAATAATCTCCAAAGCGAATTAACTATTGAGAAAACAAGCAACTCTCAAATGTTTCAGAAAAACAACTCTTATACGGGATACTATGGGCCTTAACAAGCAAAATAAATCATGGTCACATATGAATAGGAAGAGTTCCCACAGTTAAGTACCAAAAATTTAATAAAAATTTAATGGATCATAACTTTGATACACCCTTTTTTTTATTCCATTTATTTCCATTTTAATATAGTTGTAATTGGAGCTAAATAATAAGTAATAAAGCTAAATGACATAGTTTTCTATAAGCTGAATGCCAGACCATATGGTGTTGAAGAGAGCTAGGTTAACCTAGTCTAAACATGCTGATAGCAAACACCTGGTATTCATTCAGGAAATTGTAGTATTAGAGGGTAGGATTAAGCTTGGAAAACAAAGTTATTATTATAATTAAATTATTTTAATTTAAGTGGGAGACTTGGGGATTCAGTAGACCGAAGTTAAATAATAAAAGCGTAATCATCTTTGAGGAGTATTAAATCAGATGACATAGCAGAGTTGAAATTCGAATACGATCTAGATAATTATTTAAAAATAAATAGTTATTTCTGAAATTTTATTTGTAAATAATTTCAAATAAATAACGATCAGTCGAATAAAAATCTGAATAAAATTATTTTTTTTTAGCATTCGATTAATAACTGTTCGAATAAACATAGTCTTAACTTAAGCCTTAACAAGTTACAAAAGGACAAAGCCCGAAAAGACCCAGCCCCAAATCGATTTTAAACCGGAAAACCCACTCATTTTTCAAGTCTAGTCTAAAAGTTCAATTAAATTGTTCTCAAATATAAAGCTGTTAAAAGGAAGTTGCAATTTGGGCCAATAAGTAAGCAGCATAGACATACTGCAAGTACATATAAGGATCGAATTTGAGGTCTTATGCAGACAGAGGCAATTTCAAGTAAACCCATTTTGGGGGCCTCAATCAATTTAAGAATTTGTGACTCAAGTTCCAACTAAGCATACATACATACATATATATGTGGGTGTATATGCTTGAATGATGTAGGAGCCATAACAAGTTGTGTGTATGGGCCGAGCTCTGATTAACATACACATACATACATACATATATATATTGACGACGGCTCAGGCCTTACCATTTATGGTGGGCTTGATGAAGGCGACGACCATAACGTCATCTGCTGGAAGAGGTAGGCGCGCAGACAGACACTTAAAAGTGTGGGCAGCAGCTGTCGTTTTTGCTTCACTTGGCATTGGTTGCAGCAACCTCTGCCCCCACGCAGCAGCCAGCAATTGAAAATCATCAAATAGTTGTGCGACCTCAGACTTGGGCTTTTCTCTCAACAACAACAACAAAAAAAAAAGAGAACGCTTACATCATCGCTCAGCTCTCCTAAGCGACCATATGGCGCTTGAAATTGACTTTTTGGTAGGATATTACGTCAGACAAAAGTTTGGCTTGGTTGTTTATGTCAAGTAAACAAATAAAACAATTAACTAAATGAAGTTTATGAGAAAGTAGAGAGGGGAAAAATGCGTGGTTGGTTCCAGAGACAGACTCAGACCAGCCGGCGTCGGCAGCGGCTTACTCACACAGACATACATATACATGGGCACAACAAATACCAAGTTGCAGCTGCTGTTTTTTTTTAGCCTTGTTAAGGGTGGATTTTTCAACTTTTTTCAGGACATGATTATTGATTTCTTTTGGAAAAGACGAGAATGTGACAATGACGCAGCAAAAAATTGTACGCATGTGCAGGGAAAAACCGCACCCGCCTGGACTTTAATTATGTATGTATCATAAAATTCCTTTACCATGGAGATGAAGTTGAAGAGAGAGTGGGAGAGATAGAGAGAGAGCCCCGTTATTATGCTGAGTAAAAATAAATTAAAGTTGCATTTGTATATGAAAATAGCGTCATGAATAGAAAATAAACCAGAGATAAGATAGAGGCGCCGCCGGTTGGAAAGGGGAATACAAATTGAAAGTTGGTAGATTTTTGTGTGTACATATCGATCGTACTCTCTTATACACTGCGAATCGGTCAACAGCAACCGGTTCAGCCATTTTAGGAAAAAATGACGTCATGTTCTCTCTCTCACTACAAACATAGCGGCAAAAACCGGCCGACACACTTAGAGAGCAGAGAACTCAATTGTGTGTGCAAGTATGTATGTATAAAAGAAAATATAACCCTTCACTTAAGTTGCTTTCACATCAAGTCGGGGGGGAAAATGAAGAAAGTATTTTGATGACTCATGACCATGCATACATACAAACATAGAAATGTTAGTGTGCCTATGCGCCAAATGCAAGACACACCCAAATAATGTCAATGTCCCTCTAATCTAGTAAGCAGAGTTTAGGGCGTGGACAAAAACTGCAAGAGCATCTCACATCAACATTTCAGATGCCGGGGCTCTTATACATAAAAAATATATGTAAATGACTGTGTGTGTGTTTGTGTGCGCAAAAGCCGGTGGCCTCAATACAATTTTCTGCCACATGGACAGTGCAAAAATGACGCCATATTGGCAACTGTACTTCTCTTCTTAATTAAACTATTTAAAGCCATATTTAATAACATTGAACATACCTTGGCTCCGATCTGGTTGCCGCACTGACCAGCTTGGATGTGTACGATTTCTCTCATTTTGTACTTGTTTTAATTTTCTTCTGACTTTTTACTTAAAAATATCTTCTTTTGCTTTCAGCTGTCGAACACTTAACGCACTACTGTCCGCTTCACACGACGAATACTGTCTGAGCTTGTCACACGAATTCGCCGACCTTTTATATCCGCTGAATTCGCCGACAAGAGCTGAACCCCCCCGCCCTCACACAATTGAACATAAAACGTATATCGAAATACCGTGGGCAGAGAATGTTGTTATCGTTGGCGCTTGATTTGATTTGTTTGCTTGTATTTTGTAGTTTTAGTTTTTGTGAGACCACAAAAAGGTTTTATTTGAGTGTTTACATTTGATCAGGCAACTTATTGTCGTTCTGAATTTCGGCTGGTAAATATATCGATAAGTAGTGCTTGACAAATATCGATCGTTCATTTTGAAAAAAAGTTCACGGCGAATTCGTAAGCACTCAGGCGTTAGGCACTAAAACTGTGCGTTTCCTGCAAGCGTTAGGAAATTTATGGGACCTTCCAAAATTCCAACAACAGATGGCGTGGCGGTACAGATTTGAAGTAATAATAGGGTTGCCGAGTTCTTATATTACGAGGGAAAATTTAAATTCCTACATACTTTGACTTCTAGAAATCAATCAACCGCGTTGATTTTGTGAATGAAATGGCTCACCTATTGTAATCATTCAAAACAGTTGCGATAAAGAAACAAAACAGAAAATCCAAAATAAAAAATTATTTGCGGTTAATGTTAGTTAAGTTAATGCCTTTCAAGCTCGTTTCCCAAAGTAGCATATCTTAAATTTTCCTGTAAAAGACCTCGCACCGGCTGCAGACTACTTTACAGAGCCATTTCGAAGCTCCGTCGCTCCGTTTGTGCTGCTTGCTTAGCCAGCTGATGAAGGCGCGCGGTTTTGAGTTTCGAAGTCTTTTCGAAGTAATTTGCGGGGTTGAGATTTGTGTGTGTTAGAAGAGTGTGGATAGTGAGAGCTGCAATATTTTAATTGGTTTGTTCATACAAATTTTATTTGCGGTGTTTTTTGATAAAATTGACTAATGATAGAAGGAATGATATTGATAGAATTGTAACCCTTGAACATTTGCTCTTTGTTAAAATGTTGAAAAAGGCCCTATAAATGGTAAAAAATTGCAAAACAAAAATTAATTTTGTTTAATCGTTGGTGCGTTTTAAATTAAGTATTGCACAATTCAGATTGTTTAATTATTTTGCATATTTCTAGCCCAAAAACAGTTATATAAGTTGCGAAATTTAATTTTAACATGGGCAGTGTTAAAGTGACTGCGAAGCCAGCAGCGCTGTTAAGGTTCGACAGCACCGCTCTCGAACCCGCTCTCGAACTGCAGCGAATTTCAATATGTCCCCTTCTATAACATTGATATTTTTTTCTTTGGTTTGAACGTTCGATGGGGTGCCACTGAGGTTCGATGAGGTTCGATGAGGTTGAATGCTTAAATAATAAATTAATAATACGTATGAAACAAATTTTAACATTTTTATTTCAAATTGTATTATAAATATCAAATAAATATATCAAGAAAAATATTACTCCCCTGGTCTCTCATATATATTTAATTTTAATTTTTTAAATATAACTGACAGTTAAAAGCAGGGATTAATCCCGAAACGAATATCGGTTCCGATACCAGTTCCAGTACGTACCGAAATGAGAACTTCGGTTAAAGGTTTTATTTTGGTTTTCAGTTTATTTCGGCTTTCGGTTCCAATACGGTACCCAGATTTTCATTTCGGTATACCGGTACGTACCGGTACTAGTATCATTTTTTTTAATATTCAAAAATTTAAATTATTTCAAGATATCGAAAAAATTATTAAATATAATAGAACTAAAAAATTGAGTTCTAAGCATATCCAAAAAAAAAAGTTGTTTTATATATATACGGATTACTAGTCTTTTTTTTATTTTTGGACGAACAATTTCACTAAACGCTTACACGTACATATGTCAGCGCTTCCAGTGGTATTCCTACACTCAGAAAAATATTCCTTGAATTCAGGAATTCTTTATTCTTATGACGCCCAGACAAACTCGACTTAGTGCCATTTTTCATAAAGCTGACAAATATTTCTTAAAAATGGTTCGAAGTATTCCGATTTAAGATCTGCCGTATCTCCGCTAAAAATAGTAAAATACTCAAATATCAGGTATATCAGATCAAATACACAAAAACAGTTGGAAACATCTGATATTTAAGCAGATTTTTTTATGGCGATATTGGTTTTAAATCCAGAAACTTAATTTCTAAAATTTATCATTTTTTTAACATTTCTATTTTTAAGCGAGAGTTAGATTAAGAAATCCTTTACATTTAGAGGGCTTATATTTACCAAAGAAAAGTTTTTCCACTTTTTAGAAATTTTTTTTCTATATCTTTTAAATCTTAAAAAGAGAATTTGTTTCTGGTTGTTCTTAAGACTTTTTCCTGCGTGTATATATTGCTATTTTACCAGTTGAAATATTTATTTAAAATAATCATAAATCAATCGAATAAATAATAAGAAGCCGAAACAGTACCGGTACAAGCGTATGGTTCCGGTTTTTTCGGTTCCTATTTTAACGGTTTTCGGCATAAACGAACTAACCTAGACTGCTCGTTTGCTCAGTCCCTCTTCTCTGCCAGCACAGGCAGAATTTCTCTCTCTTTGAACGGTATGAGTTCGACTTGAACGGTACGTGTATGATGTGGGCCCACTAATTTGTACTGAAAATTAAGGCAACAGCTGTTCGCAACCTCAGTTCGACGCAGTTTTTTATGTCAAACCATCGAACCTTAGCGTTTTTCTCTCTCAACCCATCGAACGACAGCGTTTTTCTCTCTCAAACAATCGAACGTCAGCGTCGCAACCAAAAAAGCAGCGCAAACGTTCAGTCTAGATATCTCTAGTCTGTGTTTTCGGTTCTCAAAAAAATTTGAATATCGGTTCCGGTACGTGTCTTGAAACGGTTTATTTCGGTTAACGGTTCCGGTTACGGTATTATTCCCTGGTTCAAAGTTAACAAAGTGTTCGTAATGCAAATTTTGATCAGGTTTACGAGTGGGAATAAGTAATTGTTTTCCAAAATTTTAAGTTCGCGCCCATTTTAAATTTAAATAATTTTTTTCCCACCTATTATTCAATATTCAACAGCAATACAATTTGATTGAGAGAAGCTCGGATTGCCCCTTTTTTGGGCCTTTTCTTTTTTTTTATAATTCTTTTTTTCCATTTTTCCAATTCATGTTGAAGATATGTACGTGGCCAACCCATGAAAATTTGTTTCTTTATACGCCACTTGATGTCTTAAAGGAAACATTTTACTATTTCCCAGTCGTTACTTTCGCGCTAGGGCAACTTATTTCATTTTGATATTTCTACTGCACGTTTTGTTATAATAACAAAAATTTTAAATTGGAGACAATATGAATTGACTTTTGCTCTCAAAAATTATTCCAAGGGTACAAAAAGTAACATATCTTCAATTTTCCTTTATAAGACTACTTTACAGAGCCATTTTTAACATGAGCTTAACATAGAACAGTTGCAGGCAGGATTTTCTATGGAATGCAATCTCAGGGTGGCTAGCTTTACTTTTTCTGGGCACACTGCACATTTTGTAAGGAACAGCTGTGAACATCTGTTCGACGAAATCAAAATGAAATCAAATTCAAAAGCAAATCACTTTTAGGAATCCCTCTAGCAACTTATCAGTTTTACCATCGATTTTAAAGAGCTAATTAATAACATAATATGATAATGTTAACAAAAATATGTAAGCAAGTTCCCTTAAATCGAAAATTGTTTTTTTTATTTTGGCAGTGATTAGATCTCATACGATGTGCAAAGTAAGTAAGACCAATCCTAAGCTTTATTTTTTATCTTTAAAGAACCGGTAAAAATTTGTAAATTGGGTTATTATTTGCTTAAGTTTTGATATCTACCACTGGGGCACCACGTAAAAACGGCTAAAAAATAGATTAACAAAATTCTCTAGGTATAAAATTTGTCTGTTTGTGCTCAAATCTATCAGAAAACCCACATTTCCACAATTTTTATATTTTCGATTCAAATAAACCCGAACTAGTTCGCTCTGTTAACCGTAACAGCACTGCGTGCGATAGCTATCGATACCACTTACAGTGCATGTTATCGATGAATTTGCAACTCTACAACATGGCTGCCGTATTTTGTGTTAAGACGAAGACGTACACATACATACATATGTTGCTGCCAAAGTGGAAAAAATTGTAATTTTAATTTGCAAACTCTCTGTGTGTGTGTGTGTGTTTGTGGCAGTTTCAGCAGACTCTGGGTGCACCTGCTGCGCCCCGTCTGAGTGGACTAATTAGCCCCAGTTGCTAAATCTTAATATCAAGTTACCCCCACATCATAATCCACCCGAATATTGAAATAATAAAAAAATCTGATTGAAAGAAAAACCAGTGCTGCTGCGAGTGAGCAAGTGAGCGAGCGAGAGCGAGTGAGAAAGATATGTATTGCATTTGCATTTCGTTGTGTTTGTGTGTGTCCGTGGACTCTCTTCTTCGGTAAACGTCGGCCTTTCTACCTAAAAACCACTTGGCGTTTGGAAATTCGAAAATGAAATAAAAAAAAAGGAAATTAAATAATAACAAAATAATGCATTGCAATTACAACATCAATGAGATTCAGGCCTGAGCCCACGACCCGCTGGCAATAGTTACTTCTTCACGGACGTGGTAATTGTTCAGGAATTTGATTTTATTGGTAAGTATAAGTACATAGTGAGTGTGGTGAGTGGTGGAGAGGAAGTGGCCAGCGCCAACAGCTAGCAAATCAATACTTTAAGGGGCTGCCATTCCGTGCGCGTTCGCCGTTTCGTTAGTTTTTCTTTTCCCCATTCGTTGGCATCGCAAACGCCTTGTCCGCCGTCGCAGCCGCCCCCGCCCCCCTCCCACCAGCCGCCCCGTCACCGTGGCCCAAAGACAAAATAAACTCTGTGTGTGCGTGCTTGCTTTGTAATAACGAGTAAATTTTCTGCACATACAAAAAAAAAAAAAGAAAAGAAGACACAAAAACGAAGAAAAAAGAGACCGAATAAAGAAATTCACATAAATTTATGTAGAATTGTGCGTGTGTGAGTGTGTGTGTGTGCGCCAGAGTGTGCGTTAAAAAACAGTTGTTTTTAATAAAAAGGGAATTTGTTGTTGTTGTTGTACATATTTTTAGCAATTTCCAAGCTCCTTATTGAAATTATTTTTAACTAGCTAAAATGTTGCATTAAGTGATTAACTTTGGACAAGTAAAAAATATAACAGAAAAAAACATTACAAAAATATGAATAATGTAAGTATGTAATACTAAATGTGGGCGTCTTATGTAGGCCCATACACACACACACAGACAAACATACATACATATAGGTACATGAATCTATTATTTAAACTATTTAAGAGTCACACAAACACCCTTGTATACCGAAGTGTATGTTCCAAATATGACATTTATGTATTCTGATTTGTTACCAAAAAAAAAACTAATTTGCACGGGGGCGTGGCCCTACGAGTTATACACACAACAAGCACCGTTTTTTTTCCCTTTGTCCACCTGTCGATGGATTTATTGTGCTGTGTTAGGAAGGATTGAACAAAACAACAAAAAGTTTTGAATAAACTTTGAGTTTGTATTCCAAATCCCAACATAATCTTTTTCTTATCACCTAAAAAGTATTGCAGAGGATAAGCAGATAAATCCCAAATTTGCCATTTAATATCTTCCCGATCCGGCGGCAACGTCAACCCTCTTAACTTATAAAACAAAAAATAATTGCAACACCTGAGAACCGGTTTGCACTTGTTCTCTCTTCAAGAAAGGGTTCGGTGCGACAATTGATTTCAAAACCATTTTTTAAGAATCCACAATAAAACAGTACACTAAAAAGATTGATTATTTCCTGGACTGCAAACCCCTTACAATTGAAATCAGCGCAGCTTTCGGTGTTCAGTTCCGAGGAGCAGGTTCAGTAGGTCAGTGAACCTAGTTTCAGGTTTAAACTTTGGTACAGGAAATATATTTTTTTAAAAATTGTTAAGAAGGGTATTAAAAAGTTATGCTAATGTGTGTAACAGATAGCAGGATCTTTTCCAAGCATATATATTTATGATCAGCATCAACAGAAGAGTCGATTTAGCCATGTCACTCTGTCTTTCTGTCTGTATAAACAGATCTCAGAGATGGCAAGAGCTTTAGAACGTAGATTCCTTATATTTGCAAGTTTATCATAAAATTTTGGCCACGTCGCCTGCCTCTCCCGCAATTTGGATAAAAACTCATATGTCCCCTCATTTTTTAGGACCAATGTTCGGCCCTTAGATATATAATATTATGGTTATCATTGTTATTTATCGTTCCACCAAGTTTGGGAACCATCCAGATGAATGTTAGTGTAGTTAGTCAGCCACAGTCACAAAGTATATACACTTTACTAAGTTGATTGTTGCGCCACTAGAGATGGAATTGCATCCCATCCCGTCACGAACCAGAAATGTCCTGTACCGTTCCGCAAATCCCGGGAGTGTTAATATTGTCTGCCGACAAAGAAACTTAACTCTTTGAACCTTTCAAAAGTTATTTCAAAGTCAAAAACAGTACCACATAATGAAAAGAAGTTATTTCACAGAGCTTAATCAATGCAGTTTCACAGATGTCCTTTATTTGATACCTTACTTAACAGTTTCTGTACCACCAACCCGTATTCATGGATTGTGGATTCCATGTTAAAGCTCCAGCTTTCGGAACAATCCTTAAACATGACCAAAAAGTTAACAATTTGTTTTAAAATGTTATAGTCAATGTTGGACAGTCTTTTTACCTCATTTTTTTCCCCATAAGAAGAGTCTGAACATCTGTGAACGAATCGAAAATACTATTAAGAGATTTGAACATTTTACTGTGAAGTACAGAGTGTTTAATTCTGTAACGTTCCCTTTATCAAATAGATCTGTCATGACCAGGATTAAATTGTGGCATGCATATGGTATTCTGTTGTAATGCTTAAAATCTGCTTTAATATTGGCACCAAGGCGGCAAACCTCCATAATTTTAGATGAGGTTCGGTTCGGGGGTTCGAACTCGGGAGGAATCTTTAGGTTCGGTTCGCGGAAGGTTTATTGCAACCCCTAAACCACAAATTTTGGTTGGAACCTTGGTTCACTTGAAAACAAAACAATATTTAGTTCTAATGACTTGCTTAAACTTTTGAATGGGTTTCAAGAAAAGTAAATTCGTCATTTTTAAAACTTTCTTAATTTAAGTCGCAAATAAGGAAGTACTTAATATAGGTTCGGGATCAGGTTCGAGGGGTCAAAAAGGGGTAAGAAGTTTGGTTTGGGCAATCCATTAAACCCGAACCGGTTCTCTGGGGGTCGGTTCCGGACCGGCTTGCAGCCTTGATTGTTTTTAGTTAGTTAATAGATAAGGTCACTAACTTAAAGAAGAAGCTATAAATTTTGTAAAGTAAAGGTTCACCTTAGGCTGAGAACGACAAGTCACAGCCGTATACATATCGAGCTCTAATCCCGAAAATAATGTAAGCGCCAAAAAAAAAATTTTTTAAGATTGTTTTTTTTTTTAGATGTATATGACATTGCTTATCATATTTGCATTAACAGAATTTTTATCGAAAAAATGGCGCTGACGTTATTGTTGCGGTTAGGGTCCACTATATTCTCCGTTAATCTTATTAATCCCCAGGGAGCTCTTAATACTGAACTATGTGTGTATATCGATTGATTAGTAGAGTTTGAATCTTAAGTCTTCTTGTACTCAGGGTGGGACAATGACGGAGAAGGTATTGTACCATTTTCTCCTCTGCTCTATCAGCTGCATGTCTGCCAATAAGACAGTGACCCGTCAGCTTCTCTACCAAAAGCGATATGTGTTTCCTTCTGTGTTGGAATGTTTTAAGTTTTATGTAGGCCGCGTAGGAGGATTGGTTTTTTCCCCGATTCCCCGGAAGGGTGTCAAGCCGGAATCCGTACCGGAACCGTATACCGATTGAAACTCAGAACCAGAACCGATATTTTTATTTTTTTGAGAACCGGTATTTCGGAACCTTTATTTTTGGAACCGAAATGACCGAAAAGAACCGGAACATTGTACCGGTACAGTTTCGGTTCTGAGTTTTTATACACTTGAAAAGTGTATATTAATTTTGCCCAAAAGCTTGTAACGCATAGAAATATTCATTTCCGACCCAATGAACTATATATATTCTTGATCGTCCGTCCGTTTGTCCGTCTGTCCGTCCGTCCGTCTGTCTGATTCTACGCGAACTAGTCCCTCAGTTTTGAAGCTATCGAGCTGAAATTTAGCACAGAGTCTTATTTTTACTGCACGCAACTATTATGTCGGAGCCGGATCGGATGACTATAGCATATAGCTGCCATAGGAACGATCGGTCTAAGAACTAGTTCTAGTGAGAAAAACCTTTTTTGTTTTCCATCGTAGCGTCCCTAAACTTGGTATATGTTAGTTTAATATGCTTTCACATAATTCTGAAAAAATTTATCAAAATCGGATGACTATAGCATATAGCTGCCATATAAAGGGTCGGTCAAAAAACTACTTCTAGTGAGAAAAACTTTTTTGTTTTCTGTCGTAGCGTCCCCAATCTTGGTATATATTAGTTTTATAAGCTTTCACATAATTTTGAAAAAATTTATCAAGATCGGATGACTATAGCATATAGCTGCCATACGACCGATCGGTCGGAAAATGTGTTCTACTAAAAAAAAGGTTTTTTTAATGATATCAAATTTTTATTATCAATGATTTAAAAATTTTTAATATCTGATGTCTATATCCTATATATATTTCACCGGTTTAATCAGTTGGAGTAAAGTTTTTCAAGTGAATTAAAACTTTGGCACAGTCGAAGTTAGCTTTGCCTTCTCGTTTTTTTTTTTTGAATACCGGTATTTCGGAACCTTTATTTTTGGAACCGAAATGATCGAAAAGAACCGAAACATTGTAATCGGTACAGTTTCGGTTCTGAGTTTTTTTTTTGTAACGCAGGGTAAACATTAAAATAAACTTACAAATGTTAGGTTAAGGGACTGGTATATACTTAAATTTTCAATAAAAATACCTGTACGTACCGGTATACCGAAAAATAAACCAAAGGTACCAATACCGAAAACCGAAATAAACTAGAACCTAAACTGATTCTTTTACCGAAAGTTTATTTTTGGTACGTACTAGAACCGGAACCGGTATACCCTGATCCATGGGCATCACTATGGTGCTCTTCTTTAAAAGGAGTTCGATGGTGGTACCTGAACTGGTTAATTCGTGCACAGATTCATTTCCATCTATGTTTCAAAGTCCAAGCACCCTGAGGGTTGAGCGATCTGGTTTAAGAATAAGCGACTTTTAGTACGACACAATTTCCATCGTTTAATTTCAAAACCAGCTAAATATTCCCAGCTGTTCCACAAATCACTTTCGACCCAAATTCCCTACGATTTGGGTCGTTTTCGGAACGAAAATGATTTGTAGAACACATGGAATTATTTATTGGCTTTTGTTTTTGGTAATCATCTATCAAAGTCTTCAGTTCTATCCTTAAGCTAATCCTGTTACACCATATCAAGGACAATTGAGGATCAGTTAAAGTCAACTTTGACAATTTAGCCTTAATCATATATTAAACCCTTAGCCTAAGTTAAAAAAAGATGCAAAACGAAAATCGTGAATTATTGGATAATGTGGAGAAGATTGTAATGAAATTGCTGGCAGGCCTCATGTCTGAGGGATTTGCCACCTTAAAAGTGCCCCTAATGGCATCATCAACCACATTTCGCCGGGTGACATACAACAATCAACGGAGTCGACATCGTTTCTGCCTAATGGTATATATGCTGGCCGAGATTCATCGCCTGTTGGCTGACGGTGGCAGTTGCACGGTGCGTGGTCTCTACTATCGCAACACCCAGCTGGTGAGGGCACAGACTTACATAGTGGCAGCCAAATTGGATGTGTGTCGCATGCTAAACACGGCACCCTTTCATTTGGGCGTACTCTCGGCCACTAAGGGACTCATGGCAGGTAAGTTGAACCCTTAACAAATATTTACTTAACTAAATGTAGTTTTCTTTTTATAGGTAACATCCGCCTGGAAATGAGCAATGGAGATGTTTTAGACTGCAATATCTATTCGGGAGCCATTTCAATGCCCACGGATTTCGAGAAAGTGGAACGCATAGAAACAAATGCCCAGCTGGTTTTGGTGGTCGAGAAGGAATCAGTTTTCGAAAGCCTGTTATCCCGCAATGTCTTCAATACCTTTGGACTAAACTTTATTTTGGTAACGGGCAAGGGCTATCCGGATAGCAGCACGCGCCGCTTAGTACATCGTCTGGCCGTTGAATGTCATTTGCCCGCCTACATACTGGTGGATGCCGATCCTTATGGTATTGAAATTATGCTCGTCTATCGTCAGGGCTCACAGGCCATGAGTTTTACATCGCAGCGTCTGGCCACACCAATGTTACGTTGGATTGGCCTACATCCCTCGGAAATACACACGCTAAGCAATTGCGCCGTATCGCTGAGTCGGGCGGATAATAAGAAAATCCAAAATATATTAGCCCGCAACAATATAAGCCTGGGAGTGCGACAGGAGCTAAATATCTTACAGCAAGTACAACTGAAGGCCGAAATTGAAAGTGTCATTGACTTTTTGTGCGCCGATTATATACCAAATAAAATCAAGCGGCAATTGTTTCTCTAGAGATTGGACAAGTGCTGAGCTATAATTATTATTAGAATATAAATAAGGGCAGAATGGGAATACCAAAAGCACACACTCCTACTTAATTTTAGTTATGAATACCCAAATGCTAAACAAATGTGGAAAATGATTTATGTTAACTTAATTTAATTTAATAAACAAAATACTACTTAAAAATGAAATTAATTGTTAAAGAAAATACTAGAAAAAATTACTAAACACATCTCTGTGTGTATATATAAATATATATATATGTAATTAGTCTTAACTGTTCTTAAATTATGATTAAATTCTCCATTTTCCCTTTTCATTCAGAAAAATTCATTCTGACCTCAGCTGAGTTATCGATTTCGGCATAAATTGTTTCCATAATTCATGGGAATTTTGTTTTTTAATGACGCACTTCCGTCTATAGGTATATAAGGACCACACATTCTTAAACATAACAACAAAATCCGAAATTGTTGTTAGATTTATTTTCCATTTGTTTGAAATCAAATAACTATGTACATAGAAATGGCAAAATTCAAGAAGTGGATGTCAGCACTTTATTTATTTTTATTGTATAATTTTATTTTGTTTATTTCGTTTATTTTGTTGTATAATTAATAAGTTATAAAATGCCAAATTAATTTTTTTTAAGTTTTAAAATTACAATACAAAAATTACTCATACGTCACGTACGTGACTGATTTTGTAAAATCAAAATTTTTGTACAACTGAATCTTTAATACATTTCCATCGTTGTCAAATTTAGAAATTCAAAATGACTAGGGCAATGTTTTGCTTTATTTTTCTATCAAATTATTAAATAAAACAAATAATTAAATACAGGCCACACTGCGTATGAGTGATATAAAAGAAACTTTAAAAATTTCCTTGGGCCAGTTTAAACTTCTTTGTATATACCAAAAAACAACAGAATATGACCCTAAAATTTGTATACTAGGCAGTAGAGGTGGTTTTAGTCTGGGTTTAATGGGCCCGGTCCGGGATTCATCCTTTTGTGGCCCAATCCAAGCCCAATCCGATTCAACTCGTTGCCTGAAATCCATATAGGTCCAGGTTTGGCCTATAAAACCCTATGCGTTCTTATTTAAATATATACAGAATACTATAAACGATGCAACATATTAGCTGCAACTTTTCTTGCTGCCAAAGCAATTTTCAATCTTTTCGAACGAAAAGTGAATGTATTACCCAAAAAAGGATTCCAATTGGTTCAAATGATCGCACTTGAGAATAGTTAACGAGCAATTGAACAAAAAAAAACGAGAAGGCAAAGCTAACTTCGACTGTGCCGAAGTTTTAATACACTTGAAAAACTTTACTCCAACTGATTTAACCGGTAAAATATATATAGGATATAGATATCAGATATTTAAAATTTTGTAATCATTAATAATAAAAATTTGATACCATAAAAAAAAACTTTTCTTAGTAAAACACATTTTCCGACCGATCGGTCCTATGGCAGCTATATGCTATAGTCATCCGATTTTGATAAATTTTTTCCAAATTGTGTGAAAGCATATAAAACTAATATATACCAAGATTAGGGACGCTTCGATATAAAACCAAAAAGTTTTTCTCACTAGAAGTAGTTCTTTGACCGATCGTTCCTATGGCAGCTATATAAAATAGTCATCCGATCCGGCCGGTTCCGACATATTAGTTGCGTGCGAGAAGACTCTGTGCAAAATTTCAGCGCGATAGCTTTAAAACTGAGAGACTAGTTCGCGTAGAAACAGACAGACGGACAGACGGAATTGAACTCAGCTCGTCGTCCTGATCAAGAATATATTTTGTATATATATTGGGGTCGAAAATGAATATTTCTTTGCTTTAGAAACTTCTGGGCAAAATTAATATACACTTTTCAAGTGTATAACAACTGAGCAAATTGACTGAGTTGACTTCTTCTTCTGGGCCAATAAACTCTGGTGCATATTTATAGCCGCACCCAATTTTTTCAGTCTACGAGCGCTCAGAGAGAGCAACAATTGGTAAATGCAGTGAAAAAGTGATGCAAAAATAAGATAAGCAAGCAACAAAACAACATCACTAGCAATGCGAAATTAAACGTTATATTTAAATTTTCGTATTATGCTAGGTGCATATATATAGCCGCACTTCAAGAACGACAAACAAACGATAGACAAATGAAACCAAGTGCGCGTTTCACGACTCACGTGCATTGATGCCTTATCATGCTGAAAAATGCATTATTTGAGTCAACTCCTGCTCAAATAAGGCAAAAGATTAATGTTCAGGATCGCAGTGTACACACTACAGTTCATGTGAGTGCTTTGAAACGCCAGCTTCAAGCATCCAGAATCGCTGAAAGCACCCCACATTATCAAAGAACCTCCTCCAAAATTTCTTTTCAGAAATAAAGGGGATATTGTCTTAAATCCCTTCACTAGTGGGTATACCCGTCAGGACCGTCCAAATAATTTTTTTTTTATCCGAAAAAATTACCTACAGAAATCTTAATTAATACTTACATTGCTTTTAAATGAAATACTACATTTTTTCAATTAGAAGACATATTATTCAAACCTAAACCCGGCTGCCTTTATGACGATCCAGTAGTCTTGCCACATCCTTTACAATGTGTTTTGACTTCTTTAAAACACGTTTAACACGCTGCTAACTAATTAGCGCTCTGCAACAAATTGCTTGCAGAGCTCACTATACGACGTTGATCTCGTTTACTCAGCTTTAATTTTTTCCGTCCATAATCATCCTGATTCATCCAAAAATTGCGGATTACCTTGGCGACCAACTTATCTACGAATTTCTCGAAATAAGCCAATTTTCAAGTCTTAGGGAAATAATTTGATCTTTTTCGACGTCGGAAAGCAAAGTTTCACTTGGCATATTATTTAAATCCACAAAAAATGTAAATTTTAATTTTCAAAAATATTGGCGCAACCGAAAGCATTGCTAATCAAAAACACAGAATGAGAAATTATACAATGCGGCCATAGTTATGCACCAAGCATAAAACGAACCTTAAATCCTAACGATTAATTTTGCATTGCTAGTGTTGTTATTTTATTTCGTGCTTATCTTTTTTTTTTGATTCTCTTTTTATCTGCATTTACCAATTTGTGTGTACACAAAAAAAATTAAATGCGACCATAGTTATGCACCGGAGTTTACCAGTCAAGAGATTATGGACATGAGTTACAGAATGACAAATTCAAATTAAGAGAACAGAGATTAATCAAACGGTATCTCTTTTTATAAGGCGTTTGACCTTCGAAGAGCAATAATCAAAAACTGCTTCTGAATTGAATACTACTATATCTGGTGCTGCGACCAGAAATCGGAAACGGAAGGAATATTCTTGATTTGGTCGAATCAGCGAAGTGTATAATGGTTCCACCTTTTGGAAAAAAACAAGGAAACTTTGGAATCGTTACAAATGACAGAAATGTGGCTATAAAGCTTAACTTAGGATTGAAAAATGTACCCAAATCGGAGACTTAACAAATATTCATAGAAATACGGCTGGATACTGTGAGAGGTCATGATTTTACTCTTATCAATATTAAGGGGAAAGGGATTGAGTTGATATCAAGCGCTAAGAGAGTATAGGTCAGCGATGAAACTAGAAAAGCACTTGGTGAAAATCATTCATGAAAAGACTAAAAAACTAGGGACAGAAATGACTGCCCAGCGGACCCCTTGAAGTAACGTTAACGATATCAGACACTGCTGATTTAAATCGAACTCGTTGAGAGAGATGAACTTGGTATAACCAGAATTAACTAAAAAAGTTGGATGAAAGACACACTAAGCATAGTTTATATAGGACCTAAGGGCCGATTTCTCATCTACTATATAGCTGCTATATGACAGATAAACTTACAATGTACACTGCTATTTGTAAGTTTATGTGACAGATAGTGCTATGTAGAAGGTGAGAAATCGGGACTTAATCAGGATTTACCTAGTCAAGGGTGCGATTTGTTTTTCGACAGAAGTAAATGTATTACCATTTTGCGTATTTGCCTAGTTGAAGAAATATTTGAAAGTCTTGGTGTACTAAAAAATCGCAATAATATTGGGAGTATGCATTGAAAACCGCGAAAGTTTTTTAGATCGTACGAAAATACTTTAAAATTTTTAGGGACGTCACAAAATGAATTTATAAATATAAAACTAAAGAATTTTCATGTAATTTCCTACAGAAAATTAATTTTTTAATGTTTGGGTACCGCAAAGTTACTGAAAATTTTGAAAATCCCGCGGTGAACCGCGTCTCTTTAACCCATGTGTTTTACATCTAAAAAGGGGTTATACGATTTGGGGTCAGTAAATATTGACGTCTGTGTCTTATCTCTAAATTTCTTCCATACTATGTATTCCGGGAAACCCGCGGGTTCGGCACGAAATCGAATATTTATAATATAATATATAATAATACCATCTCATTCCTGCTCTCTTTCGTTTCAGATGTGAATTACTTGGACAGATGATAGCGCTAGCTAATTAGGCATTTGAATAACTTTAAGAGTTTGAGAGTCATTGATAACCTCCTCCTTCGGCAAGTACTCAAGTTGAAACAAGGGCAAATCTGACGCCTACACGAATCTCACAAATTGTTGTGCAACTGCAACCCTTAAGACGACGTATATAGAATCTCTAGATAACTCAGAGCCATAGCTAAAAAAAAAAAAAAAAAAAACCCGAGAGAAAATATGTCTACAGCAATGCGAACTACACTGCAGCCAGTTCCTGAAGCCCTGCCAGCTGAAAATGTGTCCAACGGCACAGCAACTACGGCGGCAATGCCATCGGCGACGGCGTCGAGTGCCGCCACAACGGCACCAATATCGGCTGCGGCTGCTGCTAATGCCGCCGCCGCCGCCTCCTCCAGCATAACCACCTATGCTACGAATACGATCAGCACATCCTCGCATTCAGTTAAGGATCAGCAACAGCAGCATGACTCAGCCAATGCCAACATTGTTTCACTGCCACCAACGACAACGTCAGCGGCCACTGTTGCCGCCGTCGCCGCCGCCAATACCAACACGAATACGACAATGATGCCCATTATCACGTCCTCGAATACAACCACAGCGAGCAGCAATAGCACGACAACTACACCAGTGGCGGCACTTACCACCACGGCGCCCGCATCCGCAACAGCAGCGGCGGCGGCAAACACAAATCACTCGCACCAGCACAGCCACCAGCATCATCATCATGTGGCCAATAATATGACCACGGATGGGGCTCGAATCTCGAGCAATAATGCTAGTACAACGGCCACCGCGATTAATCATCACCACCACCATACGCCTGGCAGCGGCGTGGGTGCAGTGGCTCCCTCCGTCAATAAGAACGTTCTTAGCACACACTCGGCTCACGCCTCTGCCATTAAGCAGCGAACATCATCCGCCAAGGTGAGTCCATAGTTTACAGTCTTTAAAAATTGTGTGTACTTAGGTAAGATCATACGCATTCCGATTTATGTTTCTGTTTGTACGTATCTGGTATGTGAAATCCCCTTTGAATGTCCCGTCTCATGTCCCAAGTGTTCAATGTTTTTTATGTATGTATCAACGACTCAACGGGATTTTAATGAATCCGAATTCACTTTCCAGTGTTTTGAAATGACTTAAGCGTACTTGCATATTTACAAACTTCTGATCTGGGTTCTTAATTCGATGGTAAAAGGTTGGGACTATACCATGGATATGCCGTCAATTCTCAATTCAGCTCCGATGATAGAAAACCCTTGCGATAGGCTTATCTGGAATGCTTCTCTTTTATTTTATGTCCAATTTGAATAGCTGACGACAGTACACAGCCGAACTAATGCTCAAAGTGAACGACACTAATACAATTCCATCAAACAGACAGCATTACTTTTCTCTGGTGAATTTTGGTTCGAACCTTGGTTCACTTGGACAACAAGAAAGACAATGAAATGACGCTACGCTTATTCAGATTATGACGCAGCTCTCATTTGAGTAGATTTTTGGGATAACCATCACATTAATTTCGAAAGATCTAAAATTTAACTCGTGTTTTTGAAATAAACTTAAGAATTCCGAGATTTTAAGATTCTTACCAACTTTGTTAGCAAAAATCCGGAATCGACCTACTTCTGAAAACGTTGGGGATATCTTGGATTTTTTGTATGCGTAGGCTTCCATCTCTACTAGCTCTTAGATAAGAAATAACAATCTTTAGTGTTGAATATTTTGATACCAGGAACAGGTCTTAAGACCTTTCCAAAGTTTGAAAACATTGAACAATAATTGTTGGTCCTTTTGGACAATTTTCGAAGAAATCTTTAACATTATTGACAGGTTTTTTATTTGATATATGTTTATTGGTTTCTATTGCTCTCATAAACCTTATTTTGAAATACTTTAATTGAAAAATAAAATAAATAAATTAATATAATATTATGAACCGAGACTTCTTTTTTAATAAGTGTTCCGTTTCAGGTTCAGGTTCGTAAAAGGTTCAATTCATGGTCCAGTTTGGGCACTTCGAAAAACTCGAACCGAACCGATTTGTAGGGAATCTGAATCTGGACCGTTTTGCAGCCTTGATTGTAAACAACACATTTTTCATCCCATTTTATAATTCATTTCAAAAACTGATCGTTTTCGAAACGTTTCAGCAATGAATTGCAGAGATTACGCTTACGGCAGCTTTCATTAAAGATTGCCTTGATTTGATTGTTATCAGGCTCCAAAGGGCGACCAATGCTTGGTGCGTTCTTCGCCGACATTGTCGTTTCCTTTCTTGCATCGGTACCATATACGTAGCATATCCTTCATTCGAGCTTCGGTTGCGTTCTTTCGGAAGTAAAAAAGCAAAATATGCCGAAAAATTTCACTGTTTCTTTTTATAATAAAATTACTGTAGCTTCTTCAAATGTTAATGATTGACGATCAACTTTTTACTGATAGTAGCTTAGACTTGATGCTTTCATATTATACTAAACTGTTCGGCACTAAGGCATTATCTACCGTTCGAAATTGGAAAAATTCGATATGGTTTTCTTGCCAACCCAATATAATTATGGGGACATGTAATAATGCCCGTAATAAGTCACTTTTTAAGGGCTTTTTAACACTAAGATAAGTAATTTACGCCCGAACTGAAAATATTCATAAAAATTCACACAAATTCATGAGAATTTATGCGACTTCAAACAAAGCTCTCACCTTAAATCTTTTTTGAACTTTAATATATATATATAAATTTGAGGGTGCCAATTGTGAAAACCATGATAAAATTTAACGAAAATTAATTTTTCTAGACATTTAGAACCTTTAAAACCGAAAAAAACTATCGTTTTTTTTTTTTTTTGCTGATATCTCAGAAGATTTACACGATATAAAAAATAATTCAACATAAATGGAAAATATTGTGGAAATACATGTGATTTTTTTTTTTGTGGCGAAAAGCTAATTGTTTTTCAGAAAAAGACAAAAACAGTCATATTTTTTCTCCTGCGGCTCCTTTCGGCAAATCTATTGAAGTTCATTAACATGTTTTGTGAAAGGTTTTCTTATTTTTATTATATCTTATTAAGCCAAGCTCCGTTCAGTGTTGGTTATTTTACCAGCAATTTAACTTTTGCAACCATGCTTGCTTTCTTTTCAATGAGTTTTCGGTCGTTCTGTCGTTTTCAAAACGTTAAGGTGTTATGTCACATGCACCCAAAATATATACCTGATTCTACCAAATGATTAATCTTAAAAAAAATAAACACTTTTGTTAGAAATTGTATGTAAAACAGTCAACCGATGATAAATCTTTAATTGCGGTTAATTACGAATTGATGAACACAATGAGTAAGATGCTTCATGTTTTGTATTAAGTTGGTATTAGTTACATACATATATACAACGTCATCGACAAATCATTTTATTAATGGGGCTAAGCCAACTTTGTGTGCCTTATATCTCTTGGGTGTGTTTTCTTATCTAACCAATAAGTTTCAAGAACTGAAGCAAAACCAGATATCACAATGTTAATGGTACTCAAAGTGTAAATTGAAAAACGGTTACTTATACATATGTTTTACGGACCTGACCTGGAGGGGACCTGGCTCATTTTATCAACTTCTCAAAATGGTTTTTATAGACATTGATAGAGATTTTATGTAGAAACTCCAACTAAAATTTTGGAATATTACTTGTACCGGCCGAAATAAAAATCTGAGTACCGCATCGGAGCCAAAAACCGAAATAAACTGAAAACCGAAATAGAACCTTTAACCGAAATTATCGGAACCGAATTAATCGGAACCGGTACCGGAACCGATATCGGTTTCGGGATTAATCCCTGCTGAGACCGAGTTCATTCGTTAATTTTAATGAATAGTTCATTTGAACTAGTTCATGAAAATCGTCACAACTCTAACACACAGCAAACGGCAACTACCGGATATTCTCCATCTCTTTCTTGTGATTGTTGTTGTTTGACAAATGATTTTCTTCTGCCATAAGTGAATCATCCGATACCTGTAATTCCTTTAAAATGCACAAAACCAAATCAACAAACAGTTTCTGCTTTCTTTAAGTGTAAACTGAATGTAGTTTGATATCTTTCTGGATATTGGATCTTTAAATACGATATGGAGGATTTTTGGGGAAAATGCTGGTTTTCTACAATGTTTATATGATTTTCTTACTATTGAACATTTTTTGATTACTAACCCTTTTAAGTGGAATCGTTAGGTTTACCTAGACAACGCTCACAGATACTAGCGCTGTGTGTGTATGTATGTATATATGTATCTTTCTTTGTGGTCTGTGCCAAACAAAACATTGAAAGCGAATGATTTTTTTTGGAAGCTCCTCCAAGTGGTTTAATTTTTACATACGCTTTACTGTCCGGATTTAAATTCTGTGTACGTGTGTGAGCTTTGTTTAACAGTATGTACATATGTCTCTGTATGTGTATGTGTGCATATACAAACAAGCTTAACGAGTTAGTTGCGCTTGTGTGTGCACTCTTGAATAACTATAACTATTATCTCAACTAAACAGTGTATTATCGTTCCTTTTTTTTTTGCAATTCGTATTATTTTCCGTTGTTGTTTATTGCCCAAAGCTTTTTCAAGTGGAACTTATGTCTTCTAATGTAAAAACTCTTTCGACATTAATATTTTGTAGCATCGCAAAGCTTAGCTTGAATTCTCTCAGTCTCACTCTCCGATCAGGTTCTCTCCTCAACAAGTTGCTATGCTCAATGTTATTTAGGTGTGTGTGAGTGAATCACCTGCACTTGGCCTGCGCGCCTGCCTATGCCGAGGCATGACTCTCCAGATTATGTAGTCCACCAAGTCATATGAAAAATTTGTATAGGGTGTGTCGTTGTTGCTGTTTGATTGTTTGTTTTTATTGTTGTCTTTGAAGATTGAATAAAAAAAAAAAAAAAAAAAACAGACAGCCTTGTGAACAGCTCTGAGCGAGCTGCGACGACAGAACTTTTGCGATACGCCAAATCCAGCCCCACAGTGCGCTCGCTTATATGATGTGTATATCCACACAGCCGCAGCAAGAGACACAGTCGATGGCCGAAAGCTTGTTTTAGTATTAAGTTCCACTTCATTCGTGTGGTCACTGTCTCGCGTACGCTGCGCCGTTGTTGTCATTGTCCGTCGTCCAATCGCCGTTGGTTGTTATCGGCAAACAAATTAAAAAAAAAATAAAAAAAATAACCTGAGCCCCAGTAGTGAAACTTAAAAATTCGTTTTTATCATAGCACAAGGGCGTCAGCGAGCCTCAGCCTGCAAGAACTAGGCATGGTGGCGCGCTTTGGCTGGTTAGTGTGTTGCGCAGTTCGTCATCGCCAATTTATAATCGCAATCGCAATCAACGACGTTACAGCATCCGCAACTTACTCCCACTCCGACTCTCTCTCTATCTCTCTTTGGGTAGCTGCACAAGTGCAGGCGTACGCAGGGCAGGGCGACATTTGACTCACACACACGCACGTGCGGAACTTGTATAACATCGGTGTTCGCCTATTTAAAAATAAATTCGGTTAAATAGTGTTTAATTTATAAAGTGTGTGTATTCATTATGACTTGTCTCTCAGTGTGTGTGTGTGTGTGTATGTGAGCAGCAAAGAGCGCAAAAATAGGCGTTAAAGTCATAGTGTAAAAATCAAATGTCCTCCCTCTCCCCTACCAAGAAAAGCCAATTGCGAATGATAAGTTAATTTAATTATAAAGTATAAAAAGTTGTGTATGGTGCAAGCTAAAAAGAACGAAAGCGGAATAAAAAAGAAAAAAAATGAACAAATTCCACTCGTGTGAGAATGTGTGTGTGTGTGTGAGCAAGTAACGCTTTAACAACGCAAACGAGGTAACTAGAAGAACCAGCAACCACAATAACAACCAGAGTGCAGACCCCAAAAAGAGAGAAAGAAAACAAAAAATATAAAATAAAAACCAAAAGCTCTTGCCCCAACGTGTGTGGGGCTTCATCGCTCTCTGTCGTCGTTGTCGTCTTCGCCATCGTCGCCGCCGCCGCCACCGCTCCCCCTATCTGTATCTGTATCTACGTTTTCCGTGCGCGAGCGCGACCAACGCTAAGGCTTGCGTTCCACAAGTCTGTGTGTATGGAATGTGGACATTATCGTGATTATTTAAAGTGCGATAACTGATAAGAAAACGCTGTGTGCTTTATTCTATTCTGTGATCCATCCGCTGCTTGGACATGTAAGCAGCAGTCACAAGTTTATACAGAAAAATTTCAACCCAGTGAAAGAAAAACAGCAGCGCACGGAGTGGACGCAAATAGAATGTGCAAATAAAGCTTGGGCTGGCTTCAATTTTCATTTGTTGTGCTGTTAATTCTCTAATAGAATTAAACAAGCTGCCCGGAGCACTCAAATAAACGCGACAAAGCGTCGACTGAATTGTGATTGTGCCATACACACACACACACACATACAAAGATATTGTATGTAAATACATACGCTCTGCGAAATTCAATTAAAGGCACCTGTTTTTTTTTTTTCATTCTCAAAAACATTGAAAACAAATTATTGTTCCAACAGTAGAATCTTCCCCCACAAGTTGTTTAAAATTCAAGGTCTAGCCTTGTTCCCAATTTCACTTCCTTAAAATATGTGTGTTTAGTCACTTGCGGAAGTTAAATTGAGAACAAGGATGTTATACTGTAATCTTGGTTTTAGTTTTTGAAGCAAAAAACTCCTCATATTTGTGAAAAATATTTTTAGCATTTTTTTTTTTTTTTTTTTTTTTTTTTCTTTTTTTTTCTTTTTGTTTTTTTTTTTTTTCATGTTTGGAAATATTCCAAGAGGGCTAATTGAGATATAATGAGGAAGTAATTCCAACTTTAATTCATTTGATTTTGTTTGTGTGAACTTGGTGCATTGTCTTGTTGTTACAAAAAAAAAACAACAAAACTTTCTTTTTTGGCTTAATGCGGCCGGTTTTTCTTGATTGAAGCCGACGCCATCAAATGTGCATCAATGAATTCGCACAATTAATTTTCCTTTTTTTGAGCTCAGTCAATACAAATAATTTCACGCACATCTCGTAAAACTGTCACCATGACCTTGAATTTAGTTGGTACAACTGTCTTTGCCTACTTTGTAGTGGATTTTTCTACCCTTTCTCTTTAAAGTCTCAGGCATCTGCATGGACTTATCCCCTAAAAGGTTCCTATTACAAAGAATCTCATAAAATGACAGATAAATAGGAGCAATGGACAAGAATTAAGTCCGCAAGCGGCCAACTAAATGGCCTAAGTGTGTTGAAGGGTTCATCCCCTTCAGCAACCGCCTCTTCCTAACCTAACCTTCTGTTTCTTTGAAGCTATAATGACTGTTTCTTTGTCTTGGGTGTGAAATGATGAACCTTTGAAGTACTAAGAATACTATAATATTATTCTGTTTGAATTACTTCTATCTTAAGGCCTCATTTCAGATGACATACAAATTTATTTCAGCACAATTCTTCACATAAATAAGACAGCTTTGCAAAAGCATTCAGCTTTCAAAGCTTTTCAAAAGAGTTTCTATTTATATAATAATTTTTTATGTCGTCTGGAATGAGTCCTTTATATGAGTAATTCTTGTAGATTCCTGAAATTCAATCAAATTTATAACTCTAGTTCTTGGCCCAAATTCTGTACGAAAACTGAGAAAAAAGCGCACAAAGTACAGGGTCTACCAAAAGGTTTGTGCGAGCTTTGACATAACTATGATTGCTTATCGAAATGTATCGTGTTTAATTAATTGAAGATATTTTTGCCGTTCTTGAACACGTAGGAAAATATATATAACTCATTAAGCTCTTCACACCAAACCCCAAGGTCTACCAATAAGAACGTTCCATAGTGATGGACGGGGGACGGGATTACGGGGGAAAAAAACTACGGGAAGGGAATGAATTTTTAATTTGGCATCGGGATCGGCCCGAGTTTAGTTTATAACCTCGATATTTCTCGACTACCAACTTATTTTTCAACCACTGAGCAAGCTAAAGCACAGCAATGACAACAATTGATCAAATTTCGAACATTTTCAAAACTTGTGAAAAAAAAAAAAAAAATACTCACTTTGAATTTAGAGAAGATCCGAAATCTCTAGTTCGAATCAGCGCTGCAAACCGTTTTTGAATCGAACAGGAAATCCAACATGTTCCGTACTTTGAACCTTATACCAAACCACAAGTTAAAAAATAACTAACCTAAATTTTCGATTCGGTTAAAAAAAAAAAACTGAAGACATTAAAAAATTTGACCTATTGCCCAAAGGCTTTCTGTTACTAATACAATCGTTACCCATAATAGTCTCTGTTTTTTAGATCCTCGATTTCAAAGTTTATTGAATGATTCACAAAAGCCAAAAAAATAAACGTGATGTATTTGTCGTGGGAGAAAAATGCACTGCGACCATTCTTAATCTGTTGATCTAAACCAAATTTCCGGTACAAATGTCAGGATTCCGTAGGGTCTAAGTTCCTAAGTTCTTAAGTTGTTAAATCTGCGCCTCACTAGATCATCGCAGTGTGCTATTACTTCTCCTACTCTTTGCAGTATAATTATTCCCATCTTGAACATCTCGAGGAGCTGGACAGCATTATTAGTATCCTGGGGACATATTTTTCTTTCTTGTTGAATATATTTATAAACATTTGTACTCATGATTCCTTTGTATTGCATTCGTTAGTCTCAGATTCCTGATGGCATACACAGGAAACTGTTCTAAGCGTATACTCTTCATTTTCAAAGAGTTCTCTGATCTAATCATCGACCCATGTCCAAGTTGAACAGTCTTTATCCATCTTTTTTTTTTTTGTTTGATCAAATTAGAAAAACAAACAATTACTCAAAGACATTTGAACCTCAAATTTTCGAGCATTAACCAATGGTTGATTTTGGTTCGAACTAGAGGTGTGCGCGTGAGGGATGACATGTTGTGACACACCGTGACACGATTAAATTCGCAGCTAGTTCGAACTCGAAATCCGAAGATCCGCAAAGCAATTTTGGGTTTTCAGCTTTGGTTGGGATACCACCGAGAGGTATCAATCTCTTATCTTTCTTACATCTACCGCTTCTACTGAAGCCGTGGTGAGGGACGACTACGCAAATGACACAGTGACCAACCCTGTCAGGTCAAAATTGAGATGTGTTCCCTTGTTTTGGTTTAAAAGTGTCGTTGTACGTTAAACCTGGATCTCTGAAACTCGCTGTAGCACAGGTGGAAAGGGTTTTATGGAGATTAAAAGACGCCGGGGGCATTCCTATCATCCTCCTCTTAGAGAGCAGCTGTCTGTAGACCCATTTCACTTTATATTTCGGTGTTTAGGCTCCTATATAAGGTGGATACTTTAATACTACAATGCGATCTCGTTTAAGGATCTTCGGCATTTATAGTTTGGAGTTGTAGATGAGGAAGTCGAGATAAGATTGATGTCATTTTCTCTACTATGAGGGATATTATCTCAATATTGTCAATATTTTAGGTGTACAGCAGCAGTAGTCGATTTTGGACAGTATATACAATTGGATGATATAGTATAATCGCGTTCACCTCTTCGGTATCGGTTAATGATGGTCGCAAATCTCTCTAAGAGATGGCAGAACAGTCTGACATAAGCCTCATTTGGGTCCCAAAACAAAGGGAAATAGAGGGCAAGTGCAAAGCAGACAAATTTGCGTGAGAAGGCATTACCAACAATCTTCTTTCCGATAAGAAAAATGAAGGTATGCCCATGGCTACGTGCAGGCTCAAAATAATTATGAATCAGCTTAAAATGTAGTAGCTTGACTTATGGATTCACTCCCTTAAGTGCAAGTCAATCTCAAGTGCCTTTAATTGAATTTCGCCTAATCTCCCAACCACACACCTACGTATAGCCTAAACCCATGTAAACATTACGGGTTTCAATGTTTGCCAACTTGTGCCGAACTTTGCCATATAACAACCACCACCCACCCGCCCGCGCACCTTATTCATAAACAATCCTGCGTATATTCAAGCCGCCGCCAAACAACAAACAGACCCATCTTCGGTTTAGGCTTACAACATGGGCCAGACATCGAGTCACCGGCAAACGACTCATTCAAGCGGCCATAATAATAATAACAAAGAGGAGTCCACTAATATTACCACCACCACAACCGCTGCCGCTTCACAGTTTGGCAATCGACGTACATCGGCGCGGAAATCCACATCGTCCAAGCATTACTCAACGTTGGTGCAGCCGTCGTTACGCAAGGATGAGCTGTCCATATTGCGCGATTCTTTGCTACGCAATGGCAGCATTATGCGCAAGAACATGGCTATTGATCCCCAACGCCGTCCGGTGACCATTAGCGAATTGAAGCCACCAATTCCAGTTGCTCTAGCTGGCTCCACGAGTCCAGAGAGTGCATTAGCCGGTGAAACTGCCGCAGCTGGCAGCAGCACCAGCACCACCAACATAATGAGCTTCCAGTTACCAGTGGATCGTAGTGCCAAGACTGATGATTTGGCCACCGAATCATCGGCTCCTCCAGTTTCCAAAGAAAATCGCAATGAGTTTTATATTGTGGGCGATGGCTATCACAGGACCGATCACTGCTATTATCGCGGTCCCAATGGTGATTTCCACAAGCTGCCATCGGATTCATTTCACAAAATGTCCGAGGGTTGCTTTGTGCGGATGGCGGACGGCGTTTTTCGTCGCCTGGAAATGCCCACAAAGGCGCAGATATCGAGACGTGCATCAAAAGCCGATGAAATGGGTGGACCCAATGCGAATGGGAATAGTAATGCGGCCACCAATGTTAAGAGTCAACTGATGAAATTTCTCAAACGATCCAAAAGCCATACGCCTGCCACCATAGCAAAGTTGCAGTTGGATAAGGAGGGAGCGCGACTGGAACGCAAGGAGCGGCTGTCAAATGCCTTGCGCCAGAAAGCCCTTGCCCTGCCTTCTACCACAACTACAGGGGGCGGCAGTTCGTCGACCAATCGTAAGATTGTGGTAACCATGATTGAAAACGGGGGATTACCCATTGTGGCCACCAGTAAAGCGGAGCGACCCAAGGCTAAGGATGCCACATCCGCGGGGAGTGATAAGACGCGTGCATCGACGAGGGTATGTACAAATAAGGGGTGGATAATTGATAATGATAGTTCAAGATGATTGTGGGCGGGAAATCCCTTTTGATAGGTTTTACAAATTATTGATAAACCGCTATTTTTAAATACCACTTCTACTCAAAACGACCAAAATCTTATGGGAACACCTGGAATAGACCAATAAGTAGCATTTTGTAACCTTACCTTAGTAATTAGAAAGAAGGTTCGGCACTCATTATGAAATTTATTTATATCCCATGTGTTCTACAAATCGTTTTTGGCCCAAAAAACGACCCAATTCGTATGTATTAGGCCTGTTCCCATTTTGGATTTCGATCAAATCATGCGAAATCGGAATTCCTTTTTCTGAACCGATTTTGGTATTCGCTGAATAGTTTCAAATTTCCATTTAACTTCAGCTGAATACTTTGTTTCAGGGAATTTAAATGCTTTACCAATTCAGATTAATCGAATTCGGAAACGGGAACAGGCCTGTAAATTTTAATTTCAAATTCATAGCTTAAGAAATTTCTTAAATATGGTTAAAAAACCACTATTTTTAACTGTTTCGGAACCGGTCCTGAACCGGTCCTGAACCAGTAAAATATCTATCTTTATATTACCATCCTACTCACCGAATTTCGCAGACATAGTTTAAAAAGTTTTTGAAGTATGGCTCTGAATCACTTTTGAACCAGCTCATTCTGGCTCGGAACTGGTCGACATACATATAAATATATAAATCCGGTTCGGAACCAATTTCGATTCGAAAAATAACTTACTCCAAATTACCAACCCAAAGACCAGATTTTAAGTCCGCATTTACACGATGAAGTTTCCTTCATGAAGTTCTTCATGAAGTTTTTGTTTGTGGGGAAGAGGTGAAGAGGGGCAGCCGAAGCTGGCAAAGCTTCATGACCTACCGTGGCGTGAAGCTTTTCGATAATTCTTCTTTGCTTTGTTCCGATTAAACAGATGCAGGGTTGATTTGTGGGTTATTTTCTTATCGATAACTCGTGTTCTCAGGCGAACTGAAATCGAACTTCATGAAGCAAAATTCTTCATGTAAATGCGCATGAAGTTTTGAAGATGCTTCATAACGAAATCGAAGAGAGCTTAATGAAGCAAACTTCATCGTGTAAACACGGACTAAGTTGTTAGCTTTATATTATTTCTGGGATATGGCTCTGAACCAGTTTGGAACAGTCTTAAACTCGTTCGGAACCGCTTTTTGATATGGGTATTAATAAATATATTTAATTTTTTTTTAAATTAAATAAAGTCGTGCTTGATGTCGGGACGTATTTTAGTCGTGTCGTGTTAAAAATAAACGACACGCGGTCCCTATCTAGTTCGGAACAACGAATTCGTCGTCTGACGAAACGTATTTTTCTTCACATCAAAACATTAAGAGCGAAAAATTGGAAGGTTAAATCTGTTGGTAGAGATGAGTGTGAAACGTGCTTATTTTCACGAAACTCATTATCCACTTTAAAGGAATCTTACAGAACAGGTTCTGCTTGGTTTAGGAATCGAACTCTTTCTTTCATTTATAAATTGAATTGCAAATCTGAATGTAAAGATATTGTCATATTGGACTCTTAATATATATACATTAGATCAGGTATTAATAAGAGCCGATTAATCGGCTAAACTTCATTCGCTGCAATAGTATTTGGGAGTCGGCAGGGTAAAGTTGTCAATGTGTTGAGCATATTCTAATAACGAGCTTTTCAGCAATCTGTTCTCTGACCTAGGCTGCAAACCTGCAAAATTTTATAAAAGGTTCGGTTCGGGGGTTTGAACTCGTGAGGAATCTATGGGTTCGGTTCGAGGAGCGGTTCCTCGAGCTTATGAACCCTAGGTTTTGAATATAAGTTTTTGTCTTTAGTCTTTTTCAAAAATATTTGACAAAAATTCATTGGTTACGTTCGCATCTTGTTTGCAAATTGTCTTTGTCTAACCCTATAAACAATATTTAAAAATCGTTTCATTCTTTCATTCACTCGTCGCACACGTTCTCACTCAGTCCACACACCCGTTCCCCAAGTGTGAATACACGTACTTCATATAATTTCATTCTAATTACAATATTTTTGTTGTTGTTTTTTCAATATTTGCAAGTTCCTATTTTCGATTAAGAATCGGTTTTGGTATTTGTTCCCAAAAATATTGTTTATTTGTCCCAAAAAAAAATACCAACAATTATTTTCATTATGATTTTTATTTTCTTTCAGATTTTCTGTTTGCATGCAATTTTCAGACTAAACACAAATGCGCCCACCCACATTGATAACCAAATTCATACAGAAATGATTAATACACGAGTTATCGATCTATATAACAGATTGCTAAATGATCATTTCAATGATTTATTTTATCACAATAATGTTTTTTACCATGAAATTTGAGGATCTAATTCGAATATTCTAATATTAGAAGTGGGGATAGATTTTTTTTCAAGTATTTTTTTGAAGTTTATTTTTGTTGTAGATTTACAACTAATAGTTTTAAAAAGCAAAAATTTTGAAATTAAAAAAACTGAATTGGGTCGTATGATTACTCATACGACATGTACAACAATTTTTTTTTTAGTGAAGTGAAGAAGTGATTAATACATTCAATCGTTGTCATCTTTTTAAATTCAAAAAGTCAACTGCTTTTATTTCAAATCAAATGTGTGGTCTTTGCCTCAGTTTCTCATTAGTTCAATCTAAAAGCTGAGAATAATATATTAATGTTGTCATGCCTCTTAGTCCAATTTAATATCACTTTTTCTAGAATTTTTATGATTAAAAAAAAAAGGGAAAAAAAATAAAAATTAATCATACGACTGGTAAATTTTTTTTTTTTTTTTTTAATAGAAATTTTTAGTGCATTTAAATCGTGGTCTGGTCCGAAACCGGTTTTAAATCACAAATCTTTTGGGGAAGTGGAATTGAGAACTTGGCTGATAGTTATTCAATTTTTTATGGACAAAAACCGAGGGTTGATATGTAATATCGCAAATATTTAAAAACAATTCAAATTAAATAACATAATGTTCTCTTACTATTTTTGGAGTTGGAATTATTCGTAATTCAAAAAAAAAAAAATATTAAATATTAAATAGGCAACACTGCGTATGGTTTTTTTTTTTTTTTTTTTTTTTTTTTTTTTAATAGCTTTCTTAGCTCTTTTTTCTATTTCCTTGATCAGCATCAATTAGCGGATCCAACCCTGTCCGTCCGTCCGTCTTTATGTAAACCTAGATCTCTTATCCTTGTTATAAGTATGATGAATAATAGATATTAAGCTGTAATTTAGCATACACTTATACCACATTATCTTTATTCTAACCAATTTTTATAACAATCGGTTTATGTAAAGCGGAGATATTTGCTTAGCCTTCCTAACACTGTCCATACAACATCATTTTTTTTTTATTAATATTTGCAGAAAATGTAAAATTCTAAAAAAAAAAAAAAAAAAAAAATCTGAGTTTTTAACCCGTTGCTCAAGCTCAAGGTTTGGTTCATAAATCGCGTTTTTAAAGAATCGAAACCAAGGCTTTGGTTCGAACCTTGGTTCATCACTTATTAAATCGTAGATACTTTCCGACCTTCTCAAAGTCGAATATAGCGAATTAAAATATCATTCATGTTTCAATAAAATGTAATCAATGAGAATAACATTAATTCCAAAAAGTTTTTGAACCGATCCTGTTCCCATAAAGAGGAGGCCCAGTTCGGAATAGATCAGATCGGAATAGATTAGTTCAAGAGACACCAAAAACGTGAACCGAACCGGTTAATAGAGGTTCGGTTTTGGACCGGCTTGCAGTCTTGATTTTTATACGCTTAGGTTAGGTAAGGGCTTTTGATATAAGGTAACTACACTGAGTAAGACTGAGGTCATTAGATTAGACTATTGTGGTGCCGCTAGTAGAGTTGGCTTCTTTCCATTTATCCTATTTGGTAGAGTTCCTAGAGAAAGAAACTGTGTCAAGGCTAGGTGCATTCGGAGATATCTGTCTTCGTCGACTAAAGCGGTGCACGAACAGAAGAATTGTAAGACAGACTCCACCTGTTCCTAGTCTCTGCTGCTTCTGCAGAAATCGGTGTAGGGGAGTGACCAGTGATCTGTTAGAGCCCTGAGCACTGACGGGCATTGATCAGTTGACCAATTCTGCAGTTAATAGCTGAGGTCCATTTTTGGGTATCTTTTTGCTAGCATATGTATCATTTAATGAGACTGCACGTTGCCATGGGCATACCGACAGTTTCCTTATTGGTAGTACCCTGCCTTACGAGTTCTTCTGCTTTGCTTTTGGGTCTTAAATTAGACTGCTCTGCCATCTCTTGAAGAGATTTGCGGCAGTCGTTTACCAATACCGTAATTTACGATATTAAGCCAAGGGCCTAATTAAAAGGGTATTTCAAATTCGGCGTAGACGAAGATAGATTTTCAATCTATGTTTTGAGTTTGAGGTCGTTTTGTTTGGAAACTGTGTTGTTCCACTTGATTTTTTTTCGCACACTACTTTTTGTTCACATTTTGTTGAGCTTCTCTTATGTTTACATTTTGTATTTCGTTTCACTTCCGTTTCGAGGTGAGGTGTGTATGAATTGTACTTAGTTTTAAACACTAAAACAAAATCTCTCTGGGATTCCATCAATGATCTTTTGACGTTTTTTCCACCTAAACCTTAATTATTGTATTGAGAGAACTCTCTAAGAGTTGCGCACATGCGCGACTGACTCGCTCTATAATCTCTCGGCTAGTTAACTGTTGTTTCTTCTCAGCGTTACGCTCAGGTGATATCAGTTATGTGCCTATGTGTGTGTATGCACAGTCACACAACCAGCACACACACCACACACACACACATATATTTATAAATCAGCGCTCCAAACGGGGGCTCTTTTGTCAAGAATAGACAGATACAGAGATACGGATACGCCTGGAATGGGCGTTCAAGTGTGTTGGTGTTGGTGTACAACACCAATACCAATGAACCTGGGCAGCCCACTAATGTGCGCGTATATTGTGTTTGTGTATTGAGGCCGCGCGACGCTGCCTCTGCCGCAGCCGCAGCTTTTTTGCTCTGCTCGTCGCTGCTGCTGCTGCTGCCAACACTCTGAGTACTCGCACTCCAGTTGCTGCTGTTGCTGTGGCTAAAGTGGCTGTTGGCTCTTGGCTGCTGAGCTGTCGCTGTCGCTGCTGCTGTCTCCGCTGTCACTGTCACTGCCTGCCTGTTGATTGTAGTTGGATCTTGACTGGCGGCGTTTACGTCAGAGTTACATTCATACGGACGGCGATTAATTAAGACGACGGGGCTAGGGCGAAATAAATGTGTTGTATCTTATACATAAAATAAATGCAGCGAATTGTGAAAGCCGCGTGTGACTGATAAGATAGCTGCCGATAAAGAGCCGCCGAAACTCGCGATTTGTGCAAAATAATACAACGTTTTGTGTCAACCCCAAAACAAATAACATAAAGAAATATCTTCCCAGCAGCGAAAAATTCGACTTAATTGCCTAAAAGTAGTTCATTTTCTTTCAACTTTTATACTATGTGGTTGTAGTAGTAGTCGAGCTGTCTGTGTTAGTGTGTGTGCGTGTTTAAAGCTTTTCGCTTGCTTGCTTGCTGACTGGAACCAACAGCAACAAATGAACGAACTAGATATATACCTAGATACAAACTTTATAACTATTTAAGCAGTAATTTAAATATATGTGAAAACCCCACCACTCCTCCCCAATGAATCATAAAACGAAAAAAATAAAAGAGAGCTTCAACTGTGTGTGAGACAACTCAGCTGAACTTGTGCAACAAGCAGAAGCAATCGTTACACACACTAACAATACTAGTAACCGTTTACGGCACAGGTGTGTGAGTGCGGGTGAGAATGTGTAGGTGCTTACTCTCGCGTGCTCTCCCTCGATTTATATTTGTGTATGCCTGATTATGTCTGAGTGTTGTGTGTATGTGTGTGTGTTTATTTCAGTGTCACCAGGGAGAAAGATTAGCTCTTGTCGTCGTCCGCCGCCTGTTGTCGTAAATATTACGCTCGCACCAGCTTTTTTTTTTTTTTTTCTACTATGTATTTAATTCATTTTCGAGGTTTTAATGCGCAGCAACTGCGGCTTGTTGTATTAAAATATGGGCAAAGTAACAACAACAACAACAGCAGCAAACACAATGACTTCAAATTCGTTTAGAAAGCAAGAAGAGTGTAGACTCGGTTGAGTGTAAACACTGAAACATACACACGCACACACACATGTATACAAACAGCGGTCAAAAAAAGTATTCGTCATGCAGTGTAGGAGTTAGGCATTTTTCCTACCCACAACAGTTGCATTCAACTTTTATCAGCATTCTTGGACTTTTATCTAGAAATCATAATTGTACAAATTATTTTAAACAAAACAAAGTATTCTCTTAGGCGGATTGGCATACTTTTTCTCTAGTGGGGTTTCCAATTATTCAATCAATTTTTTAAAACCTCTTATTTTAATTCTCCCTCAATCTTAACAATTCTTCCTGGATGAAAAAGTATTTGATGGGGAAAATTTAGGATTTTACTAAGAATCGCTGGCCTGTGAATTCTGCTATTAGATATTAGCAAATTTGACCTCTTTTAAATATGCTGATATCAGAAGCAATAACATAATAGTATTTTGAATCCAATAACTAACGTGATTCAGTCGAATTTAGTAGAAAGATTATAGGAATTTTTTATCATGAATCAATTTGTTTTGCTGAATTGTTAAACACATTTGTGCTTTTGCTCTTCTTATTAAATTACTCGGAATATTTTTTTTTTATCATTTCATATCAAAAACATTTTGCACTGTTGACATAAAATGCTGATTAATTTTTCCTCTATATATTTGGCCACAAAATGTAGCCACAGAGTTGAAATTTGGTGGATTTATTAACAACACAGAAAAACAATAAGATCCAATTGCTCCCATTAGCTCCATAAGATGATAAAACTCAGGTCAATTTAACATTATTTTAATTTAAATGGATGAATTAAGAATATTATTAATGTCCAGTCCAAATAGATATTTAAAATAACCAGTTGATTGTCAAAAAAAATTCTTTTAAAAAAATTGCATCCCACATTGCGTATGCGTAATTTTATTAAGTAGTTTCAAGATGTATACTGGACAGTGCAATTTTAAAAGTAATATGGTTATTATTTACAGCAAATACTCAATTAAACTATTAAAGATTCATTTTTGATAACATTAACCGAACTTAATCGTTCCTAAATACCAAAAAAATGACGGGAAACGGTCAAAATTTCACTAAAAGTGCTTATAAAAAGTTAAAATTCACATTTCCACGCATAATTTAACATAATTTCATTGGGCGAAATTTAGTTTTTACGTCACCAATAAACAAATCACAAATATTTTGATAAATATTAAAAATTTATTTATAACGTATACGTAATATAACATTCGTGCGCACATTTTAGCACATTGCTTGCAATCCAAGTGTTTTATCTCTTACTTAAGTAACTGATAAAGATTTCTTTTAAATCAGGGCAAACTAATTTGATCAGCATGCTTTAGCAAAAAAATAATGGTTGCTTAAAGTGCAGTTCCTATGTTTCGCAAAAGATAAGTAGTTTTTGAATCAAACATTTTCATTATTTTTAATCATAAAAATATTTTTCATGCAAAACGAATCGATAAAGAAGAAATTGAACGATTCTAAAATAGTGTTTTTTAGAGTCTTTGGACACAATTTCTCAAACGTTCATACTGAAATATTGAGCATATCTTCTAGATGAGAAAATAAAAGAAAATAGGCTTTTTCAGACCCTGATTACATATTTAATCCTTTAATAAGCATACAATATGTAAATTAAAAAGTTGGTTATAGCCTTCTGAAAACCTTATTTTATTAACAACAACATTTGGACCGATATTGGTTCAAAGGATGGTCGGAGAGGGTACATAGGGGCATTTTTACAGAAAGTTCCACCGTGAAAAAAAACTTTATTAAAAACATATTCAAATTGAATGTTTTTTAAGAATTTACATTTTAACTCGGTTGCCATGAGAAAAGAACTCCTCTGGAAAATGAAAATAACGTCTTTCTCGTATCGATCTAATCTAACTTAACCCAGCATAGTTTAAGCTAATAGGCATTTTATCTTCCTGATGATGTCTATTGATCTCTAAGAATACAAGCACCCAACTTTTTTAGTATTGAAAATGCACGAAACAGGTAGTATAGTAAAAGCAATTATTTTAAGTATTCGTTTTTCGACCTTTACAAAATTTTTAAAACATTTGTCGATGTTTTGTTGTCTTGGACAATTTTCAAAAGAATTTATAACATCATTGACGTATTTGATATTTTTGTTTATATTGCTTTTTATTGTTCTCATATTTTTATTTTTCAAAGTCCGAAGTAGAGTCATTTAAAGTAGGGAAGCAAACCGATTCTGAACCGAATCGTATCAAACTGTACCGAACCGCAATTTTGTGCTCGTAAACCAAACCAAGAACCGAACCGGTGTTCTTCCAAAAATGCTGAACCGAACCGAAAACCGCCTTTAAATACGTTTCGGTTCTGTTTATCGATGAGTTTAATGATGTAAAGACGATATTGCACTTGTGAATTTAGAATTTTTTTTTTATGTATCATCGATTAAATGATTATTAACGCTTACTTATTAGTTGATACTTATTACTTAGTTGATACGAACCGTTTTCAAAATACTACTATGCTTGTCAAGACAATTCTTAAACTTATTGACAGAGCCTTAACGACTGTCTTTATATATAATAATAGGTACATGTATAACAAAATCAGCTCGCCAAGGCAATAATGGATTTTATGCGCGGTACCTGATTTCTTTCTATATAATTAATATATTTCTATTGAGAATCGAAGTTATTTTAATGTTTTCTAAGAAATCCATTTCAAAAATTAATACAAAATGTCTTCAATTCTTTTTTTCGAAAGTGCGGAGATTCGAAAAAAGGGATCGGATCCCGTTTTTAAATTTTATATTAACTGTGAACCACTGAACCGAAACAAATTCGGGGTTCGGATTGCTAGAAAAACCATATTAAGAACCGAACCGATGGCTTTAAATCTCTGTGAACCATAGAACCGAACCACTCCTTATTTCCGAGCGGTTTGCATCCCTGATTTGAATACTCTCACATTAAGAATTTTATTCGTTAAAAAAATTACGTAATATTGTAAACCGAACCTTTTTTGTTGAATAAATGGTCCGTTTCGGGTTCAGGTTCGAGGGGTAAAAAATGTAAAAGGTTCGGTTCATGGTCCGGTTGCTTATCCTTCCTTACGAATGATTCGGATATGTCTTAGTTTATGTAATATGCCTTTGGTAGCTACTAAATAGATTTATTATGAGGGAGAAAATATCGAATATTTACATTCAGGCGAATACTTTTTTTGACCACTGTAGGTACTAACCATGGTCTCTGGGTGGGAAGGGGAGTAAAAATCATTCAACTGGCTGCAAAGTGAAAATCAATGTTCCCAAACGCAGAACTTTAAACGCACACACACACACACAGATACAGGCACACATACACAGAGACGTGCAAAAAGTTGTAAATAATTTTCTAAATGAAATTTACAGTGTAACACACATAAAATGACAAAGCAAATGTAGCAAAGCGAATTATCAAGAATAATAACCAATCGCCGAGTAAAGAAAGAAAGAAAGAAAAAGTTGCGATCTCTCCCAGCAACAGCAACAACAACAACAAGTACTTACACCAACACATAAATACCAATACAAAAGGCAGCAGCAACAGTAGCCAGTATAGAATGGAGACGCCCGACTTAAATCGTGGTGATACCACACGGAAAAGCGTACGCCCCTATGCGGCACGTAAGGGGGCAGCGCCGCCGCCGCCCAGGCTAAGTGTGCCCAACAACAGCAACAACAACAATAATCATCATAGTGAATCCGAAAACTTGCCAGCTGGCTCACTACTTGCCAACTCAAAGGAAAATGATCTCGTGGAGCTGCGTCGTCCGGGCGAATTGCAGGCTCCTCTACCACGTGTTGCCGTCTCGGCCATACCCACTTTACATCCAGTGCCCCAGCAGCGCCAGAAACCAACCAACACAACCAAGCTAATGTCCGCTGACGATGAGGTGGGCATGTCCTTTGCCTTTGGCTCCATTGAAGAGCATATACAGAAAGTGGAGGAAAGCTTTAAGCTGCAGCAACATCAGCAGCAGCTCAGCGAGAAGCAACAACAACAACAACAACGCAAGCCGCACAGTAAACGCTATGGCGAAACGGAGAATCTACTCCGTCCGGGCATAAGTGATATGTCGTCAGAGAACGACTTTCAATACCTGGGCGGACGACGTGCCGAGCTGGATGACAGCAATGAAATGATGCTGTCCGAATTTCAGCGTGGCAGCGATGGACGCAACTCGATAGGTGCCTACTCAAAGAACTCACCCGTCACCTCGGGCAGTTCGGGTCCTTTGAAAACCAAATTGGCTCGAACTGCCTCGGATACCAAAAATACGGACACGGTGCTGGCCATGAGAGCTACGCTCAAACAGAAGCAGCAGCATCACGAGGAAACTAAGCAGACGACGGCAACGGGTTGGCGTACATCCACGTCCTCATCGTCCACACCACCCACACCGGCTGCCAGATCCACCAGTCGCACGGGAAGTGGCAGCAGCCACAGTGTGGTGGATGGCGGTGGCTCCTCTAAGCTGACGGCCACCACCATATCGGCAGCCAAGCGGCGAGAGGAAAATCTGCGTCAATTTGAGGCTTTATTGGCACAAAAATCCACGCATCGACATGCAAACGCCGGCACCAGTACGGCTGCTACTGCTGCTGCTGCCAGCTCCAGTGCTAAACGACGCTCGGAGCGTCCCATAGTAGCGCCCATTCCACCCTACACCTCGGCAAGGGCCGAGTCATCTACGCGTTCGTCAACTGCTAACCCAGTTGTGGCACAGGGACATCCACGCACGGCTGCTGCCGCCCCCGCTGCAGCCACCAATGCGGTGGTGAATCGTAGCAATGTGTACGGCAACAATGTGGCCCAGGTAAACCTATAAAAACCAAACCAGTTCCTCTCCGACTCCTACTTTAATTAGCTTATTTTAAGAAGGGGGGATTTTACACATTTGAATTCCTTATAACTAACTCCCCAACCTTTTTCCCTTCTTCCAGGGTTCGCCCAACATGCAGATGCGAACTAGCGCTCCCATGCGATGGCGCGCCACCGAGGAGCACATTGGCAAATATAAACTCATCAAGACGATCGGTAAGGGTAACTTTGCCAAGGTGAAACTGGCTAAGCATCTACCCACTGGCAAGGAAGTGGCAATAAAGATAATTGACAAAACCCAACTGAATCCCGGGTCACTACAGAAACTCTTCAGAGAGGTGCGTCTTAGCGTATAAAGTATTGTTGTTGTTGTTAATCCTTGTACTCTCTCTGTCTCTCTCCTTCAGGTTAGGATAATGAAAATGCTTGATCACCCCAATATAGTTAAATTGTTCCAAGTAATTGAAACCGAGAAGACATTGTATCTCATTATGGAGTATGCATCGGGCGGTGAAGTGTTTGACTATCTGGTATTACACGGCCGAATGAAGGAGAAGGAGGCGCGCGTTAAATTTCGACAAATTGTCTCGGCTGTGCAGTATTGTCATCAAAAGAGGATCATACACAGGTAAATTGAAATGATGAAAAATTTGGTCAATATGCGGGTGGCACGGTGGATACGGTATACTCAGAAATGGGAAGATAGAAAACATGTTCCACAAATCGCTTCCGACCCAAAAACTACCGCATTCCCATACGATTTGGGTCGTTTTTGAGTCGAAGGCGATTTGTAGAACACATGGGATAGAATCTGTTTCAATAAGTTTGTTGGAAAGTCCAATAGAAGATTGTGATTCACAGAATCCTCCAACGCTTTGCTGAAATTAATAAAAACGTCGTTTAATTTAGAGGTGCGCGCGTGAGCGATTTTTCCTTCACAAAGTAAAAATCTCTTGACGCACGATTCACGCACATATCTTGTTAAGCGTTTTGCGCCACGCACGATTCATGCACGATTAAAGGAGAAATCATGCACGATCAACCACCTCCGAATTTTTGCGTGAAGAGACCTAAATTCTATCATTGGCGTCAAGGCCACACTGCGCCATTTGTATAGAGTAGCTGCAAGCGGCGGATTCACCAAATCAAAAGCAAATCAGTTTTAGGAATAATATAATTAATCAAATACAATAGAAAAAAAATTCGTGAATACTGCACGACTTATATTCACGAGGTATATCTTTAACACGCACGAATCATACACTGATCACAAATACACACACATGAAAGGCTGTGTTTTCTCACGATCACGTCGTGAAACCTCGTGATACACCGTGACAGAGAGAGAGAGAGAGTAAAGAGATGAGAGAATTATTGTGGCAGCATTTTCATCAATTTACTTATATATAAAGGGCCAAAGCTGAGCTTATGAGCGATGCTCTTCATTGTTGCTTTTCGTTGCTTGTCCCTTTGGGACCATCGCGATTGACTTTTGGTGATCTTATTTTATATCGACCTTGATAAGTGTATACTCCAAACAGACTCCAGTCTTTATTGTCGTTGTTTATCTGTAGAAAATGAAAGTGATTGAGCACTGCATAGCTGATCGTTTTCCTATTTCTCTTCCCGCTGCTCATCCATATGAAATGAACCCACTTCATAAGTGTTTTAAGTCTTACTTCCCCTTGACTAGTCCATTTCAGATCAATGAAGTTTAACAATGTGTTGTCTAGTGGAACGAGACATAGTCCCCTGTTTAAGTTCATTTAAATTTTGGGGTACTTTTTAAGTCCCCCAATCAATAGGATATTTAACAGGGATGCAAAACACTCAGTAATTTGGTTCAGTGAATTAAAGAAGTTTTAAACCACCAATTCGGTTTATAACACGGTTTTTGGAGCAAAACAAACTGCGGTTTTGGTGGTTTTCTATAATTAAGAAGAACACGTACCAATATCTTTACAATCGCTAAATAGTGCAGTAAAAAATACATCCCTACAGAATTCAGGAAACTTTCACAATTCAATCTCCACATTCCAAGGAAAGCAAGCAGAATGATGACAGCATTGAGACGAGATTTGCAGGAGTTAGACAAATTCTGATGTGAAAATGCTGGTCTGACAGATTGCTGTTCCTTACGACTATCTAGCTAGAAAAACTGTACACCGCTAGAACGATGTACGACTTTTTTTTATTGTTGATTTTTTTATTTTTCATCTTTGTCTTAAGGAAGGCGCTTTGCATCATCAAATTGGTCGATAAAATGAACCAAACCGAACCATTTTTCTTTTGTGGTTTTCGGTTCGTATCAGTATTTTTAAACAGACGCTGGATCGGTTTACGAGCACGAATTAGCGGTTCGGTACGGTTTGGTTCGGTTCGGTACAGAAGCAGTTTGCATCCCTCATATTTATAATCTTTATCCTCGACGTATATAACCCTTCGTATGTAGGACGAATCTCCAACATTATACTACGAAAAAAAAGCCGATAACTTTGTTCTTAAATCAAGTACAAATAGTGTCAATAGTATGCCAAGTACGTAAATACTTTATACAAGTACAAAACACTTGGTTCAAGTACGATTTTTTTAATCCCGAATTATTATACTTGATTTAAGATCGTTTCGGGATACAATAAGTACATTTTGTGCTATTCCAAGGTTTTTTAAACCTTATTCCAAGAAAGAAATGGTCTTTAACCAAACCCGATTCGTTCTTATTAGATTGATTCGTAAGTACACCCAAGAACGTATCATACTTAATATTTTAAGAACAAAACGGTATAAATTCTATGCCTTTCGTCCTAGAACGTTTGTATACAAAAAGTTCTTGATTTAAGTATTTCGTATTTCATTTAAGAAGTTTGCTCTTTTAAATACGAAATGGTATAAATTCGTTCCAGTTCGTCCTAGAACGTTTGAGTATAAAAAATTCTTGATTTAAGTATTTTGTATTTCATTTAAGAATTCTGTTCTCATTTTAGGAACATTTTGGTTAGATTTTAAACTTAAGACTAATTTGTACTCAGTTTAAGTAAAACCAAGTACGAATTATACTTACAATTTTAAGTACAAAACGGTATCAATTCTATCCCGTTCCTTTTAGAACGCTGACTTAACCAATATGAACCTCTTAAATTTAATTCACAGGGACTTAAAAGCTGAAAACCTTTTACTGGACAGCGAATTGAATATAAAAATAGCCGATTTTGGATTTTCAAACGAGTTTACGCCTGGCTCTAAGCTGGACACATTCTGCGGTAGTCCACCATATGCGGCACCCGAGCTTTTCCAGGGTAAAAAGTATGATGGACCGGAGGTGGATGTTTGGTCGCTGGGCGTCATTTTGTATACGTTAGTGAGCGGATCCCTGCCTTTTGATGGCTCCACATTAAGGGAGCTGCGAGAGCGTGTACTCAGAGGCAAATATAGGTAAGTTTGTTGTTTGATTGTGGAATTGGTGATCTTCAATGACTTGTATATTTTCTTTTACAGAATCCCCTTCTATATGTCGACTGACTGTGAAAATTTGCTCCGCAAGTTTCTTGTACTAAATCCCGCTAAGCGTGCTAGTCTTGAAACAATTATGGGCGACAAATGGATGAACATGGGGTTTGAGGATGACGAACTCAAGCCGTACATCGAACCCAAAGCCGATTTAGCCGATCCCAAGCGGATAGGTAAGACGGGTACTGTATACGAAATTCATTACTAATATTATTAACGAATTGTGTGTGATGTGTAATGCCTGCCAATTGCAACTATTTTCAACTATTTGTATCTTCTTTTGCTTTGTAATCTTACTAATATTGTGTAATTTTGATTTGTTTCGCAAATGTGTATATGTACTTTCTATCTACCTTCTTCTTTCGGTTATTTGTTATTTTATTCTTTGTGTAAATTCTCACATAGCTGCGGGGTCACAAACCGGTGATAAAAATTGGCTCTCGATTCGACGTAGTGCATATAACTTGATGTTGATGGTGAATTTTTTAATCAGCGAAGGGAAAGGGCCACACCAAAATGTATGCAATCCCAAAATGGAGAAAGCAATTCGGGTGGCATTTCTCATTAATTTCAATTCTCTGTTTTCTTTCTCCACCCTTCATACAAACCAACTCGTATAACAGACCGTCCAGGAAGAGCATAATGCTACTAAACGAGCGCAAGAGAAGAACAAAACGACAGATTATGTTACAAATTAAACTTAATTTTTAAACGACAGCAATTTCAAATTCAATTTAAAACTATTGTACCTGAACATGAGTGTGTGTAAGATGAAAGGATCCAACTCGTTTTAGCAAAAGCCGTTGCCTTATTTATTTTTGTTGTATCATTAAATAAATTGAAAGTAGATTTTCAAATATTAAAGGGTTTTTGGATTCAATTGGCATTAGAGGGAAAATTATAAAGCAGAACGCGCAGACGTCAAAAGTTAGATTAGATGACGATAGGTATTTCCAAAGAATTCTTGTGCATTGATATCTTTTCGCTGTATTTGTTACCCATTTTTTTTTAAAAAATAGCGATATACTGAACCCTTAATCCTGTCCAATCAGTGGGGAAATGTTGAAGAAAAAGTCATTCCATTGCTTCGAGACTTATTTTGCACGATAATATAAAACATCGTTGGGCCCTTGCTCCGAGAGTTATTTTTTGACGTCACTTACTCGAACTTGCAATTGCAAATAGACTTGGGTTGATAGAAAGACGACTGCAAAAATACCAAGAGAACCTCCCACTTTATGTGGATCGCTGTTCGTCTTGAGAATCCGTGTTGTTGTTGGACTGCTCCCAAACTCAAATTTAGTGTCCACCGCTAATATAAAGGAACAAAGGGTAGCTTTGTTTGAATATCTGGATTTAAATGTCATTTCGAAGTTCGACTGTTTAAAGTGTCCGTCAAATTTCCATATTCGTGCATTCTTTGGACCCATTCGCTAACGTCAGGTATAAGACTGGCCGTCCATCGTTCAGTGCTCTCGTTTGCCCATTTGTCCTGCCACAGTAATATAATTTATTTTCTAGCCTGTTCCCGTTTCCAATTAAGCGGAATGGAAGTTGGTTTGACTTTTAAAGTGTTTCGTTGACTTGGTCGAATAAAAAAAATGGAGTGTGCAAATAAGTCTTCTTCTTTTTATTAAACGCTGTTAATATGTTAACTGAAAGGAGTTTATACGCCGTAAGAAATACCAGGTAATTGCTTGGAAAACAGAGTGGGAAAACAGTGTTATAAAATAGTGTTGGAGAATAGTGTTGATAAATAATGTTAGAAAACAATGTTAGAAAACTAACATCTAACATTAGAAAACAATGTTAGAAAACAATGTTAGAAAACAATGTTTAAAAACAGTGTTGAAAAACAATGCTGAAAACAATGCTGCAAAATAGTGTTGGAAAATAATTTTGAAAAATAATGTTGGAAAATAATGTTTTTTTTTTGAAACAGCGTTGGAAACAATGTTGAAAATAGAGTTGGAAAAAGTGTACCTGTACCTCTTTCACAACACTGTTTCCCAACACTATTTTCATCATTGTTTTTCAACATTGTTTTTAATATTGTTCCCCAACACTGGTTTTCAACAATAAGTTCAACTTTTTTTTCAAACACTGTTTTTTGAAATTTTTTTCAGCACTGTTTTTCCACATAGTTTTCCAAAGCTCAACTGGTCTAGAACATACTAATGTCAAGTTTAATTCAAAAGCCACGGTTGGCCAGGCGATTGCTTGGAGTCTATGCTGTGTCCCTGTGAGCGTTTTGCTTTACGCGTTATTTTAAAATTGAATCAAAACCTTATATTGGTCAAAAACGAAATATAGCTGTCATAGGAGACCTCTCTGTCGGAAAATGTGATTAAGCAAATCAAAACTGTTTGTTATTGATGTAAGCGTTCTTAAAATAAGCGTTTATAAATATTATATGCTTCCAAATAGTTTCGAAAAATTGGGTCATAATTGGATCATAGGAACGATCGGTCAGAAATTAAGAAATTGAAAGCGTAGCAACAACAATTTTTCCTTGTAAGACTTTCCATCGGCCTCAGGCTATGTTAGGTAACATTTTTAACAGTAGCTTAACAGAAATCTGTTGCAGAGTTTTAAATGGAACCCCTTCTTGCTCAGATGGGTATATCTCGGACATTTATCTACAGATTTTAACTCACGATAGCTTGTTTGAAGCCTAATTGAAGTATTACTACGATCAAAAAAATAAATTATACAAATGTAATATTTTTCGAATTTTCATGATTTTTTTTAAATTAAAATTTTGGGAAAAAATTTCGAAAAAAAAAATTTTAAGTTTTGAGATTTTTATTTATAGAAAACAATTAGCTTTAGCTAAAAAGTGTGTTTAACTTATTAGAAGGTCTATTTATTGACAGTGATTTAGTATATTGCATGTTTAAATCGGTTGAGGATAACGGAAAATATGGCGAAATATGAAAAATCACTGACAAATCCCGAAAATATAAAAATTCAACAAAAATTATTTTAACCACAGAAAAATATACAAAAATGTATTTCCTCTATTGGAAGCCCATATCTATAAAAAAAATATATAGGTCTCGACCATAAGCCAGTTAGGCTGTTGGCTAGTTTAATTTAACTTAACCACTTCAATGTACTCCCCATAAATTGGGGATTTTATTCAATTAAGCATTACAGCACTTTAATTTCTTCTCACTTCCAATAAAATTTTGAACTCCAATCTAAATCCGGTTTGAGACCTGCAAGTCAATCGGGTGATAATCTTGTTTTTTTGTGTTGCCTGTACAAAATTTGTATACTAATGTAACCCCAGCATGTATATTCCAAAACTCAATTGAAGGCTTCGAGAACACACAATTCTGGCTAAACCAAGAATTGGACCTGAAACCAAATCAGTATGAGCATTTCATGCTCTTGATAAGTGCGTAGCCAAATATAATGTAATTGTAATGAATTTGCATGTAAACGTTGAATATTTAAATGTATTTAGTAAATATATATATGAAATTCTATATCACTCACTCACTCATTTGCCCTTTTTCGGTATTCGGATTATATAGAAGCTCTGGTCGCCATGGGTTACAATCGACAAGAAATCGAAACTTCGCTCTCGCAGGTGCGCTACGATGATGTGTTTGCCACGTATTTGCTGCTGGGACGCAAAAGCACGGATGTAAGTGTGAACTTAATTGATTTTAATTAAAAAACTAATGCTATGATATCTTTATAGCCGGAAAGCGATGGCTCGCGATCGGGTTCCTCGCTTTCACTGCGCAACATTTCGGGCAATGATGCGGGAGCAAATGCTGGCAGTGCAAATGTAACAAGTCCCACACATCGGGGTGTACACAGAAGTATATCGGCGTCCAGCACCAAGCCCAGTCGTCGAGCCTCGTCCGGTGCGGAAACATTGCGTAAGTCCCTTTAATGGGGCTGACCAAGTACCTGAGTCCATAACATTTTCATTTGCGTTTTTTTTTTTATCACAGGCGTTGGACCCACAAATGCAGCGGCCACTGCAGCTGTGGCAGCAGGTGCTGTGGGTGCGGCTAATCCAAGTAATAATTACAATTCTGCTGGAGCAGCGGCGGATCGGGCTTCAGTGTAAATATAAATATACCTCAGGGACAAGCCTCTATACCATAAATATATTTTCTTTACTTTAACCCAACAGAGGCAGCAATTTCAAGCGTCAGAATACCATCGATTCGGCTACGATTAAGGAAAATACGGCCAGACTGGCCGCACAAAACCCAAGGCCGGCATCGGCCACCCAAAAGATGCTCACTACAACAGACACAAGTAAGTCTTTGATAAAGTCCTTTGACCTGGTTTCAATGTTCCTTTCCCATTTCCCTTCCAGCGCTAAACAGTCCCGCCAAGCCGCGCACGACAGCTAAATATGATCCCACGAATGGCAATCGGACGGTGAGCGGTACCAGTGGCATCATACCACGCCGCTCCACCACACTCTATGAGAAGACTTCGTCCACGGAGAAAACAAATGTTATTCCTGCAGAGACAAAGTACGTGAGCGTTGTAGTAGTTGTGGTTCTATAATTTGTGCATCTTAGTTGTTCCTTGTTTTTTTTTTTTGATTATATAATGTACTTACCCCACCCCCCAACCCGATTGGCAGGCATATATATATATATTTAGTTGGTCAGTTGGCCAGTAGTTGACTCATTTCGCATTTTTTGGTTTGCACATTTGAGCAGGGTTATAGCAGGCAGGAGAGCCAGCCGTGTCATGGTGAATATATATATATATATATAGAATGCTAAAATGAGTAATGACACATGTATATACCGATCGTCTCACGCACAAGTCCGATTTTTGTTATTGTTGTATCTTTTGTTTGCTGTTGTGCCCTCCCCTCAAAAGAGGCACAAATCGAAAATTGTCTTAATTTGTTTTCACATTTTTTGTCTACAACATTATACATACCTATACCAACCTTCTTACGATTCTACCTAAACCTTTAATGTACGTAACCAGCAGTGGATCGGCAGCTCCCGCTGGAAAGGGTCATACAAAAAGCGCGTCTGTCTCAAGCCCTCGCCCCTCAACAGACGGATGCGTTTCAGTATCAAATGATCCGCTCGGAACGAGGTATACACATGTGTAATTAACAAAAAAAAAACAAAAATAAGAAAAGAAAAAAACTTAAACAAATTGATTTCCTTTTGGTTTCCATCTTTTTTCGATTTGTTTAATTTTATAATTGCAACAATTGGCTGCCATTTATCGTTTATCGGGAGAACCTTTTGTATTTTTTAGACCTTCATTTATACAGCCACAAAAAGAAACCCACATAGTCAGTCACTTAGTCTAGATTCAGCACTAAAATATATACAAACATAATTTCAATTTAAGCATTCATTATGACGCAGAGATTTCATACAAAAAAGAAATATTTTTGCACAAACTCGGAGCTGGAATATAGGGGGAAAACAAATAAAATTAGTCTCAGCTAGCCAGGTCCACCGAGTCGTTGGATAGGGTAGTAATTCAGCATTGACCAAGGCATTGGAAAATGAATGTGCTGATACGAAATCATGCTGCCATAGAATTTTATTTAATTTTGATCGAAAGGAGCACGATCTCTTCTAATTTCGCATACGAATTTGACCAATACCTGACTGTTATTCTTTCTTGGTAATCCACGTAGCCTACTTTTTCCTCTTGAACAATTAAACAAGACCCCCCAAAAGTATGGTTAATAATAAGAGCAGTTTTGTTAAGCTAATCCACTGAACACTATCAAGTGTCTCTGCTGAACGTGCCCATTGTCCGTGTTTAGCAGCATATGTTGCTCAGTGATCAATGATATATTTCTTGGTAATCCGCGTAGCCTACTTTTCCCTCATGAAATCTCGAACAAACCCCTCAAGAGTAAGCTAAATAACAAGAGAAGTTTTGTAAAGCTGATAAGTGATCAAGTGTCTCAGCTGAACGCGCCAATTGGCCCTGTTCAGCAAAAGAGCTTGCTCCCTGATCAATGATATATTTCTTGGTAATCCAGTAGCCTACTTTTCCCTCTTGAACAATTAAACAAGACCCCCCAAAAGCTGATCAGTGATCAAGTGTCTCTGCTGAACGCGCCCATTGTCTTTGCTTCTACCAAAAAGACCATCAAGATTATTCCCCTTGTGCCTTAACAAATCTTTGCCTTTTTCTAAACTGATTTTCACAGTAATGTCCATTACTTTGACTATTCCTTGATCTCAGGCGTGTAATAATGGGCGCGTTCAGCAGAGACACTTGATCACTGATCAGCTTTATAAAATTAATCCTATTATTTAGCATACTTTTAGGGAATCTATTTAAATTGACAATTAGAAAATCTTCATGTAAAGCCCTATACTGACGTGCAAAGTAGCGCGAAATTTTATACAAAATTTGTGGAAATAGGAGAGGCAGAAGTAATGATTCCTTCACCCTTTAGTTTGAGCCCATACGGAGCTGAGAAGAAGTCCAGCAAGGCTGGACGAGAAGTTGCTTATCTTTATTCAAAAATAGCAACAATATTGCTAATCTACTCGTGTGACCATCGCGATGGTAATTGAAAAATACTACTAAATTAAAGATTTGTTGTAATTTCTTAATAAATCTGGTCACACTAGACTTACGTTTCACCTTGACGTAATATATGGTAAAGTGAGCTAAATTACTTACTTCACAGGTCCGCTTTATTATCATATTAAACGCAAGAGGAAAAGTAGTCTACGTAAATTACCAAGAAATGTATCATTGATCAAGGCGAAAGTTTCTCTGCTGAACACGGCCAATGAATACAGGCTACGATTTGACGCTCACCATAAGACAGACGATTACGAGAACAATTGAAAATAAAGCGACTGAACCACAAGCTTAAAACGAAATATATAGTTTCAAATCGCATACCGTAATCGGATCCCAAACAACCAGCAGAGTCCACTGGGTACACCTTTAGGACTTCCTATACGGCGAAAAAAAAGGCCTTCTTAATATATTTGAAAAAGTGTGCTCCAGGTAGATTCAATAGAATCATCAATTAGTCTTTCAGAGCGAGAGTTTTCCTCTATTGGACACATACATTCCTTTTGATGTGTCATTTACTTCGACCTTCTATCTTGTCTCGCAGTTAGGCTTAATTTGCACTATGGTTTTTTCGAATATTCAAATATTGGTTTCGGACTCGAACAACCAAAAAATCAAGTCAATTTTCTGTCATTTTTAAAGCAAAACATTTGCCATTTTCTGTCATTTGTCATTTAGTGACATAATGTAAACCCTTGTGTACTGTTTGAAAGAAGGCTGAATTGGATGCTTTAGGGCTGTTAATTAGGTGGCGTGTGTCCTCGGATCTGTCTTTGCAGTTCATGCACTCATCTGCTACCTCCTCCTCCTAAGGAAGTACCACGATTTGAGTTTCGGCAGTTTCTTTGTTGCGCTAATGGCACAATTTTGTTCGTAAGTCTATTTATGGCGACCTTATGCGGTTCTTCTTTCCGACAGGTTGATTGTATTGTTTGTCAGCTATCTCACCACAAGTAAAAATATTGCCACAACTTGCCCCTTGAGTGAAGTACTCCACAATAGCGTTGGAGAATCTAGTTCATTTCAATGACCTAGTTAATTTTAATGACCTAGTTCATTAGTTCATTTTGTGATGAACTATTCACTTTCGAGATATAGTTCATTTTTTGAACTATAGTTCATTTAAGTGAACTATAGTTTTTCATATAGTTCAAAAAATGATCTATAGTTCATTTAAGTTTAAATTTTAATTTGATTATTGAACGTTTCTAAAACTAATGGTTTTCCATGAAAAAATTACCTATAGTTCAAAAAATGAACTTTAGCTCATAAAATTAACTATAGCTCATAAAATAAACTATAGTTCATAAAATAAACTATTGTTCAAACACTGAGAACTAGTTCATTAGTTCATTTAAATGAATAGTTCATTCGAACTAGTTTACTAAGACTCCTCTATATCATTGTGATGGCTTTAAGTGCCCGATATATCTTTTACATCTTGTTCTCGTCGTCCCTTGCCTAGAAGAAGAATTTGTTCAAACAGTGCCCCCAATATATTATATTTTTGGGTATTTGTTAGTGAGAATTGTTTCTTAGTATAAGTGCACTGTATTATATAACTGATTCCTAGAAGGTTGGGTGGTAGATCAACGAATTCTTCAAATACTTAAAGAAGGTTCATGGAAGCACACAATAATGTTTAACCCCCCCCCCAAAAACAGAAATAAAACATTCCCGAAAAGGGTTACCAAATTGGTATACAATATTAAATATCATTATCAGATATAGATAAGTTTTTTTTAAAGCACTCTTAAACACTAATAATAATCTAGATATTCTGGTAGTTACCTTACTTAATCATGGTTCATGTTCTCCGCTAGAGCGAGCGTTTTGTCTTATATGCTAGCGCGGTTATTCTATACTCGTATATATCTATATATATATTTAAGTGTTTACCTTACTTATTTTATTCTATTCTAGTCATGTAATGATGTTTTGGCCTTTTTGTTAGCTTTTGTTTTCTCTACTCTCTTTACTATTTTGATTTATAATTTTAACGGTCTAACACACAATTTGATCAATTGAATAATGTAAATTTCTTATCTTTTCATGTTTTTTACAATTTTTGAACATTGTCTGTTTAAAAAAATACCAAATGTCTAATTTTGATAACTACTACACTACCACATATGTACATCCATTCTTTGTGGCGTTTTCAAATCCGCAACTACAAAAATAACACCACCACCTACGACAAATCTGCAACAACCTTCTCCGTCTTCCTATCGACGCTCGCTCAATTATTGTACTACTCTACTACTACCAACTTTCCGTTCATAATGCAAATTGAAAACCCGAACAAACGACCAAAATTCAAATTACTTTCGAACATATATATATATACAACAACAAACTCAAAAACGCAAACGATTGAAATGAATGAATTTGAATTGGGTTTGAATCGAATTCAATTTGGATTCGAACCGAAACAAAACAAATTTGGTGAGTGAAAATGCAATCCTACATTAAGAGAATTTGTATTGTGCCTTATTTAAATAAGGGTCGTGGGCGCGTATACACAAATAATTTGAATTACTTAACAAAAAATGAATTGATTTAAAAATATTATTTGGGTGTAAGCAAACGTTGCCCCGACCCTTCTTTCCCCTTAATATGAATATAAGTATGTACAATTAGCATATGGTTTGGTTATATTCTATTTTGTCATTTACTTTTCATTTCAATGAATCTTTCAATGCTTGCAGGGACATCCAAACACATTTATTTGAATTGCTCGACATTTTTTTGGTTAGTTTGCAGAGGTAGAATGCAAAAAAAAAAGAGATAAAATCCAAACATAAATGAATAGTTTTTTATTTCGTATTTGCAGTTATTTAGAGTAAGAGATCAAAGAAATTAAATTCACTATTTTTCGTTCTTATTTATTTTTTGTTTCCTTTGCATGCCAATCTGCAGGCCTATACAATATACCTACAATCACTTTAACCCTACTAAGAGAATCCTTTTGACATCCGCTACGAGTATTTAACCTAGTACAAATATTCATTTTATAACAATATTGTGTTTTTTGAAAAAAATAATTCATTCATTCTTAGATTTAAAAGCGGTATTTTATTTAGTTTGTTATTGTGCTGCTGTTGTGACTTTTGCAAAAAAAAACAAAAAAAAATACCATAAATCTCTTCTCCTATATACAAGGTGTGTGTCCCAAGGCAAACGAAACTTTTTGAAAATATCACCAATCTCTTTTTTTTAATGGGCTTTAACAATCGATAGGGATTCATCCTCCACAGACATTCTAATATAATTTCAGGACAGTATGAACTTCGAACAAGGAAGAATCATACTCAGAGGTGTCACAGAAATTTCGGAAATGTAAACAGTCAACTTTTAATCGTCCGTTAGTGATTCAATTCAAAATGTGCAGTACTAAAATATCGAGCTTGTTAAAGTATCTCCGATTTTGAAGATGATTTTCTACTGTTGTATGTAATGTACATATATAGCTTCTCGGCAATCATATTTGTTAAATAATGGCGGTTTTCTTTAATAATTGTTATGATTTTATTGTCATCAGCCTCCAATGGTCAAAAATCTGGTTAAATGGTTAAAATCTGCGGAACAAAATTTAGCAAATTTAAGGCCTTATTCCTGTTGACATAAAAATGTATTTCGGCGCAATACTTCATCTTAATAGAAACACGCTTGAAAATATGTTTTATGAAGCATAGTGCCGCCATAAATTTAAATGCTATCTGGATTAAGGCCTTAAAGCTGACAGTGCACCAAGAAAAAATATCAAGAATTCTGTACTTAAACACGGAAAATTAAAGTACAAACTAACTCAAAAGCTGACTTAGTTTTCTCATGTTCCCGTTTTTCAAAACTAGGATAAAAGTCCTAAACGTAGGCATTAAACAATTTAGTGAGCATCTAGATTTGTAAACGTGAAGATGAGAAATCGGTCCTTAGACATTAAACTGTCAAACGATACCAAAATGGTAACCAAGTCCAAGAAGTCATCTCCCGTTTAAAATTGAGTCAACGCCATCAATTGAAAAAAACCAAATGAGTTTCTTGCCAACCCAATAGTTATAGAACTATTTAATATAAAGTATAGGCAATGCAGAAAAACATTAATTTGGACTCTTAAAGGGTGATTTTTTAAGAGCTATAGGAAAGTTAAAAAAAAAAAAACTCATAAAATTCAGAAAAATGCATGAAATCTTTATTTGAATCGATAGTACGGTCCATATAATTTATTGTTTCGAGATTATTTCATGCAAATGTTGACCGCGACTGCGCCTCAAATGGTCCATCCGCTTAGTCCAATTTTGGTATACTCTTTCCAACATTTCGTCCGATATCTCACGAATAAATGCTTTAATGTTGTCTTCCAATGCGTCAATTGAAGCGGGCTTGTCTGTATAGACATGAGCTTTAACATAGCCCCACAAAAAATGTCTAAAGGCGTTAAATCGCACGATCTAGGCGGCCAATTGACCGGTAAAATGTTCACCGAACTGGCCTCTCAATAAGTCCATTATAGCGCATGCTGTGTGGCATGTGGCACCGTCTTGTTGAAACCACATATCATGCAAGTCAAGCTCTTGCATTTTGGGCAAAAAAAAGTTGGATATCATCTCACGGTAGCGCTTACCATTCACAGTTATGTTACGATTCGCATTATCTTTGAAGAAGTACGGTCCAATGATGCCACCAGCCCATAAACCGCACCAAACTGTGACTTTTTATGGATTATTGGTAGCTCTTGCAATGCTTCTGGCTAATATTCACTCCAAAATCAAATCAAAATCAATCAATTCTGCTTTTTTACGTACCCATTGAGCCAAAAATGAGCTTCGGCGCTGAACACAATTTTTCGGTAAAAAAGTGGATCTTCGGCTAACTTTCCAAGAGCCCATTCACCAAAAATTCTACGTTGCACTAGGTCGTTCGGCTTCAATTCTTGCACCAGCTGTATTTTGAAAGGCTTCACACCTAAATCCTTCCGCAAAATTTTCCACGTTGTTGAGTAACAGAGGCCCAATTGCTGCGAACGGCGACGAATCGATAATTGATGGTCATCATCTACGTAAGCGTGTTGGTGGTTTAATGTCCAACAATGTAAATTTGGTGCGTAATTTAGTCACAATAGCGCCCGAATAGCCGCTTCAGTGGGTCGATTAAACTGACCATTAAATGGAAGAAGCGCGCGATTAACTTTCTTAATTTGCAAGCGTTGTTCGTTTGTAAGACGATTCATGGTTAAATTATAGACCAAACTGAAGATGTTTGACAGTGAAACAAAACACGAAACGTGCGTGAGCTGTTTAAACCAATGTTGCCAAAAAAATAATAGCTAAAAAATCACCCTTTATATCTCTGAAATTCTCCAGCCGCTTTACCCTTGATGATAATTTAAAATTTTGTAAAGGAAAAATAATATCTACTCATTTTTTTCAATAATTAACAATAATGAGTTTTGGTGTTTATTTAACAAAAACTAGTTGTGTTTTCCTTGGAACAGATCTTGTATAACGATATATCTAATGCATATACTCTACGCTCTTAAGCGTCAGTCAGTCCAAGTAGCTAGCCAGTAAATTGTCGAATTCATGGTATAACCCAAGTCTCTAGTCTTTCGAACGAGTCGTTTGCATTCACAAACATCCAATGCTGCTGTTTCCTCATGGCATGATCTCTCTCTAACATGATCCTTCACACACACACTCACACATGTACATGTACATCTCTAAAAATCATGTAAAACGCAGATAGATGAGTTAAGAAGGCGGCTTCTGTTTTACTACCCCCATGTAAATGTATTTGAATCCTCAGCTATATCCTAATATTTATACTGCATTTATACATATGTGTTCATCTCTCTACATTAAACTAATAAGTTTTTGTTGTATCATCACTCTCTCTCTTTCTCTCCTCTATTCAAATATGATTTTTAAAACTATGAAATTTAAATTTAAGTGCTTGTCCTTTTTTTTCAAAAATTTACATGAATTTTTTTTTTTTATATTTTTCTTTTCATTTTGTTTGTGTCTACGACGAAAAAAAAAAAAAACAACATCTCAACCTGCTTGATACGCGTTGATTTTTTTTTTGTTTGCCCGCTCAACACAAATTTGACTGGATTGGATTGAAATCGAAACGAATCGCCGCTCCATTCATTTGCCACAACAACATCTATACATACACCACCCACATACCGCATTCGCCCACACACACACACACACACACACACAACATGTGACGAACGTTCGTACGGTTTACGTTACACTGCAAAAAATTATATAAAAAAAAAAAAAAACAAAATGAAATGAAAATCCACCAAATACTGATAAAAACATATTCGTTCTCTGAAAATGCAATTCATTGGATTTGAATTAACTCTTCGACGAACTGATTCAATACCGATACCGATACTGATTTGAATTCCATTCATACCTATGTGTGCATATGTATTGTACTTGTACATATATAGTCTGTTCGATCGACTTAGAATGGCATCGGCTGTTAAATCAAGCAGACACTTTCCAAGGAATGTTCCATCACGTTCAACCTTTCACTCTGGTGAGTTTTCTGTTCACTTATTTTTATTAGTTTTAATAAAATAATTTAATTTTACTCACAATTTTACTAAAAAAAAAAAAAAAAAATATAAATAGGCTAAAAAAAAACCAAAATACTATGTTTACAATCGAATTTTCCTTATGATTTTCGAAAACCAACTTTTACAATAAATATCATGCTGCATCTATCTCTGTCTCTCTCTCTGCACGATTAATGATTTGTGAATCGACGACCTTGCTGCTGCGAGTACATTTAGATGAGTGTTTGATTTTAATTTGACGTGCTTTGTGTACTCATCGCTTATCATTTTAGCGGTTTGCGCATTTCTCATGCATGCATGTGTTTTTTGTCTAAGTCATTATGATTTGATGATCCTGAATGTCTTGTCCCTAGAAATACGGATGGAAAACTATTCATAACTATTCTAAATGATCAAGTCAAGGGATAGAACAAATAAATATATATAAAATATGTAAATGCAGTTATATGCCATATATAAATATGGCATATTCTTGCATCCTTAAGTACTCTCTAATTATATATAGTAAATGTGATAAAGAATCAGTCAGTTTGTAGCTGGTGTTTGTAGAGCTCTTAACTATATAAAATATGTCGTCTTTTTTTTTTGGTTTTTGTAAACTGACCTTATATTGGTATCCCATCTAGGTCAAACCAGAGCACGAAACAACACAGCGTTGGAATACTCTGGTACAAGTGGAGCATCCGGCGACTCCTCCCATCCGGGTCGCATGAGCTTCTTTTCCAAACTCTCCTCACGTTTTAGCAAACGGTAAGTACATCCTAATATCTGAAAAAAACTAACAAACTTCCAATTGAAAAAAAAAAATGCCAATTTCATTTCTTCATTTAAAAACGAAAATATTACAAGAAAAGCAAATGCAGTTTGAATTCGATTCTGTTCTATTTTTTGTTGTTTTTTTTTTTTGTTTTAACTATACATGAATTTTAAATTATAATTTCTTTACAATTTTCCTGGTTTTCATTTTTAATGTTTCATTTTTTGTTTCATATATATATTCATTTGCATATCTCTGACGCATACAACACATGTATGTGTGTTTATGTTCCATTCCGCAGAGTTCAATACGAAAAGAACGCACAACTCCAAGTTATCGCTACAAAATTTGCATTAAAGCACCTAATAAATACCATAACTAAATGGGGTTTTCCATTCCTAGCAGGGTTTTAAGCATACACAAAAATTCGATATAAAGAAATTTAAGTAAATTTTGTATTTTTGTTGTTTTTGAGTGTGGCATTGATATTAGGGAAAAATAGTTTAAATGTTGAGAGTGTGGCTAGTGAAATTGTTAGTTAAGTAGAAGCGATTAGTGATCGATAAGAAAAAACTACAAAATTATCAAATTGCATTAAGATCAAAACATTGACAGTGACAATAGAAAACACACCTCTTTCCACTACTCCTTAATACATTTTTAAACACTATTGATTATTTTTGTGAGTAACTGTAATCATTAGCTTTTCATATATATATATATAAGTTGTGGTATTAAATTCTCTGCCCAGGAGATAAACAAAAATCTGGTTTTTGTGTGATTTTAATGAGTTTAGGGAACGATTATTCGAAATTCAATCAAACATTTTTAACTTCGCAGTCAATTTTAAAAGTTCCACCAACCCAATCATCAAAATATAAATAAAATAGGCTACATATGTACCTATGAATATGTATAGGAAACTTCCAAAGTCCTAATATCATCACAAATGCTTACCTACTTTAAACCAGAGCTCGGAAATAAGCGTCAACCTATTTTTCCAACGCAGTCTGCACATGGAAAAAACAGAAAAAAATTTACACACACGATCCCTCTCAGAGCGGAACACTTTTTTCGTTTCGCTTAAGCTCTTCAGTCCGACTGTTCGGCTTAACCGAACTATCGAATCGGTCTCTCAATAAGAACTCTGTGAGACACTTTTGAGTGATCGCTCACTGCAAAACTGTTTTTAAAACATCTGTGCGCAATAAGTTTCTGCTATAAGTGTTTTTTCTTGCTGTGTGCGCGAAAGAAAGAAGAAGAATCCTCAAATGGCACTGGTTACACGGACGCACGCATACATAAAGAACGACACTTTTGCCGAAAGTAACCGATCAAAGTAGTCAGCGAATGACAGAACCAATTAGAACACAAAAAAAAAGTGTTTTGCTCTGAGCGGAACATCTGTTGAGCGAAAACACTTTTGAATGTGTTTGCTCACTTCCCATTTTCATAGTGTCCGTAGATGATGGGTTTTTCTCGGACACTTTGAAATGGTTGACGGTTATTTGCGAGCTCTGCTTTAAACAAGAATTTTGTTCCTAAAAAAACTATTTGATTTTTAAATGGCCATAAAATGGCTTGATACTGAGCTTAGGTGCTCCCTACCTTTACCAACTCTTAATTTAATTAAATTTGTACCCTCTCTTATGTTAAAATACAATTAAAAGCACTTTTGGTTTGTCATTTATTAGCATGTTTAAATCGGGTAACGTACGTAACGAAAAATAGGGGTGCTTTTTTTAATTTAGCAAGAAAAATAATAATTGGTTCGGCACCAACTTTATTTTACCAACCTACATACAAAATTTCAAGTTTATAGCTACACAAAGAAAAAAGAATATTTTTTGAGGATCAATTGTTTAGTATTTTTCATATCCATTTGGACTGGATATAAATAATATGTAAACTAAACTACACCTAAAAAATATTTTGCCAACTTAGTTCGCGTATAAATGAAGTTCTCCAGGAAGATATAGGGTCTACACAGAAGAAAAAACCCGAGATATTTGGATCAATCGATTTCAAGTACAAGAGGATTAACTTTTGTACGGATTTTCTAATTCTGAAATTGTTGTCTCGATTTTAACTCGAAATAGGCGTTTTTCAACAACGCTCCGGATTGATTTTAGTTTGTTATTATTATTAAATGTTAAGAGAGTGGCCGAGAAAAATGATTTCAAACTTTCAGTTACTTTTCGTTCTTTAGCTATGACATTGCAATTCCGAACTTGTTTTAATCCCTATGCAAGACTATTTGATTTTCAGGTAGAATCCGTTCTTGAAATGATACTTTTCGGATAAATACAAGAATTTAAGGATTGTTTTAATCCTTCGTACTTGTTTTGAGTAACATCATGTTCGACTCGTACTTAAAAATTTAATTGGGGTTCAGAGGATCTAGAAGTCGGTCCACGAACCAAAGATTACTCATGGGTTCGAACCTCCGAACCGAACCTCCTCCAAAATTTTGGAGGTTTGCAGCCTTGGTTCTGTGTAGATATATCTGTAAACCACTTTTGAACTGTTTCTATTTGGATGGGAACAACCTAGCTACAACCACTTGAAAAGTGTATATTAACGTATAAAAAATACACATTTACGAACACATAAAAAATATACATTCTTGATCAGGACGATGAGCTGATTTTATTTCCGTCCTTCCGTCCGTCTGTCTGTCTGTTTCTACGCGAACTAGTCCCTCAGTTTGAAAGCTATTGATCTGAAATTTTGAACAGAGTCTTCTTTTTATTGCGCGCAATTAATATATCGAATCCGCCCGGATCCAACGACTTCTTTTTATAGCTGTCATAGAACGGATCGGTTAGAAAATGAGTTTTAGTAGGAAAAACGTGTTTGTTATACCCTTGCAGAGGGTATTAAAATTGTCATGATGTTTGTAACGCATAGAAGGAAGCATCTCCGACCCCATAAACTATCAGGCCTGTTCCGGTTTTCACTAAAGTAAATTCGAATGTGGTACAAGATCACTTGTTTAATAAACGGTCAAGGTATTTGGTATCAAATCTGAAATTTTAAATTACTTTTAATGCCACAAACTCGACTTTAAATGTATCAAGATGATTCACTCAATTAATTATACACAACAACGCATGTACCACATTCGAATTCGACCAATTTTGTTATAGATTTAAAAAAAATTACACCATCGATCTGAAAATTTGTCTATAGTCTTATTGGAATTCTAGGAATATATCGAATAGGCCCGGATCCAATGACATCTATTTATAGCTGTCATAGAACGGATCGGTTAGAAAATGAGTTTAATTAGGAAAAAACCTTTTTGTTTTTAGTGTCAAAATCAGATGACTTATTATCTAGAGAACCAATCGGTCTGAAAATGGGTCCTAGTGAGAAACCTTTTTATACCCTTGCAGAGGGTATATTAAAATTGTCACGATGTTTGTAACGCATAGAAGGAAGCATCTTCGACCCCATAAAGTATATATATTCTTGATCAGCATGACGAGCTAAGTTCATTTGCGCCTGTCCGTCTGTCCGTCTGTTTCTATGTTATCTCCTCCCTCAGTTTTAATGCTATCTTGACCAAACTTTGCAAGAAGTCTTTAAATACACATAGGCTGCACATTTGTCGGAATCGGCCGGATCGGATGACTATATCATATAGCTGCCATATAAACGGTCGGTCAAAAAACTAGTTCTAGCGAGAAAAACTTTTTTGTTTTCCATTGTAGCATCACTAATCTTGGCATATATAAGTTTTATATGCTTCCACACAATTCTGAAAAAAATGATCAAAATCGGATGGCTATAGCATATAGCTGCCATAGGAACGATCGGTCCAAAAACTAGTTCTAGTGAGAAAATCTTTTTTGTTTTCCATTGTAGCGTCACCAATCGTGGTATATATTACTTTCATATGCTTCCACCCAATTCGTGAAAAATTGATCAAAATCGGATGACTATAGCATATAGCTGCCGGTCTAAAAACTAGTTCTAATGAGAAAAACCTTTTTGTTATCAATGGTAGCGTCTTCTATTTTTAAACAGTAAAATGATTTACTCCAAATTTTCAATTCACACATCAAACTTCAAGTTCAAAGCTTCAATAATTTCTGAAATATGGTTCAGAATACTGGTTCAGAACTGTTTTTGATCTGTGGAAAAACACAAACTCTGCTCTGACTGTGATTTAAGTAACAACAAAAGATCCCTGCGAGCATAGGCTTTGATCAGAACCATTTAGTAATCCTCAAAACTAAAATACACACGAGAATTTCATAGAAAGTAGTCCAAGTGATAAACGCACAAAGAAATGCTCTCTTCTGCCTGTTACATAAATTTGCATGAACACTTTACGGGTTTACAATTTCATTTCTTCCTCTAGTATAAGCACACATCTAAACACACATTTTCTTCATACGATAACATATTTGAATTTGAGGATACACTTTTATCAATTCGATTTAGTTCAGTTGCAAAGACATTGGATATAATATGTTGTGATTAATTTCTTGGTAGGGAAAAGCACATAGAAAAGCACCTCTAGTTTTGCAATTAATTTAATATTTAATTCATTATTCATACATTTAACACCCCAGTAAATGTTTAATTTGTAATAAACACATTACCAGCAACTCATTTACATACAATTGTTCAGCAATAGCGGGAGATAAGGAGAGAAGGAGTAAAGAGAGAGTGAGAGTTGAGAGAAGCATTCTAGGTAGATGCGCGCTTTAAACTTGGTTGCTAAAAAATGTTACTAACCAAACACCAAACCGTTAACTTGTTCACATATAGAATACGGCCAGAGCCAGAGCACTCACATTTGTTGTTATTTTTTTTTTATAATTATTGGTTGCATGATGAGAATTGTTATGGATGTGTGTGTTCATTTTGTTTTAAAATTAATTGGGTTTTTTTTTTTTTTTTTTTTTTTAAATATCTCTTTTTTTTTGTTATACTTACTTATTTCTGCCACTAATGATATGCACATGTTTTTGTATATTTCTGATTTTTTGTTTCTTTCCCTTTTGGTTTTCAACTGAAAGTTTTCAAAACAAAGGAAAGTATGTATGATGAATGTATGTACTACTATGTATATACCGCACATAAACAAATTACACGTACACGTATACCAACACACACACACACACACAGGTCGCCGCATGCATTTGATATACAAATATATACCAACTCGTGTTAGCCTACTACTCTCTTATATAGATATAATCAGCTCGTATATAAAAAATATAATGCTATAATTCAAGAGTTACAAAAAACGAATACAAACCGGTACATACATACATACAATATAATACATAGATGTAACTACGGAATCGTAAACCAACTCGTCGTCTGTCGCTTTCTCTCTGCGCTCTCAATATCTCCGTCACACTTACTGTTTTTTTTTTTTTCCATTATATTTATATATATCACCACACTGCTAGGAAGGCTTTGTTGTTCTCGTCTCGTTTTTCCTCATTTTGAATACATATTGAATTTGATTTGATTATGTATTTTGATTATGCAAAAAAAAACCAAACAAGAAATGAAAAAGGAACCCGAAAAATATTGCGTTTACTTTTCTTTTTCAATGAAGAAACATAAAAAATATTATTACCATTACTCTCCTCCTCTCCGTTCTATATACTCCTCTATCTCTGTCCTCTTTGGTTTCATTTCTCGTATTTGTTTTTGTTTTTTTTTTTTTATACCCTCCATTATTAATATTTTTTCCAGCCGTGAATAATTTGTTTAAAATTTTTTCTTTAATTTTAGGCCAAACCAGTAATTAACAAAAAACAAGCATTAACTACTTCTTGTTAATAGTTCTAAAACTGTAAACTGAAACAAACGATTCCCCCCTAGTGTAAACGCGCGTGACGGAGAGATACAGATATGATACAGAGAGCAGAGCAGACAGATTACAGATCGATCATACCGGGATCGGGTCGGATCATTTCAATTTAACCGATACCGATACCGATTCGGGTTTACCCCCCTCCAAAAGAAAACACCGACAACGTTGAGTTCCGTTGCGTTAATGAAAGATTCACAAATGCGCCTATGTTTTATTAAAATTATTAACTAATTATACATATACATTTATATAAATTAAAATACATATATATATATATATTTAAAAGTAAACAAAAAAAAAAAAACCACAACAAACCGAAAGTACCGACTCTTTGTTTTCATTGTTTGTGAAACGATGTGCGGAGGATACACACACACACACACTACACCTAGACGCGTACTATCCAAACAACAACTATTTATGTACACTGCGATTTGCAATTTTAGTTATTAAAAAAATAAAATAAAATAAATGTCACTGATCTAAACTAAACACCAAATGATCTTGCGAATGTTGTAAACCCACACTCACACACACACACACACACACACATGTTGTTGTGTATGTACTGATTTGTATTTGTATATCAATTGAAATGTCCGGAACTTGAGTCATACAATCAGAGTTGAAACTAACTTTTCAAAGTTTAACTTGCCGTAGTTGATCAATCACACACCCTAAAGCTGAAGTCTAAACGCATAAATCAAGGCGTAACGTAGCATTTGATTTAAGAAAAAGAATACCAAGTAGTAGTCACCGATTGGAAAAAAAAACAAAACAAAAAATAAACTAATCTTAACTCTAAATCAAGGACAAACATTGTATTAATACTTTTGTGCATGTGACCATTTTATTTGTACAGATGATTATCTATAAATCGTGTTATCATCGAGCACCTTCTGTGGATCGATAAGTAGTTATCTCTATATACATATTAAGTTTCAAAGAAAATAACACAGAATTAAATAAATTGATAATTTAATAAATCCAATATAAAAAAATTATGTATAAAAAGCAATCGACAAACTATTGTAGAACTTAGCTGATTGGGATTTGATTTATGTTGTCTGCGAGTGGAAAGAAGGTTATGGTATTTATTTGGCATGTACAATTTTGGCTTTAGCCTTGGTATTGAAATCTCGTTAAAAGGAAGTGCAACAAGTGCGAGCTGCTCACAAAAAAATATGGTTGTGATATACTTCGACGTCGATATCACCATTTTGCAACTTAAGTGGGGGACCAACGCTTAAAAATCGTGCGAAATGAGTTTTTTTTATGGAGTTTTTGATTTCGCGAGTATTTCACAGTCACCCATTACGAAGCTTTTGATGGGAGCACAAATAATTCCTTTTCAAAATTCTTTGGAAGGTTCTTAGAAGTATTAGACTCAAAATTTTGGATCAAACCTGGGTTCATAGCCACAAAATATGAGGATACTTAAAGTATGGTGCAAAATTCAGTACTTACACTTTCGATCAATGGAATAGACTCAAGGATTTTCTAAAGAAAATGTAATTTTTTGGGTTAAACCTGGGTTCATAGTTACAAAATATGAGAATACTTATAGTAAGGTGCGAAACTCCGTACTTATACTTTCGATCAATGAAATAGACTCAAGGATTTTCTATAGAAATTGACATTTTTTGGGTTAAACCTGGATCATAGCCACAAAATATGAGAATAATTAAAGTAATGTGCGAATTTCCGTACTTACATTTTCAATCAATGGAATAAACTCAAGGATTTTCTATAAATTTTATAGAATAATTGCATTTTTAAAATCACAATATATAGCCATGCTCCCATTTTCAGTTTTACAAAATTTTTGCAATTTTTAGGAGCAACTTTGGTCTCTAAATCGCAAATTGCTTGCGAATGTTAGTATGGGAGCTAGGCTGATAAACAAATATTGAGAAAAATATATTTTTGTATTTTTCAAGATTTTATTCTTATATAAACAAATCATAAATAAGCGTTCTAAATTAAAAGGTTTTAATACACTTGCAAAATGTATATTCATTTTGCTCAGTAGGTTGCAACTTGCAACGCTTAGAAATATTCATTTCCGACCCCATAAGCTATACAGGACGACGAGCAGAGTCGATTGAGCTTTGTTCATCCATCCGTCTGTCCATTTCAACGCTTCGATCTGGAATCGTGCTCTGAGCCTTCATTTTAGTGCACGCAAAATAAAAAATACCACGAAATTCAAGATTTGGTGTAATTTCTTAATAAATCTGGTCACAACAGACTTACGTTCCACCCTGTAATATATGCTGAAGTAAGCTTAATTACTTACTTCGCAGGTCCGTATAGGGTTTTATGTAAAAATTATTCAAAAAAGCCTTCATAAAACCGATCATATAGAAAATGTCCCTTGGTAAGAAAATCCTTTTTTATACACTTGAAAAGTGTATATTAATTTTATATTTCACACAATTCTGGAAAAATTGATCAAAATCGGATGACTATAGCATATAGCTGCCATATAAACGGTCGTTCAAAAAACTAGTTCTAGTGAGAAAAACTTCTTTGTTTTCCATTGTAGCATCACCAATCGTGGTATTTATTAGTTTTATATGCTTTCACATAATTCTGAAAAAATTTATCAAAATCGGATGACTATAGCATATAGCTGCCATATAAAGGGTCGGTCAAAAAACTACTTCTAGTGAGAAAAACTTTTTTGTTTTCTATCGTAGCGTCCCCAATCTTGGTATATATAAGTTTTATAAGCTTTCACATAATTTTGAAAAAATTTATCAAGATCGGATGACTATAGCTTATAGCTGCCATACGACCGATCGGTCGGAAAATGTGTTTTACTAAGAAAAGTTTTTTTATGGTATGCAATTTTAATATCAACGATTTAAAATTTTTAAATATCTGATATCTATATCCTATATATATTTGACCGGTTAAATCGGTTGGAGTAAAGTTTTTCAAGTGTATTAAAACTTCGGCACAGTCGAAGTTAGCTTTGCCTTCTCGTTGTTTTCTATAATAGCGTTCTTAAACTCAACCATTTTAAATTGTATATGCCTTCATACAGTTCTGCTAAATTTGGTAAAAATTGGATAACTAACTCTTTAGCTGTCATCGATCGGTTAGAAAATGTGTTTTAGTGAGAAAACTTATTCGGTTTTAATGATAACTTGCTCAAATTTAAAAGTAAACAATCAAATTCTTAATGATTCAGAAAATCTAAGTATCTGACATATATATATTCTACATTTATTTATTCTAACGATAAAATCAGTTGGAGTAAGCTTTTGCAAGTGTATTATTACTTCGTCACAGTCAAAGTTAGCTTGGCCTTCTCGTTTTTTTATTTATTAAATGGTAATTTTTATCGATCAATGAAATAGACTCAAGGACTTGAAATTAGTATTGCAGTAAAAATCTAGTTTTCCTCATGTAAATTTAAATATATGTTTTTGTCTCAAGCTGGCTGTAACTGCGCCAAGTAAACTTGTAAAAAGGCGAACAAAATTCACATAATTAGAATTGATGTAGGGCTATACATATATGCTGCAATGGATGAAATAGAAATCTAACATCCGCTGTAGCTTAAGGGGGTTGATTTATTTTGTAAAAATTGCCTTAAATCGTGAAATGTCTGACTTCAGAGGCCAATTTGGACACGAATATTGCGCGTTTGATTATTTACAGATGCACTGATGGGTGCTCTGTCGAATAGGCCAGATAAGCCTACTGTAACGAGAAGAAATCCCCGAGTGTAAAAAGAACTTGGAATCCCTTTGAAAAACAATGGTTGATAGAAAAAAACCTGTTATGCAGTTTTGTTCACTGCATTCCATAGGACTGCGCCAGAACACTTTTGCCCTGTGTATTTCAATCCAATTGATTCATCCAAATTAAAGCAAGGCATATTGAGTTTAAAGTTTTGATATGCCAATATTTTGCCTTTTTCCTCCGCTGTTAGAGCTTTACCACAACCCATTTTATATTTAAACAATTGAAAATTGCAAGAAGTAATGAAATGCTTCTATACAGCTTATTAGACTCTTAAATTTTAGCCTCTGAGTCTATTCGAGTGATCGCAAATTGCAAGAGATTAATAAATAGTACAGCTTAAAAAAAACTTAAATTTTAGCCTCTGAGTCTATTCAAGTGATCGCCCAAATAAATAAGTTTTGGGCATAGGGCAAATAGCAGAATAAAAGTAATTTATAACTAGACAAAGGATTTTGCATATTTTCAGATTAAATTTGATTCTAGTAGGCCAGGGTAAATGAGATTTTAAAGAACTTTTTTGTGATTTGAGCAGGCCTTTTTTTGGTTTTTTTCTGACTTTTCAACACATTCACCTCGGACTACTAGGATTAAATTCAATCTGAAAATATAGGAAATCCGATCTCTATTCAAAACTGTAAGTTATTTACGGTGTGGTGTAGGTATAAACCTTATATAAGAGTCATATAAGAGCTATATTACGTAACTCTAGTGTAGGTACTAAAGCTCTTTGCACACAACTAAAATAATCGACTTTAGCTTATGAGATCAGTCAGGAACAGTTAAGATTATAGGCATTTCCAAAATGAATCCTTTAGTTTGAGGTATACTAAGCATTTGTATGGTTCTTTCAGTACATCCACCACGGAAGAGGCAGCAAAACCGCGGGTTTTACGCTTCACCTGGTCCATGAAGACAACATCGCCTTTGATGCCCGATCAAATAATGCAAAAGATACGTGAGGTACTCGATCAGAACAATTGTGACTATGAGCAGCGCGAGCGGTGAGTATATTTAAGAGGGAGCCAACTGAAACTCTAATTATAATTATAATTATTTGTCTAATAGATTTGTGCTTTGGTGTGTACATGGTGATCCCAATACAGACTCCCTGGTTCAGTGGGAAATTGAGGTATGCAAATTGCCGCGACTTTCGTTGAACGGGGTGCGCTTCAAGCGAATCTCCGGTAAGTTTTGAAATATTATAATCAAAATTCTAGCATATTTTAAATTTGATTTTAATGACAGGCACCAGCATTGGCTTCAAGAACATTGCGTCTCGCATTGCTTTTGACCTCCGGCTGTGACTTAACCAAACGAATAACGAGGGAAATGCCGATGCCAACGCCGCTGCCGCCACTGACGCCGATACCATATCCACTGCCGATTCCCACAAGCTATCCGAGCTATCGCTCCTATGCCGCTCTCTAACCAGTCAGCAGGGCTCACAGCGTCGCAAGAAGAGTCGACTCTCGTCCACCGGGGCCAATGATGATCAGAAAAAGTCCAGATCATTATTGTCAGCTTTTCACATGTACTCACCCTTCAGCTCCAAAGAGAATGTGGAAACACATGAGGAGGAATTGCAAACACCTCGAATAGAACAGACTGCTGCTGGCCCAGCGGAGCCTGTGACCCTTACACCCCTCTTTGTGGACCTAAATCCCATTAATGCAATACTGGAGGAGGAGGGTGAGAGTACGGAAGCCGGTAAAGCGACAGCAACAGGAAAAAGTGGCGGCAGCAATGACGCAGGCGGAGGCAACCGATTGAAAAGGAACATCAAACATACCGGTAGTCTAATTGTGCGAAAATTAACAGGAGGAGGTGATGCAGGCAAAAAGGGAGTGGGAGCGGCCAAGTCAAAGGAGGCAGCCCATACCAACAATGCCAAGGATAAGGATAATGACAAACAACCAAACACCAAACCGAATGCTAATCCACCCATGCTGCGCACCACCACACTCTAAATATAATGGAACATGGGCGTAGTCTGGGCGAAATTGGCAATAATAATAATTATAATATAATAGAGGGGGGGAACGAATATATATTAAAGTGGGGTCATATGGACCCTTGACTCAACTTTAATATGTATAACCGTATGTATTTACATGATGCCCTTTTGAAGCCCAGAATCTCAAGTAAAGCATAATAAATGTTGGCATCCATTTATTGATCTAACGTTGAATTATATATATACATATTTATATATATATAAACAATTATAACACCTCCTTTCTTCTCCCTCCTCCCCCCCTCAACACACTTACACACACGCATGCATAAAAAGGCACCCGCATAAAAACGCACAGACATACTCTCGATATAATATTGGATAGGATTGTAGACATAGACCCATATTGGCCTGGCCAACAAACCTCAGGCTTGTTGGGTAAGAGGCAGAAACAAAAATCTATTAAATTAAACAAAAATACACACACAAAATACAAATTCAATTCATTTAATAATAACAATAAATATTTAACGGAAAACAAATCAATGCTCTATAAACTGCATTTATGTGTCTATATCCTTTTACCACCCCCTCCTCCTACTCCAGTAACAGTTTTTACGCTTTTGGCGTAGCGAAACGCCAGGATTAGAGCACAACAAAAAACAAAAAAAAGAAACGAAATAGAGAGCCAAATTCTGGTTGTTTCATTTTTTAAGAATATTTACAAAAAAACACACACACACGCATATGTACATATGTACAAATGGAATATGGACCGAAAAGGGGGTAATTATATTATCAATATCAATTGGAATTATCAAATACAAAACCAATTTCTCTGCACTAAATTTAAGGCCTAAGAGCCAAGCTGAGCTTATCTGCACTCTTTTGGCTTGTGTGCTTTTAATTTTAGAATAAAATAGTGGTTTGAGAAATTCACAGATCATGGTTACTTTTTATCAAAAAAATGGAGAAAAGTAGGGTCCTTAGCATTTCCAAAGTTCTATAATAATTGTGAAACCTAAACTTTTTTTTTGTAGTTTAAAATGGGAGCAACAAAAAATCGAATATATCAAATATAATCAAATATATCCAATCAATGTGAAATCAATGGGCGCATTTAACAAAAACACTCGATTACCGAATAAATTTAAAAAAAAAACTACGTATACTACATAGTATATTTTTAGGTGTCGTATAAAAATGACATTTTTATGTTGAAAACCCTTATTTCTTATTTAAGGCCTTATTTCGGATGGCATACAAATTTATTTCGGCACTTTAATTTATATAAATAAGACCGATTTGCAAAAAGTTCAGCTATTAGAGCTTTTCAAAAGTGTTTCTATTCATATGAAGGATTGTGTCGAAATAAGTTTTTATGTCATCTGAAATGAGGCCAAATACGAAACCTAAAAATATACTATGAATAATCGGCAAGCATAAAACATAAATTGCTTATCGAAATTATCTGCTGAATGGCCCCAATGAATCATTTTTACTTCGATTTCCAAGATTTCCAAAATCTTACTAGATTTGGTCCAGATTGATCGTCGTTTTGAAACCGACTGTTCAAAGCCAAGTGTTTTCAAATCGTCAAATAGAGAGATTTAAAACCTCCGGTTCGGTTTGTTATATGGTTTTTGAAACGAATCGATCCGCGGATTCGGTTCGGTTCAGTGATTTACTTACAGAATTCGAGCATTACAATTTCAAAAATGAAAATTTGGGCTTTTGAAATTTATTTTTGATTTTTTCATTTGAAGAATATTAATATTTCGGACATGCTAAAGCCATCCATAGATTTTAAAATTATTTTGAAGAGCAGGAGTACAGAAGATATTTACGACCCTTGACACTTCGAAAATGGCGCTTTTCTATTGGTTTTTCAGCCTTCAGGTTATTCACGGAAGCAACATTTGGCTATCCTTCGTGTTGTATTGTATTGTACTAAAATGTCAAATGACAAGCTATTCACAATGAAAACTGAGCGACTAACTGAAAAATAGTAGTTAAAATAGAGTCACAAAACAAACAAAAGTATCAAACCAAGAGAAGGTGAACAAGAGTATCAGAAAAAGAGTCACTGAACAAGAGTCGCTGAACAACATTCACTGAACAACAAAAACCTATTGAAGAAGAACATGTTCACTTGTTCAGTTTAGTGAACACTCTACAACTCAACTCTACAAGGTGGATCTATTCCTGGTGACTCAGAGCTTTTGCTTAATGCGCAAGATTGAGAATGACCGCTATCCTATGAAAGATACACCTTGGGTGGAACAATAAGGTGAGAAAAAGAGACAAAAGTTTGTTATCTGAGAGCTTTTGCAGAAAGCGAATGGATAATAAAGATGGGTCGGTTCAGCCAAACGCATTCTTTTTAGTTGACTTTTATTCAGTGTGCAGCTGACATGGAACTATGTGTATGTTTCAAAATTCTTAAAAACAGAAACTTCAGAAGTCGGGAAAAAAAACCCCATAATTGGAATAATTTTTGCAAAACTTCATGAATTTTGCTTTATCGTTTAAATCTCGACTAACTAAAATGATTAAAAACTGCCAAAATAACTAAAACCTTTTATAAATTACTTGAGTGGGCACTGAGTGAGCTATTTTGGAAATCGGAATAATCTTAAGGGACCGAAGTTTACCAAATAAAACATTTTTACACTGTTTCTAGTAGGTTTTTACTACCACCAGCTTTTTAAAAAAAAGGAAAAACATTGTATTTGCTCCATAAATCATCCATGTGCTTTTTCCTTCAGTGGGGAAAAATTTTAAATCTAAAATTTAACTGTAAAGGCCTCATTCCAGATGGCATACAGATTTATTGCGTCACTATGCTTCATTTAAATAAGACACCTTTTAAAAGCGTTGAGCTTTTAGAGCTTTCAAAAGTGTTTCTATTTATATGAAGTATTGTGCCGAAATAAATTTTTATGTCACCTGGAAAAGGCCTTAAACCGCAATTAAAAATTATTAAATTCTCGTATGAAAGAATGAAGTCTTTCAAGTTAACCCAAGAACTCTAGGAATTCCAGAGAATTTATCGAGAAATTGTGGTTACTTTTGATTTCGGTTAATGGGTTCAAGAATTTTGACAAGTTTTTACTTATACATAGAATTCGATTTCTGGATTCGAGAATTTTGACAAGTTTTTACTTAACCTCTATCGATTTTGAGCAACTTTACTATTTACCATATTTGGTCATAAATATTAAACGTCAACAATCTTAGTTACCCCCCTGCATTCCATTTGAACATATGCATGTTTGTGCCACCAACAAACACAAAAACCAACATCATCTCTTGTAATTGTTATATATATACACTCATGCTCTATCTAATCGTAGGTATAGGTACTTAGACGAGACATTTTAGAGGGTTCCGTTTAAGCAGCTGTTCAAAGAACAAACACACACACACACAGACAACAATACATAATATATAAATATATATATATAAATGTTAAGGATACAAAAGTTGAGTGAACTTATCAGAACATGTAAAACGCACATAGACCCTATATAAACTTGGATCAGTTGTCAACTTTGTGCAGCTTTTGGTCTGACCATATACAAGGCTCTGCAAAATTTCAAATTCAAATAAAAAAACACGATCATTTATCCTAGCTGATTATCCTGCTGCTACTACAAATATTGCAAACATCTTACGCATTTGAAAAACCAACCGTTTTCACCATTTTATATTTAATGTTAAATGAAAACTAATTGAAAGTTTATGAATGAAAATTAGGCCTACTTAATATATATATATATATATCTAAGCAAGCACGCCGCTTACATAATCACAAATAGAAGCCCAAAAAATCCTGATTTTTTTTTTGCGCAAAGTTAATAGAAGTGGAAGAAGTAAGCTTTGGAAACACCACTCTACTCATTACAATTATCTTTAAATCTGAAGAAATACGATAAACCCGGGTATAGAAGTTGCAAATAATCATGTTGTAAGAATATCTGATATACATACATACATAGATGTGTTTTAATTAATAAATACCAAATGACATAACTATAATAAAGGTTTTGTTAATCGCATAGAAAACAATTTGCAGGTGCAAGCACTGGGTAAGTCCTTGGTTATGTGAGTTAGAGTAGAATTTAAAGTTCATCATCCATGTTAAAATCCTCGGGTGGAAAATCACCAACTTCCACGGATAAGGGTGAAACAAAGCCGCCATAATTTGGACCACATACGAAATATGCTTTGCCGTTGATGCTAGAAAAATAAAATTTGACACATTTTTAATACCAGTTTGCAACATTTTTCTGAAATTGGAATTAAAATATCTCTAACCGTCTCATAAAACTAACTAAAAACCTCATAGGACTGTATAAGGCTTTATTCTAGAATTGGTTCCCGGTGAAATTATCAAATTTTGCCGAACCCAAACCTTGAAAGATTTATTTTCTGTAGAAAATTACATAAAAATTCGTGAATTTCCTTATTATAAATTTATTTAGAGACGTCTCGAGGATTTTAAAATATTTTTTGATCTGTTTAAAAAAAGCATTTCCACTTTCACGGCCATCTGAACTCCATTCTTAACTTTTATAAACGTATTATGAATAGCTTTTATCTGATTAATGTTTCAAAAGTCGAAAGCTTATGTTATACTATATAAAACAGTGCGCTATAAGCAGGGAAAATACCGGAACCGTTAACCGAAATAAACCGTTTCAAGTCACGTACCGGTATTAAACATTTTTTAAGAACCGAAAACCGTTAACCGTAATAATAGGAACCAAAAAAACCGGAACCCTACCGAAACGCTAATACCGGTACTGTTTCGGTTTTTTATTATTTATTTTTATTGTTTTTTGATTAATTGAAATATATATTTCAACCGGTAAAATAGCAATGTATACACTCAGAAAAAAAATCGGACTTTTTAGAAATTCGGCCTTTAAAGAAAAACCAGGATGAAATTATTTTTTTAAGATATAAACGATATAGAAAAGAATGTCTTAAAAGGCGGAAAAACGTTTGTTTCGTAAATATAATCCCTTTAATTTAAGCGATTTCTTAGTCTTAGAAATGTTGGAAAAATTGTAATACAAATTTTAGAAATTAAGTTTCTTGAGTTAAATCAAATTTCGCTTGAAAGTTTAGAAATTTTATTTCCTATTTGAAGAAAATTCCGTTTTAATATCTAGAAAAATGTAATGTAAATAAAAGCTCGGGCAGATTTTAGGTTTCCAAATGTTGTAGAGTGTTTTTAGAGCTGATTTTACCAGCGTATTATGGGCTATATTGAAAACTAGTCTTATACTATGGGTTTAAATCTATCCAAATAACAAAATATCTCTTTTTATGGCAGGAATACTGAAGATTTAGAGACCGATTATTTCGATCCATAATTAAGAAATATTTTTCTGATTTTAGAAAGATTTTATAGAAAATATTTTTAGCGAAATTGTTTGTCCAAAATAATAACGGATAGAAATCGGAATATTTAAAAAAACGTTGTCCATGTGGCATAGTCTTAAAATAATTTTTTTTTAATTTTAGTACATCCATTTGTTTTTGGATATTGTGAAACAATTTTTAATTTTAGAAGATTAAAAAATTATACTTGTACCGGTACGTACCGGTATACCGAAATAAAATCTGGGTACCGTATCAGAACCGGAAACCGAAATTACTTGAAAAGCGAAATACAACCTTTAACCGATTTATTCATTTCGGTACGTACCGGTACCGGAACCGATATTCATTTCGGGATTAATCCCTGCCTATAAGTCATTAAACAAAATTTAGCTATACAGCTTTGATCTCAATTAACAGGGTTATGTTAAGTTAACATATATGTTAAATAACACTAAAGATTGATGCATTTTTTTAGTTGAAGACAAATAAAATAGTTATTTAGAACTCTTGAAATCTTTCTGCTAATAATGAAATTGCCATCCCAAATCACACAATTGTATTGCCTTTTATATAGACAAAGCTTTAAATTACCTTCCGTTATTCTTGCCCAGCGGTTCGTCATACTGAATACCTATAAATATGCCATTTTTTCCATCCAAAGGTCCATTATACTTTATGGTGCCACGACGACGAGGATTTCCTTGCACTGTCACCTACAAAAAAATAAGTTACGTAGACTAAGCAAGCCTCATAAATCTTCCATGTTCCTCCCACCTCGCATCGTTTATCTATCACACACAGTTCTGCCCGCCTCTGCATCTCTTCCGCCTGCTCGCGTCTGATCTCCTCCCTTTGTCTTAATTCCTCTTCATTGTACTTTCCCAGACGATTCTGTTTCAGGAAATTATGCACCGAATCCGTTCTTTGCTCATACTGATCCTTAGACAATTCAAATTTCTCCACGGCATCAGGATCAAAACTGAAGGTGGCAAAGCTATCAATCACATGCAGACGCAGGCCATCGCTTTGGGCATAGTAACCCAGCTGGGCATCGTTATTATCCAGAGTGGCTATAAAATTGTCACCCTTGAACAGATCCACTTTCATGGTGCCCGCACTTCCACCCGTGAGTATTTCCAATTTGCTCTGCAACAAAACATCTGTGAACAAATTGGCCCGCAACTTGATGGAAACCTACCTTTAGTTGGGCCACAGTCATGTCCTTGGCAAACTTGACCTCAAAGGCCACGGCATCGTTGTGCGAATTTGATACATTGGCCTTAATGTAATCTGATTTACCCAATTCTATTAATGCCGACATTTTGGGCTAAGCGTGAGTAATAAAGTTAGGCTCGCCAAAAAACAAAACGAATGAAACGATTTATCGATATATCGATTTTGATTACCTACCGGCGTGTGACCCTGCGAACTGGTTCCTTACAATTGTGATTTTTCGTCAAATGAATTCAAAATTTAAATGAACTGGAGAAAATATTATTTTACTGTTAATTTAGGTGGATTTCAACAAATTTTGAAATTAATGCTGCTGCTTTTATTAATTAGATGCTTAATATTCTTTTGTAAGAACGAAAACTGATAGTCAATCGTTGCCAAAGTTAAAGCTGATATTCAAAGCCGCAATGTCAATACTTTTAAAATCCCTATATTCCATATGGTCGTATAATTATAAAACGAGTAAAATATACATGCTTTTTTAGTAAAACTACCAGCAGTTCGTAATAATTTAAATAATAAAAATAATTATTTATTTAATAATACATTATTTAAAAAAATTTAAAAAATTCAAAATTAATTACAAAAATCTAGAATGGAAAATTAAAAGATTCAAGTTCAAATAGAAAAATAATTCATTTATATACATATTTAAAATAATGTTTAATGTTCAACAATTTAAAGTTAATTTAAGTTAGTTGAATTGATATTGTGACTGGTGCATTCAATTAAGGAAGTCCTAGTAGCACTAGGAATAGAAATAAATAAACTTTAATCTAATAATAGCTTGTAATTGATTCCAAACCCTCTCTATACTTTTATTTTTTTTTGCAGGTTCATGGTCACACTGCGCCTTTTGAATGGAGCAGCTGCGAACAGCTAGTTCTCGAAATCAAAACCTAATCAGTTTCAGCAATCCCGCTTTTATGCATCCATTCTTAACTTTGATAAAATCAGGAATTAATCCCGAAACGAATATAGGTTCCGGTACCGGTTCCGGTACGTACCGAACTCAGAAAATCGGTTAAAGGTTATATTTCGGTTTTTAGTTTATTTCGGTTTTAGGTTAGGTACGTACCGGTACCAGTATAATTTTGTTTAATATGTCAAGATTTAAATTATTTCCAAAAAAAATTATGGATGTAAAAAGTGTTCTAAGAATATCTTACATAAAAAACGTTTTTGTGAAATCTTCTGATTTCCAGCATTTTTTTGTTTTTATCCCTACAACTTAGAATTAAGGAACTCTATATTCTTATGTCGCCCAGACAAACTCCTCTTAGGGTCATTTTTCAGAAAGATGTAAATATTTCTTAATAATGGTTCAAAATGATACGCCACAAAATCTGAGGTATCTGCGCCAAAAATAGAGATCTTTACCGATTTGGTTAGATTTGAACCCATACTATAAGACTACTGTCCAAAATAGCTCATAAAAGGCTGGTAAAATACTCAAATATCTAAAAAATTAAAAAAGAGTTGGAAACATAAAATCTATATATATATATAAAAAGTTCAACCTGACTGACTGATTGACTGACTGATTGGCGACCCTTGCACAAGCCAAACCGTTAGAGATAGCAAGTTGAATTTTTTTTCAGTAGTTTCATCTTATTCTGAAAGTGAGTACTAAGACGGGGTTTTGAAAAATTCCGCCGGGAAATGTGGAAAATTCACAGAAAACTGTTGTATGAAACTTTTTTGTTAATCATCCGATCAGGTTCAAACTAATTTTAAAATAATCGAAATAAAAATTCAACAATAACTGAATACCAGTTTTCCGGAAAATTAACACACTACGCGAAGCCGCGGGTATACGTTAGTTCTGATATAAAATTTTTCGAAATATTAAACCAGATTTGTTTGTAGAGCGAAATTTGAATAAAATCCAGAAACTTGATTTCTAAAATTTATATTATCATTTTTTTAACATTTCTATTTTTAATCAAGAATTATTCTAAGACTTCGAATTCCTTTACATTTAATTAGAGGGCTTATGTTAAGCAAAGAAAAGTTTCAACACTTTTAAAAAATTGTTTCTATATCTTAGACATATACCTTAAAAAGAGAATCTGATACTGGTTATTCTGTAAGGGCGAATTTCTGAAATGTAAGGCTTTCTTCTCAGTATATATATTGCTATTATATCAGTTCAATATTTAAACTAGAATCCGAAACAGTACCGTTATTAGCGTTTCGGTATGGTTTCGATTTTTTCGGTTTCTATTATAACGGTTTTCAGAAAAAATGTAATATCCGTTCCGATTTTGATACCGGTACTTGGCTTGAAACGGTTCCGGTATTATTCCCTGGATTAAATATGATAATGCCTACCTTAAGCTAAGAAATCGTTCCTAAATCTTCTTAAGCTAAGGTCCCACAGGCAAATAATTTGCGCAAATTTAGATGAAAAATTGTCTTAAAAGCCATTTCTTCAGATTTTGAAGGACTTAAATCTAAAGCTATGGATTCACACGCAAATAAGTTGCTCAAAAAGTGCTGAAAAATTCCGTATTTAGACCTATTTAGTCAAATTATCATAAAAATTTGGGCAAATTTTTTGCCTGTGGGACCTTAGCTTTAGAAAGAATTTTTTAAACCAAACGAAACCTCATCAAAAGTAACGTTCACTTTTATTACTAAAAAGTCTTTTATTGCAGTTTATTGAGTCTTGGGGGTGCACAATTGTAAACTAATTGTTATAAATTCCATAGGGGAAATACCTAATCCTCTAAAGATCAAGTATTTTAAGGTGTTTGTTTAGTTTGTGTTAACTTAGAATAACTTTTTGGTGTTGAGAAAGGTGTCCAATTGGCTTAAACTTAAGTGGCCGCCAATATGTATGGGCGTATATCCTCCACATCCAGCAACTGTTCCGGTGCCACACGCTCACCACACATGGGACATTCCCCATTTTCTGAGAGTATGCTGAAAGTTAAGGAACAACATAAAAACACAGTTCTTGGTTAAAACAATTCAAACTCACTTCTCCATCTCGGCACGAAAGCTTAGGAAATCGCATTGCGGACAGGAAGTCATTAGCTGTTTAATAATATGTTGGCCCGTGGCTATGCAGATGGGTAGCGTGGTCTTGCAGCTGTAGCAAGTCACCTCCATATTGGCCAAATTGGCATCGCAAATGGGACACTCCATGGTCTCGTCATCGATCTCATCGCGCAAATGTTTGATGCCCTTGGGTGCCTTGCGTACAATCGATTCAATCTTTTTGACATAGCGTGTGTCCAACTGATTGCGATAGTCTGGACGCATCAGCATGGAGGCATACACAAAAGCCGACTTCTTAAGACCCGCACGATGACACTCAATTACCGTGGAGGTGAGTATGGGTATAATATCTAGATGGAACAAAGGGGATTAGTTAACACTTTATCTCTCTTTTTCTTAAAAGAAATTCTTACGTTCCGGAAACTGGGATATGCAGGCGGCCACCTGTACCAGCAGCTTGGCAGCCAGCAAATGATTTCCCAATTTAACATGTATGCGCACCAGGGTATAGCGATGAAGTAGTATCAAATTGTGACGCATTTCGGCCGTCACCGAGAGATTATTACGGCGCAACTCCTGATACATAGAATAGAGTAAATCCCTTGCTGACTTGTAGTTGCCTGCTATTTGCTCCTGATTGGCTATAATCACCGCTGTCTTGGCTGCATCTTTGTAGTGTTTACGTGCCATATACAAGCGAAACAAATAACGCGGATCCTTGGGTGAACCATCCAGCTCTCCCAGCAGAAACTCAATCAATTGCGAGGCTAATTGCTCATTATTTGAGGTAGCCACACAGTCAATGGCCAGGGATAAAGCTTGCTGCTCCTCATTACTAAAAGCCGAGGCTTTAAGCAGAAACCTCAACGCCTTGGTAAACTCACGGGCCAGAAAATAATACTTTCCCGCCAGCAAAGTGTATTTCTCGCTCTCAAAGTAATGGGCCAAGGCCAGGTAGTCGGCGGATTTGGCATTCTCATAGCGCTCCAGCAGTTCGCCATGTCGCCTTAGTTTATTGTGACGCTGGGCCAAAGCAAAGGCCTCCTCCACACAGCCACAAATGACCAGAAACTGCAAAGCCTGCTCAATATCGCCAATTTTTTGATAAAACTTGGCCAGCAATTTGGCCGCCTCCATGGAACGTGACTCCAAGACAATTTCCGAAGCGGCATGCGGATCACACAAATGCTCCAGGTAAATTCGTACGCAGGCATCCAAATCGCCGGCAGTGCGATAGCTACGTATGGCCTCTTCGAAATGGCCATCCGATTCCTTGGCCCTGGCATAGGCCGCATGCAGTTTGCTACTCTTGACCTTAACCAGCACATGGTTGGCCTTGTGCCACATTTTGAGCGAAATATAATGGCCACAGGCCTCATCGAAATAGCCACCGCGTTCGTAAAGGCCGGCTGCCTCGGTGAGATGGCCCACGGTGGCCAGCAGTTCGGCGCAATCGAAGAGTAACTGCTTATCCTGCAGCTCCACGGCATATTGTATCTAAGGGAGAGACAATTTAGTGGGGGTATTGTTTGAGAATGACAAACTTACCCCACGTCGAAAGTCTCCCGCACGTATGGAAGTACGAGCTATGCCCATTTTGCATAGACGTACATGCTCCTCATATTCGGGCGTACTTTGCATAAGCGTGGGCTTGGCTCCCTCATCATTGTTAATCAAATCCTCTTTGTAACCCTTCTCATAGTGGTACAAGGCATCGGCATAGTTTCCACTGAAAATATTGGTATAAATCGCTTGATAATACTTATTTCTTGATATTTTCCATTGGCTCATAAAATAACTATTAATTTTTAACAATATTTAAAAACTTAAGAAATAACGATTATTTTTTTGAGCATATAAATAAAAATCTCTAATAAGAGTTAGTTACAAAATTAGTGAGTTTTATTTTAAAACTCACTAATCACCGATTATTTATGGATAAAAAAAAATAAAAATCAGAAGTTAGATAACACTTGAAGTAACTATTATTTTTTGACCATTAAAACAAAAAAAATAGAAGGCTAACCGAAGGCTTCGCCGATGTTTATAATACCCTTGCAGTTTTTGAAAGGCGCTACTATTGATAACAAAAAAATTTTTCTCATTAGAACTAGTTTTTAAACCGATCGATCCTATGGCAGCTATATGATATAGTCACCCGATTTTGATAAATTTTTCCAGAATTGTGTGGAAGCTAATGAAACTAATATATACCACGATTGGTGACGCTACGATAAACAGCAAAAAAGTTTTTCTTACTAGAACTAGTTTTTGGACCGATCGTTCCTATGGCAGCTATATGATATAGTCATCCGATCCGGCCGATTTCGACAAATGTGCTGCCTATGTGTATTTAAAGACTTTTTGCAAAGTTTGGTCGAGATAGCTTTAAAACTGTGGGAGGAGATAGCATAGAAACAGACTGACGGACGGAAATGAACTCAGCTCGTCATGCTGATCAAGAAAATATATACTTTATGTGGTAGGAGATGCTTCCTTCTATGCGTTACAAACATCGTGACAATTTTAATATATCCTCTGCAATGGTATAATTACAAATAAGAGATATTTATTGATTTTTATATTAAGCTTACAAAAACCCATTGTTTTTTGAGTTAAAAAAAATTAATAAAAAAATTATTTAATGATTTTTAAATAAACCTGAAAAAATAACGATTATTTTTTGATTAAAAAATAAAAATCTAAAATAAAAGTTATAAAATTATTTTTATTTTTTTTTACTCAAAATAGAAATCATTTTCAAATAACGGCTTTTACATATATGGGGATATATGTATGCATTGTTGCATTAAGGTATAAACTGAAGGTTGAGGATCTTCCTAAGCCAACATTTAAAAAACAAAGTTTGCTCGTAAAATATTTTTTAAAATTTAGTATTGCAATTTTAACCAACCTGCCCTTATAGAGGGACTTTATTTAAATACATACATATATTTCCATTATTTGAAAATTATTTTTATTTTGGGTAAAAAAAAATAATTTTTGAATTTTTATTTTTGAAGTGAAACATCTTTAATTTCGGTACGATGTTTTTCTAGTGGTGGTAAAATTCCATTTGAAAATAACGCATAACGCATATCGCTCACAGGTATACACCAAGCTATTGCCTGACCAACCGTGGCTACTCGACCATGGCTACTTAACCATGGCCACTTGACAATGGCCACTTGACCAATGTTGAGAGGCAGTGTTGGAACCCAAGCGATCGCATGGCCAACCGTGGCATTTCAATTAAATTTGGTTGTAGCAGTAGTTTAGCACAGAAAAGGGATCTCGGATCAGTGATCTGGGATTGGGTATCTCGGTTCAGGGATGAGGGTTCTGGGATCAGATATCTGGGATCAGGGATCTGGGCTCAAGGATCTGGGATCTAGGATCAGAGATTTGGGATCTGGGATCAGATATGTGGTATCTGGGTTCAGGGATTTGGGATGAGGGATCTGGGCTCAGGGATCTGGGATATGGGATCGGTGATCTGGGGCCTGGGATTAGGTTTCAGAGATGTGGGATCTGGGATCTAGGATCAGGGATCTGGGATCTCGAATCAGGGATGTGTGTTCAGATCCCTGGGATGGGGGATCAGGGATCTAGGATATGGGATCAGGGATCGGTGATCTTTTCCTCGGATTAGGGATCAGAGATGTGGGATCTGGGATCAGGGATCTAGGATCAGGGTTCTAGGATCAGGGATCTGGGATGGGTGATCAGGGATGGGGGATCTGGGATTTGGGATGGGCGATCAGGGATCTGGGGTTTGGGATCAGGGATCTGGGACACTGTTTTTTGGAACACTGATCCTGGGATTTGGGATCTGGGATCAGATATGTGGTATCTGGGATCAGGGATTTGGGATGAGGGATCTGGGCTCAGGGATCTGGGATGAGGGATCTGGGAACTAGGATCTGGGATCTAGAATATGGAATCGGTAATCTGGGGCCTGGGATTAGGTATCAGAGATGTGGGATCTGGGATCAGTGATCTGGGATGGGGGATCTGGGATCTCGAGTCAGGGATCTGTGTTAAGGGATCTGGGATGGGGGATCTGGGATCTAGGATATGGGATCAGGGATCGGTGATCTTAGGTCTAGGATTAGGAATCTAGGATCAGGGATCTGGGATCAGGGATGGGGGATCTGGGATTTCGGATGGGCGATCAGGGATCTGGGGTTTGGGATCAGGGATCTGGGACACAGTTTTCCAACTCTGTTTTCCAAGCTAGCCGCGGCATTTTCCACGGTATAAATAAACTATTTCAATTAACATGTTTCACATCAAAGCCTCATGGGTGTTAAACACACTCACACTTTTTTTTTGAAATGAAAAAATAATCGTTATTTTTTCAAATTAATTTAAAGTTATTTAATTATTAACTTTTATATTAGATTTTCAATTTTTTTACTCGGTTTTGGGTTTGGATTGGTGTATTTTTCACCCTCAAAAAATAAAAAAAAATCGTTATTTACGGTCCCTCGATATAATCATTTGAAAACCAGTATTGACGTGACTTACGTAAACTCCAATTGCTGAGCATACTCTCGGGCTATAAAAGGCACCTCCTGGGGCTCATGTTTGTGCGCCAGTAGCAAAGCCTGATCCCATTGCAACAGATCCCTACACAATTCCAAAGCAGCTCTCGTGTACACACCCTTAAGCAAATAATCCTTAGCCTGTTCGTACTGGGCCAAAAGCATGCAGCAACAACCATTCAGCATGGCCAAATCCTCCACATAACGAAGCTCATCCAGAGCATTAACCAAAGCAGCGTCGCCCAACTGACGATAGGCTCTAATGGCTGAAAGAGGCAGAATTTGAATAAGGGAAAGGGAAGAGCTTGGGAATGCTTACCTATATCTGGCTCTAGATCAGCAATGGCCTGTTCGCCAAACTCACGCCAGGCACTGCTTAGATTCATTTGCTCGCTTAACTTATACGCCTCATCGTATTTCCTAAGCCTTAGCAGCAGCTGGTGGTTGGCTGACTGACTATTAGTGGGATTAACCATATGCGTGCTTAAGGATTGGGTGGCATATTGACCGCCATCTATATGCAAAGCCATTTCGCCGGCACAAAGCAGCAAGGGAAGCTGACCGGGATTTAGCTTGGACTCTCCCACCTTTAAAGTGTGCATGCCCTGCACCGAGTGTCTTACAAACACATGAGTATTCACCAGGCGTGCATCGTAGCTAATAAAAATATTGGGCTGGGTTAAATCCCACAGACAACCCAGGCACTGTTTGGGCATTTCAGTAATAAGCAAGGCCTCCTCCAGGGCGGGCAAAAATATGTAACCCTGAGCATGATCATCTATAAAAATGGTTTTGGTGCCCTCAATGTCAGTAAAAAGCTGCCGTATGCCCATGCTATGACGAAAGATGGTGCAGCTATCCCACTTCTCCAGCGAATAAAACACCAAATGACCAATCTGCAAAGGAAGGAAGATTATTAAGGGATTAAGATGGATTTCGTACTCACATCTGTGGCAAAGATGAGCAGATCTTGAGTGAGAGCAAAGCAGGTGATTACCGCATCGCTGGGCATGGTGGGCAAGGCACTGGGGAATATGGCCTGCAACTTGTCCTTGCAATTGGGATTATCTGCCGCAATGGCTTGCAACAGCAACTGGGGTGGACACAAAGCGGCACAGTAATCCGCATTTAGATTCATGCTGGAAATATTCGCCGGCAAATCACGCTCACTTAACGGACGTGGCTCCTCGCCCAGACTTTTGCCCAGATCATAGAACCAAACATGCTTGTCGATGCCAGCCGCAAAGTTATATGGACCCACGGCCATAAAGGTGGGCTCACCCTCCAAGGGTAAACGAAAGGGCAAGGCCTTAGATTTATCCGGAGCATATACATAAATGGAAACCTCGGCTAGACTGCTGAGCATGACTATACGCGGCGCAGACACGGCAAACATATGCGGCAGTTTGGTTACATAAGTGTAAACGGTGCCGCCGCTGGTGGTAACGGCCAGAAGTTGTCCATCCGGGGACCAGTCAATCATTTGAACACTAGCATGATCCGGCACTGTGATAATGCGTTCGGTTTCCTGCAGATTTGTGATAGAATGGATTTTGATGCTAACGAAAAAGGAAGAAGAAATTAAGCATAAGCTGGGTATTTGGCTAAGATCTTTAACTAACCTATCATCTCCACAGGAGGCCACTATATCCAGTGAGGGGCAATAGGCCAGACCGCTTAGAGTGTCCTTGTGGTTCTTCACCTGCCACAGCTCCTGGCCCACATCTTTGGGATGCGTGGATATGGCCACCACATGGCCATTCGAAAACCCCAGCAATATGTAGCCATCACCAAACCATTTGTGCTGCAGCAATGATCCATAGCGACTCTGAAAACCCAATTCTGTGGGATTTTCCGGCTCGGGCAGATAGTACAAAAACAGCGTACGCTTGCCTATGATCATGCTAATGGCATTATCGCCCACAATCCGCTCATCACTGGCCATTTCTGCAAAATACATATCGGTGGGCGCATCACGCAGCTGAACCACTCGCACGGTGTCCCCATCCTCGTTGCTGAGCGAAAAACTCTTATCCTCCGAGCCCAGAGCCAGCAAATTCTGCGCCGACCAAGCCCCACAGGTTATACGCTTGGTATGCTTGCCCAGCACCGGTGTACGCTTGCCACTGCGATGATTATAAATGGCCAGATTTCCCCGGCCCGTGCCCACGGCCAGTAGCTGCTCTCGCTTCGACCACAATATGCAGGTAAGTGGATCCCTTAGGCCGGACTCAATGCTCAGTTTTTGTTGTGTGCCATAATCCCAGAGGGTAATGTTCGGTGAGCCGCTGGTTATGATGCCCAGCAAATCGCCCTCATTGTCCCACGCAAATCCAGAACAGAGTCTAAGCGAGGGGGGAGACGCATAAGATCATTAATTTTAAACTCATGCTCTAAAGCTTACCCGGCAAGTATGAGGCGTTGCACCAACACTCCCTGGCGATTGTACAGGGCCACGGAGCCATCGGTACCCGTTGTGGCCAGCAAAGCTCCGGCGCTTTTTTGCCAAATGAAGTAAACATCGCCAATACCGTGCGGATCATCGTATTTGTAGAGTATCTTTTCGAACGACATTTTCACCAGCTAACGGTAAAAACTCTTCGCTCTACGTTTGATGGCACTCATACTGCATTTTCACAATTTTCCGGCTTTTGTTTACGATTTTTCCCGTTGCTATGGCAGCAACAAGTTAGGATGAGCATATTTGTGTGACCAAGTTGCAAATATGGTCCCACTAATGCCAAAAGTAATCGAAGGGGGCTAACAATTATCGATATCGATTATATTGCTTGTATTTAAAAATCAGAACTAGTTCAAGCAGATTGACAGTTATATCAGAAATAATAGAAAAGAAAAGGTTAATTAATCGAAGGGGGCTCTCAAGTATCGATTAATTGCTTGTCACGGATCGGTATTTAAAAAACAGAACTAGTTCAAGCAGATTGACAGTTAATTTCAGAAATAATAAATGGTCCAACAAAAATTTAAGGTCTTGGTAAATAAAGGCAATGGCTCCTCTTGCACCATACTGTTACCTTCAAACAGAGATTTTTTATTATAAGATCAAACTCGCAAAGTATCCATTATGTAAAATCATGGGAAGTGATATTACAGACCGGTTTTACTTTAACAAAGTAAACAGCATTCTTAGGTACTTCATTAAAACGTTGTTTTGTATTCCTCAGTTTACTACTTAAAGAATGATATACCAGTAAGCTTACCTTTTGTTGCTTCATTTTTAAACAGCCCACATACATTTTAGGTAAATAGTCAAGGATATGCTCATGATCGTCCAAAGAATTATTTTTGTAAATAAAATATCAAAAGCAATAGTGACTTAAAATTGAAATAAGCTGACCTTTAGCTTAGTCCGAGTAAGTAAAATAAATAAATAAAAGGTTTACATAAAATAAATTACTTTTTTTTTATTTATGCCAATTTATTTTCGTTTTCTAACTTCAATGAACCTCAGAATTATATTTACATTTAATTACTAGTCCCTAATGGGCGCTCTAGAATTTGATTAAATTTTTTTTTCAATACTTTTCCGATGTTTTTTTCAATTTATACAATACAATCAAAATACCAGTAACCGTAATTTTATAAGGAAAATTATAAAAATCACAATTCAATGATTATTTATTGATTTTTATTTTTTTGCTCAAACAGTAATGATTTAAAAAAATTTTTTTTTTTGTCTCAAACCATAATGATTATTTCCTGAGTGAAAAAAATCATTGCGGATTTGCACAGATTATCCAATAAGAACCCCACAGGTATAATTCATATATTTTTGCGGCTACTTTAAGTGGTTGTTTTTTTTATATTAAAAAATACAAAATAATTATAATTATTATAATTGTTTGATTACTTTTTGTTAACTATTTTAAACATTTTCAACTAAAAAGATTAAAATGGCAAACATTTGTCAGGCTTGAGCTTTTTATGGCCAATAAGAACTAGTTTCGAATTCAAAATTGCCGCCACTTATAAGTTGGAAGCGACAGAGTCCCCACACAGCACACTCTGCGCCTCTATGTTAACTACTCTGTGGGTACTGCCAATCAGCTGTTTGAGCTTAAATTAGCAACAAAACAACAAGTTGTTTATAAATTTAAAAAAATATACATTTATACAGAGTTTAAGTAAACCTTAACCATGTCTGATGACTTACCCGATCAATTCGACTTAATTGTGCTGGGCACAGGTAACAGGAGCTGGGTTCAAACTTCAATTGCCAGATGAGTCATCATTTCAATTTCCATATATTCCTTTTGACAGGCTTCACGGAATCCTGCATTGCTGCGGCTGCCAGTCGCATTGGCAAATCCGTGCTGCACATGGATAGCAATGAGTACTACGGTGATGTGTGGAGCTCATTCGGTTTGGATGCACTGTGTAAATTACTAGAGACGCAGGGTGTGGCAGCCCCCCGCAGCTCATCCCTGCGTAATGGTAGCTACACTTGGCATATGGAAGGAGCTGCTGACGATAGCTGGACGCGGGACTCGATGTTGGCCAAGTCGCGTCGCTTCAGTTTGGATTTGTGTCCACGCATACTGTATGCCGCCGGGGAACTGGTGCAATTGCTGATCAAATCGAATATTTGCCGCTATGCGGAATTTCGGGCCTTGGACCATGTTTGCATGCTGAATGAGGGCGAAATAGTGTCAGTGCCCTGTTCCCGCAGTGATGTTTTTAATACCAAGACACTGAGCATGGTGGAAAAGCGTTTGCTAATGAAGTTTCTGACCGCCTGCAATGACTATGGTGAGGAGGATGCTCTGGCCTACCGGGGACGCACATTTCTGGAGTATCTGCAGGCTCAGAAAGTGACCGAGAAGATTGCCTCCTGTGTAATGCAGGCCATAGCCATGTGTGGCCCCCACACTAGCTTTGAAGAGGGCATGCAGCGCACTCAACGATTTCTGGGTAGCCTGGGCCGCTATGGCAACACCCCCTTTCTGTTTCCCATGTACGGTTGTGGTGAGCTGCCTCAGTGCTTTTGCCGCCTCTGTGCTGTCTATGGTGGTGTATATTGCCTAAAACGCTCGGTAGATGCCATAAGCCGGGATGCTAATACGGGTGATATTTTAGTAAGCAGCACGGGTAAAACGTTGCGCACCCAGCATCTGGTATCTGCGGCTAGTCAGCCCAATCATCAGGCTGAAATGCGTCCACACATCTCCCGAGCCTTGTTCATAGCCAATAGACCCTTGGGCAATGAGGAGCTAAATAAGGGCGGTGGTGGTGTCAATCTGCTACGTCTGCTGGCCAATGGTGGTGAACGTGAGGCTATCTTTATACAACTCTCACACTATTCCGGTGTGTGTCCGGAGGGATTGTGTAAGTAAATAAATCTTAAACTTAATTTGATTAAAAAATTAAATTTTAATTCTTCCAGACATCTTTCATCTGACCACAACCGCTTTAAGCGAAGATCCTGCTGCCGATTTGGCTGCCTTTACCTCCCAGTTAATTCCCAATGATAAGGCTGCCACGCACATACTTTTCAGTTCATACTTTACACTCACCTCGTTCGAGGGCGGAGATGTCAGTGATTTACCCATTTATTTTACGGCTGCCCCCCACTATGAATTGGACTATGATGCAGCCATAGCCAATGCAAGTCACATTTTTAAACAACTCTATGCAGATGCCGAATTTTTGCCACGTGCTCCTGACCCCGAAGAAATAGTCATTGAGGGCGAAGATCCCAGTGCCTTAAATGAGCATAGTTTGCCCGAGGATTTGCGTGCTCAACTTCATGATATGCAACTGGGTGAAAATGATTTAATGTAAGAACCACTTTATTGAAATCAAAAACTCAAGCTGTTCAATTTTTTAAGGTTTAGTTTTAAGTTTGGAAAAAGATTTTTGCATATATTCCTATATCTAAATGTGTGTGTATGTATTTATTATGTAAATTATTTATATAAATGCTAAAAACTACTAGTTATATATTTAAAATATATATATATATACTCGTATGTGTGTGTGTGTGTATGTAGTGTGAAATATTATTTCCAAAAATATGCATACCAATGCGTTATAAAATTATTATCTTTATATATGTATATAATATTGCTTGACGGGTCTCTGTTTCTGTGTGTATTAATTTTGTGCACGAAAATCAAAGATCAGAGCTAAAAAAACATAAAACTTTAAAGTGGGATTGTAAATATTTTTGAAACATAAGTCTTTGAATTATGGGGCTGTAACAGCCAATTTTAACTTAAGTCTTTGAATTATATATCTCTAATATTTGGCTCATTTTTGTAGTTATTTTCTCAGTCATTGATTTGATAGGTAAAAACATTAAGGCTTTATTTAAACTGATATTTATATACGGATGTGTCCCGAAAATCTCTAGGGATCTTTGAATAACTTAATATGTGAAGAAGAGATCAAATTTTGACATCTCCAAAACCAAGTAGATTTTATTCGTACAGGTTTCCTTTCATATAATCTAGTTAGCGAACGAATTTTGGTCACTTCACATATAAAGTGTCATGAAAGTTTAGTTTGAAATACTGAGACTTTAAGGGGTTAGAATTTAAAAAAAATCGAATTTTTGATTATTGCATTTTCAAAATGTACAATAATGTACATTAATCTCCATAAGGTAAAATCGGAAAACGTAATTCTCACCATCTGAAATGTTACGTTTTTCTTTGCAAAAATTTTATATAATAATAAAAAATGTTATTTTAAGTTTAAAACGTTGCAAGATGGATTAAAAGATATCCTTAGTCTGATTCTAGTTTTGGTTAAAATAATCTTGACTCCATTTCAAGTGTTGACAACTTTTAATTCTCATGCTAACTTGTCTAAAGAATGGAAAACGAAAAAAAAATCATCGTGGACTTAAACGAAGGCTCACATACGGCCTTGTCATTATAAATAAAGGGAGAATTGAAGAGCCTGAACCAGGAATACTAAAGACTGTACCGAAAAGAAACTGCACCCTTTCCATCGCTCATGTGTCGCAGTGTGATCATCGCATCATGTCATATGAAGTACCGTAGGAAAGCTGGAACGATTCTCTTTATTTACTTATTCTACCTTCATTATATTCCTTTTGGTATTGACGAAACCGCAGATCGCAGAGCAAGTGTTAGAAAAAATTCTGGACAAATACTGTGCCGATAATGAAATTTTGTTTAAAATCATGCCAAATTGCTATGAACTGAACGTCAAAAAGCTCGAAATATTATAAAGCAGTTCGATGAAACACATGTTTCATTTTCAAAATATTTAAAAAAAAAAACCGTAAGAAAAAATATCAAAAGAATCAGAATCTTAAAAATAAAATGAAAGAAAGAAAGAAAAAAACAATGTTCTTCCGATATTTGACCAAAAAAAGAGGAAAAAGTGCCTCTATGATTGAAAGAGTGAATCAACGGCCTTACTAAAAGACCTTCAAAATCTAAAAGTTTTGAAAAAAGTCAACTAAGAGTAGAAATTGGATAAAATTGAGTTGGCAATCTTTAAGACCGTTTGATCAATGAAAAAGTTGTGTGATGGACTACGAAACTTGTGTAAAAATGGACTTAAACAAATTACCCGCTTCTTACTTTTATACAAAGCAGAAAGGTGGTTCTGCTGTCCAATGAATTCCACTAATTTAAGTTCAAAATTTAATCAGGAGACTTGGATGTGTCATGCAATTGGATCCAGCGGCTTTAGAGCCACTTTATTTTTCACACATGACTTTGTAAGCGCCGATATCAAAATGAAGGAGGGATTAAAAAAACATTTTTCTCAATAAATGAAAATAAATCTTAATGGTAATTTTGCATTGCTAGTGTTGTTTTTTTGTGTCTTGCTTATCTTATTTTTGATTCTCTTTTCATTTCAAATCAATTGTTACTCTTCCCACACTAACTACACGTAAACTGAAAAGGTTGGCTGCGGCTATAGTTATGCACCAGAGTTTAGGCAAGCTTACTTCTTAAATCATTCCCTAAAAGGAAGAATGACTCATTGACAACATCAACTCGATCTATAAGAAGCTGCTGATGCTGCAGAGGGTAACATCTAATGGCCCTGTTACAGACGACATTATGTAAGATGAAGGAATAAAAATGTAACTATGTGTAAACTTCTTCTGAAACTTTAAGCGCGTTTTTTTCGAAACTGTTTTTCAAAGATGGTGATCGCTAGATCCAAAAAAGACTGATCGATCTGAAATTTTAACACAACCTTTTTTAAATATATTCCTTAGGGATTGATCAAAGGAATTAGATTTCCGATAATTATTTAATTTTTGTTAAATAATTTTCCTCAAAGTTTTGGTTGAAAGTTAAATTTTTTTACTTTATCGCCATTTTATCAAAAATTGAAATTTTGACTATTCCAAGATAAAGAATTTTACTCATTTTTTAAATTCTTATAATCCGAACCATAGATAATCTTGATCATAATCTTAATGTTGCAGTTGTACTGACATTGAAATATATTGTGCGGGACTAGATAGATATGATATATATGAATTATGGTGATTTTATATTTGAAACCCACTGGCTGCTGATGTCAAATAGCAATGTGATTCTTCTGAAATTACCTAATGTTTTGAAGGAATTTTGAAACTGAAGACGTATACAAATTCATGCGGGTATCTTAACAAACAAAAAAGTTTTTCCCACAAGACTTTAGTTTAAGAGCAATTGGCTTTATATGGAAGGTTCTTGATATATGGATATATACATGAAAAATAAAATTATATGTTATAGTGGACCAGAAAAAGGACGCCTATGCAAAGTTACAAACATATATCTTTTTTTTATATGGCCTTCAGAATTTAGTAATTTGTTCGGACTTCAGGGACCTCTTGGCATGGGTTTTTTGTATTAAAAAAATTCGGAAAAAAATTTGGGAAATGTTTTTGTGCGTTAAATCTTTAAGAATTTGTTGGGACATTTTTTACATTTAAAGAAATGTTTAAATTTGTATTAGTCTACTGAACATAAGTCATTCCATTTAATTTCTATAAGTCCATTTACCTTGTTCAGATGTTTGTTACGCATAGATAGAAACATGTCCGTTTTCATAAAGTAAATATAATCTTGATCCTGCTTCCATGCAATCTTCTTTCATAGTTTAAAAACTTATTAAAAAAAATCTGGCACTTGTGCTCTTATCTTTATACTCTGAAAATAAGTCGAAAACAAACAAAGATCTGTATTAGTTAACTCCTAAATTATTGGCTTAATCGAACTGAAATTTTTACTATTGTTTAGAAAGACCCAGACTGCGTAGAAATGATAAGAAAAAATACGGAATCACCATTTGATGAATCTTAATATGAGATATTATTTTTATGAATTAAATGTTTAAATAAGAAAATATATCTTTTCCTTTTTAATAGTTGTCCAAAAAAATGACTAAAAATAATAGATAAAATTAATAAAAATAATTTTGAATAGAGCAATTAAAAAATACAATTTGATTATCAATATGAGGAATTAGTTGGAGAAAATAAACTCAATAACTGTTACCCCTGGCGAACACCGTAGATGGTACGCGTTTAATTCCAGATCACGACAATGATGAGACCCTCATTTTAAAAAAAGGAAGAACATGTGTAACTGAGGAAGGGTGAGTTTAGGTGATCGTGCTTATTTAGTATCTACTTGTGTATGTGTGTGTGACTGCTGTGACCCTCACAGATCCTTTCCCGTTTTCACTGTTTTCACTGCATTTTACAATAAAGCTTTTCGTGTTCTCATTTCACTTTCCACTCTCTTGCCCCTTTCTATATCTTTATAAGATTATTATTGATATTCTGCTGGCGTTTGCGTTTCGCATTCATGGCATCCACAATGGGTTGCCGCTTGGCATTGTATTTCTTATTCAGCTGCTCTATTTCCAGCTCCATTTCGTGATCGATGTTGCTGAGCCGCTGATTCAGATCGTCAAAGGTGAGAAATTTGAGGAACTCGAATTCGCCCTCCACATAGGCATGAGATTGGGTGTGCAAATGTTGATTCTGATATGCTGGCGGCGGTGGAGCAGCAGCTGCAGCTGAATTGGGTGTGGGTGTGGCATTGCTGCGCAACAGATTCTGCTGATTGTTGAGGGCAATCAGCTGCTCGTTCATGAGGGGATAGGCCATGACCAAATGCTGCTGTTGCTGATGCTGCTGCAGTCCATACTGATTAATGGCAGAGATTTGTTGGAATTGCATTTCCATGTTGTGCTCCCAGTTGTTGGCATCCTGGGCCCCACTGGCCAGATGCACATGCTCCGGTGGCTGTGCCTGAGACGGTTGCTGAGACTGTTCCTGCAGCTGCTGTTGCTGCTGCTGCTGTTGTTGTTGCTCGGCTGCCGCGGGAGAGTATTCGGTGGCCGGCACATTTTTGCGCTCGAAATGATCCAGGAACTGAGGGCGATAGCGATAGCGTGGCTTTTGTTCATCACTGGGTTTGGCCGTGGTGGAGTCATCCGAGTCGGAATTGATGACCATGGTGCCTGAAGGTCAGTAAGCAGATTAAAATTAGAAGTCTTTGGCTTTAAAGGCACTCACCCAAATTGGATTCCAATTCCACCATGGTACCGCTGTCCACTGCTGCCACTTCAGCTCCAGCAGGTGTGGGAGCAGTAGCTATTGCCGCCACCGCCGCCCTGCCTCTTATACCGCCCGGTCCCAGAGTTCCATCATCCATCTCCTGTTCGGCATGCGCTATCATGGTAGCCTCCGAGGTGGAACTCTGCTGATATTCACCAAACTTCTCCGGCACCAAAGTGCCCGGATCGTCAATGAATGTCTTGACGGTGCCATTGAATTCCGTCGACTCCTCCTCCTGCTCTGGCAGCATCAGACTCTTGGCCTGGCTCATGACCATAGCCATGCCGGCCGCACGATTAGCCCGCTGCTGTTCGCGTATGGAGCATGTCTCCTCCAGCATGGTCTTTAGTATGCTGCGGTGCTTGGCATTGCGTATGAACTCGTGCTCCAGCAGCTCGGTGGCCGAGGCCCTCTCCTCGGGATCCTTGACCAGGCATTTGCTCACAAAGTCTATGAATTCGGTGCTCCAACGATCCGGTTCGCGGAACGAGGGCGGTGGCTTTTGGGGTATCATGAATATGGCCCGCATCGGATGAATATCACCATAAGGTGGCTTACCCTCGGCCATTTCCAGCGCTGTGATGCCCAGCGACCAAATGTCCGCCACACAGTCGTAGCCAATCTCCTCAATGACCTCGGGTGCCATCCAAAAGGGTGTGCCTATCACTGTGTTCCTTTTGGCCATTGTGTCCGTGAGCTGGCCGGCTACGCCAAAGTCCGCCAGTTTGGCATATCCCTCGGTATTGAGCAGTATGTTCGCTGCCTTGATGTCGCGATGTATTTTGCGACGCAGGTGCAAATAGACCAACCCCTTGAGCGTATCCGACATAATGGTGGCTATCTCGTCCTCCGTCAGGGTCTTCTTGCGCAAACGCATTATATCGGAGACACTGCCCGCACCGCAGTACTCCATGCAGATCCACAGATCGTACTGCTTGAAATAGGAGCCGTAGTAGCGCACCACATACGGCGAATCGCACTGTTGCATAATAGAGATCTCCTTGATAATCTCGTGCAGATCGGACTCCACCGGCACCAGCTTGATGGCCACTATTGAGCTGCTCTCCTTGTGCACCGCCTTGTAGACAGAGCCGTAGCTCCCCTCGCCCAGTTTGTACATAATGTCGAACACCTTCTCCGGCGGCTGCAGCAGCGACTCCTCCGACAACTTCTTGAGCTCGCCATTCGAATTGGAAGACATGTTGCTGCGGCTGCTATTTCCTGGTGCTTTCCCACACCGTTAAACAAAAAAAACTTTAAATTTAAAAAAACAAAACACTTTGTTCACACATCAGTGTGGCCGCAGCTTTGTAAGTGTGGCTGCAGCTCCCCTCAGTGTGGCCGCAACTTTTTGAGTGTGACTGCAGCTCCTTCCAGTGTGGCTGCAGCTCTTTTAGTGTGCCCGCAGCTTTCTTAGTGTGGCTGCAACTCCTTTTAGTGTGGCTGCAGTTCATTTAGTGTGGCTGTAGCTCCTCTCAGTGGTACCGTACAAGAATTGTTGTTGCTCCTCCGCTGTTTAGTGCGTCCGTTTGGTAGAATGAAAATATCACCGTTTAAACGAACATTAAATACTAAAAAACCGTTAAATTATTTGAATATATCGGTCTTCTCAACGGAAACCATTTCCATATATATTTTAATTATAATTATGTACGAAAGTTACTTTTTTTTTCAAACTCGTCTAATGAAGGAATATAAAGAAAACTTTTAAACTTTACTTGAAATAAATTTAAATTTAAAAAAAGTTGAAGAAAGTTATGATAACCCGAAATGATAAAATAACAGTTTCGATTTAAAAAAATTGGCCTTACAAACCGGGCCAGCTTCGGCTTCAGGTTTTTATATGTAGCTTGAAACGCAATTTTAACAGATCGCCTTAAGGGGGTCTTCTACCTTTGAAACATTTTTTTTCGATTATTTTGCTTTTGCACTATTATAGCTTGGACATTCCCCTTTCATCCTCTTCAACCCATTTGCAAAAATTCGAAATAGTTTAGCAGATATATCTATTATATATTACATCAATTCTAATCATAACCTCATTTACCGTTTTCATTTCCGATAACCTAGACCCGCAATCATAGCCACCACCTTTTTTTGAGGCCTTAATAGGCAGGCCGATAACTTGTTGAACTGCCCTCGAATTCCAACATTTTTTAAAAACAAATTTTTATTCAATGAATGAATAACGCAAAACAAAAAACAAAATTGAAAAAGCTCTTATATTTTTCTCTCCAGAATTAAAAAAAAAAACACTCAAAAAACAAAAAAAAAAAGCAATGGTAGAAGATTAAGGTATAATATGGGTATTCATATCATTACACCCAAATTGAATCATTACAAATTGAAGATAAATAACGCAAGGGACGAGGATCAGAATAGACTTGACACCACACTTAAAAACGCACAACCGGTGGGACCCACTTGAGATGCATTGTGTGGGAATTCCATATACCCTTGCCACTAGACCAACGCTAACATTAAACCTTACACATACAGCGTTAGCTATGTTAGATTTAAGGGATGAAGATGATTATGAATAAAAAAAGGATCGCTCGCAGGAACCGTGCTCATATAATAGTGTATGTTCTATACATTTTTGGTCCTTCGAGCCGGATGTGCCTTTTCAAGTGTGGTGTCAAGTGCATTCTGATCCTCGTCCCTCGCGATATTTATCTTTAATTTAATTACTACACTAGACATTCTTATTTATAATCTTGAACGCAACGTGATCTGTGGTTTGAGATTCTCATATTCTCCGGGGGCGTACAAGTGTTTACGCCAGCAGTCGCCTGTTATTAATACATCTCATTCTTCTTTTTCAAATCGAACGAACTTTAAACTTTTTATTAAAAATCGAAATTTGACTTCCACAAAATCGTTAACTGTGGTTATTTTCAAAATTGTTTTTGTTTATTTTATAAACAATTTCAAAAATTGGTAAAAATCTAAAAACCGAAAAAAGGGTTTTTTCAAAATTTGATATCTTAGGCTCTGTTCATCGCACAACTTTCGGTTTAATTGTATATTTTTTTCAGAGTGTTAAACACGATGATATATCTTCGAAATTTACTACAATTGACTGTTCTAAGCAATACGTAAATAATGATGATTTTAAAAAAATTGAGACTTTTATAGCTTAAAAGATATTAACTTTTGAAGTTATAAGCAAATGAAAAAATGCCCCAAAACAAAGCTTCGCCATGCAGTCAGTTATTTTTAATTATTCTCACAAAAATGTCAAAATCAGCTAGATCCGAAACCTATATCATTTAGCTGCCATAGGAATGATATTTTTAATTTTATTTTTATTTTATATGTGATTTGACAGCTCAAGGAAAATTCCACCGCCCTCAGAACCAAGCTTTAAGGTGTAGGGTGACCATTTTTGAATAGAAAATTTGACCCAATTTCTCATTTATACGCTAATAAGACAAACACCATATACTAAATAAAAGTCAGCATTCAAAGAGAAAAAGCCGCCATATCGTCCGGAACATTAGCCAAAGTTATGACAAATAACTTTTTCATAGTATAACATTAGTCGATCTGTCAGCGCCTTCAAAGGTTATTGGATTGTCAGATGGGTCAGATTTAAATGGCCTTCAAAGGCTATAATTATCAATATTGATCTAAGACAAACGATGAGTGCTCATGGTCTAGTCTCTAAAAAGCACGGCAGATGGGTAGGACATTCCATTTAAAGTTTTTAGATATTTGTTCACATATTATACAAAATGAGGCCAAGCGTTGTTCCTAAGCTTTTGTACAAATGGTACCAAATTTCATTGCTTTTGAACCGTTCCCATTTCATACGAATTTTCGATTGATTCAATCTTAACTTAAAAAAAACCAATCTATTTTTTGGTACCTGATCTAATCCACTTCCCACCAAGGGCCATGGGTCCAAGTAAGTTATTTTGTTCTCCACCAACGACTGTAACTCCATAATAGAATCATAATGGGTGCTCCGTCTGGAACTAAGGCAACACATTATTTTTTTTTTGGTCTCTGCTTGGAACAGTTTGTAAACAAATGCCTTATCAGTCACTGCGCCTTTGGCTGCCCTAGCCCCTAGCAACGCGCTCCATAGAAACGCCACCGACCACCACACGGACACACGGAGCCACGGCCACCCCGTCCGCCCACAATGTGAAGCTAGAAAATTCCTGCGCTCGGCAGTTTGTTGTTTACACTCCGTGACACCAGTTCGACGGCAAATGTCTCACTCGGCCAAGTGCCTAACTACCGCCTACGCCTGCGGCACACGTCCGCCAAACTCCGTATCGCTGAAGCATCGCTCCAAATCGGCAAATCCACCGCAATTACGTCCATTTAGTGGTTTACATGGAACGCATGTGGGTGTGGGCTCGCGTCCCCGTTATGTGCCGCCATTTTCCATACAGTCGCAGCAGAAAAATACCGTTGTCTTCAACGGGCCAATACACGAGACCACGGCCAAAACTGCCAGCGCTCGGGGGCGGACCCCAAATCCGAAAAGTGCGTTTAGATTTATAGTTAATGTACTATTATATTCTTCTTGTTTGTTATTGTTTACCTAATGGCGGGGTTCTCTATTGTCGTTTAGGCTTGAAGAAACAACAGAAATCCATTTCCACATTCAATTTGGGTGCAGGACTTAACGCCTGCACGACAGGCACCGGCAGCGACTCGGGGCGTGGCACACTGTTTCGCATGTATTTCGATCGCGGGGATTTGCCCATCAAAATGGAGTATCTTTGCGGTGGCGATAAGATTGGCTGGACTGTAAGTATATATACTTAATAATAGATTTTTTTAATAAACCTTTCACTGAGTAAAGGGTAAATCGAAGTCGGGCTGAGCCGACTTTAACATACGCTCTCGTTTTTATCAACAAAGTCACAACATTTTCAAAAATCTTGTTTATTTAATCGTGTTCCATGTTGTCACCATATGGGGGATAAGCGGAAGGATTTAAGGGTGTCTTCTACCTATGCACTTGGTTTTTTGAGTGTCCTTTAAAAAAATTCTGGTGAGAAAACAATAGGAGCTTTTTCAATTTTGTTTTTTTTTTGAAAATTTGTTATTTTTATATTAAATAAAAATTTTTTGAAAAACTGTTAGAGTTCGAGGGCTGTTTAACAAGTTATCGGCCGGCCAATTAAGGTCTAAAAAAAAGGTGTAGAGGTGGTAGCCATGATTCCGGGACTCCAGGTTATCGGAATTGAAAACGGTAAGTGAGGTTATGATCAGAATTGATATAATTCTGTCCTCTACCTTACTCAAATTTTTCAATATTTTTTTGAAAAATGGTCGGCACTTAAAAAAATTATTAGATTTTCAAGTTATGTATACCTTTGCAGAGGGTATATTAAAATTGTCACGATGTTTGTAACGCATAGAAGGAAGCATCTTCGACCCCATAAACTATATATATTCTTGATCAGCATGACGAGCTGAGTCTATATAGCCATGTCCGTCTGTCCGTCGGTCCGTCTGTCCGTCCGTCTGTTTCTATGCTATCTCCTCCTTCAGTTTGAAAGCTATCTTGACCAAACTTTCCAAAAAGTCTTTAAATACACATAGGCTGCACATTTGTCGGAATCGGATGACTATATCATATAGCTGCCATAGAAACAAGTTCTAGTGAGAAAAACTTTTTTGTTTTCCATCGTAGCGTCACCAATCTTGGTATATATTAGTATTATATGTTTTCACACAATTCTGGAAATCGGAGGACTATAGCATATAGCTGCCATATAAATGGTCGGTCAAAAAACTAGTTCTAGTGAGAAAAACTTTTTTGTTGTCAATGGTAGCGTCTTTCAAAAATTACAAGGGTATTTAAATCATCGGCGTAGCCGATGTTAGCCTTCTATTTTTTTTGTAGTTTAGTGCAACAAAATAGAAAAAAAATGTTTTACCTCTTTATTGAGATACAGGCCAGAATTACATCAGTTCAGCGTCGATTGCTACATGGCTGATCAAAATCGGTTTAGTAGAACTGGCACTATCATGGCTATCAGGTCGAAAAACGTGGTTTCGAGAAAAATTCGCTTTAAGTTTTAAGCAACGTAAAATATATATATTATCAAGAACATTGGACCACTAGAAAGGCTATATCTGCTAAACTATTTCAAATTTTTGATAATTTTTTCACCGAAATTCCACCTAGATTGGAAAAATAGTTTGCTGTGCGATGGGCTGGACGAGAACTAACAACAAAATTACGTGGGATAGCGGAATTTAACCCATTCACGACGCTTCCGAGAAATACTCAACCTTTAGTTCAGCGTAATAATAAAACACTATTAAAACCCGGATTTAATAGATCTAGTACAGAAATCATGGCTCCCTTAACTTGCTTTCTATCATAAATTTATCACAGAATTTATCTTGGTTCGTCCCAAGATTTTCCAAATTTGTATAGAAGAATAATTAAGTAGGGATTTACACCCTGAAGCAAACTTCATGAAGTTTTCTTAGTAGGCGTCGAATTGAAAGCAAATCTTTTAGACCTTTTAAACGAATAGTATAGAAATACATATAAATCTCTCGCCTACTTAGAAAACTTCATGAAGTTTGCTTCATCATGTAAAACCCGTCTAACTTGTTAAAAATATAAAAAAATTTAAAGATTTTTTGCATTTTTTGTTTATTTGAACATACGTATTCATTTATTTTTAATTAACATTTAGAAGTATTATTTCTTCGAGCAATGGTCTATGCTACTTCTTTAATCAATAATAAGCCCGCTAAACTAAGACTTGTAACTTTTTTTGAACCGAACCAAAAGTTTTGGTTCGGAACAGGTTCAGATTCAGCTATTTTTTTCACAGGAGGTTCGGTTCAAGGTTCGGTTCACAGTAAAAGAAAAGTCGTAATTCGGTTCAAAACCGGTTTGCACACTCAGAAAAAAATGACGTTCTAAAAGGCAGCACAAATTTCTTGCTTTTATACCCGACCCGTTCTTGTTTTTTCTGTTCTTGAAATAAGCCCACGTTCTCAAAAGTATACCATCCGTTCTAAATCGACGAACGAACTGAGAAAATCAGTTCTTGAAATGGTTCTTGAAAAATTACCGAATTTCTTTAACACTGAGCTTAGGCACAACATATTAACTCAGTACGGTGGTGGAACTGTTTAAGATGCCTGTCATATATAAAAATGTGCAGAAGGCCGAGGTTCAAGTCCCAGGGCCAGCAAAAAAAAAAAAAATGCAACATTAAAGAACTTGCTTACTGCGAAATTTGATTTATTTGAGAAGTGTAAAAATAAGTGAGAGAGAGAGTTTGGTGTAGGAAGGGGTGGTCGGCGGGAGGGGGTTGCGGAGGGGAGGTCCGGAATAAAATTTTTTCCGTTCCGAATTCAAGACCGGATGGTTCTTAAACGCAGAACGTCCGGTCTCAAAAAAGCGTTCTTAACTTAAGCCCGCCGTTCTCGGTTTAAGAAAAAACGGACTTACCCTACTATTGAGAACGAAAAACACGGTTTTCGGTACATTTAGAACGGATTTTTTTCTGAGTGCAACCTTGGTAAAGATGCCGAATATTTTGTTTTACAAAATGTAGTAGCAAAAGTTATTAAGTAAAATATCGCCTCCCATATTTACGTAGGATTTTAACTTCCACTTACCGTCGACAAGCCATTATATCTGATATTTATAAAAGTATCAGCGATAAATGGTTTACTATACAATAATTTATAAACCGAAACCTTAGGCTCGATGCTTTTAAAGTGAACCGAACCATGAGTTTAACAAGGTAAACAACCCTCCAGATCGAAGCTCTTAAGGATTCCATTTGTTTGCAGCCTAGATATTTATAAATAGAGCATTAACAGTATGTTAAGTTACTGTTAAGCCGATATCTGTGTTATATGTATAAAAACCGATCCGCATGAAAGTTGATAAGATTATACATTATAGAGCTTGATATCTGAAAAATTGCAGGATACTTCAACTAATTTTTAAAACGGGCTCAAGAACCAACATTATATTGCTTTCATAATTTCCCAAATTATCTTTATTTTCATCGAGCCATTACTCTAACAATGCCCTTTTATTTCGTACTCTCTAAATACACATAGGAAACCAACTTTCATCAATTATTTCTGGTACAACTCCATTACGAACCCATACAATCATGTACTAGCGGCAACCTTCAATTATCCGTAAACTTTAGCCCAGAAATTGCAGTTTTGCTTTGATCCTGCACACCTGCGTGTCCAATTATTTCAAGTGTTAGCTATGGCGGCACCTAAAAACAACAAGAACCATATAATTTGCCATTGTCTATTTCCGGAGTTAGTGGAAAATGGTATGACGGGTACGGGGGACCGGATTCCGTCTGCTGACATTCAAAACGTAGCGACGTCCAGGTGTCATTCAGTCAGTCAGTCAGCCTGGCAACGCGCACTGCGAAAAAACTAATGGATCCACATACATGTGTGTGACCCTTTTTTTTTTTTTTGGTTGTTGTTTCAATGTCACAGGCCTTGAGCTGCTTTGGGCTAGAAAATATTTGAGGACGACTGATTTATGAGTGGTGCGTTTGTTTATCTAGGACGTAAAGTCTCTCTATGACAGTTCATTTGCATATGAGTTAAATGTGAGTGGCATTATTGTATTTGCGTCATTGGCTAATGGCTTAAGAGGGGATCCCCCTTTAAGAAGTTGACGTCATTTCGGCAGCTCTGTAAGGTATATCGAGTTTGATTACGGGTGAGAAAAATTATACGTTCTGTAATGGGAAGACCTTTTTATTATCTTAATAAACAGAGAAAAATATTTAACAAATATTTTGAAATTTTAAACCATTTGATCTTCCCTTTATTGGGACAACGCTCACCAATTTCTGCCCAAGAATTTATTATACAAAATCTTTATATATCTATTTTACCTGTGACTTTCCATTAGCACTTTGTTCCCACAATTTCCATTGACAACGTAAACAAACAAAAAAGCATCTTAATAGAAATCAACAAAAACTTAACAAGCATAGCGTGCAAATTTACACCTAAAGAGTGAGAAACTCTGGTGCCAGCCAATTTTGACTTATATATTTTACCCCTTTTCAGGTGGACATTGATAAGCTGGACTACAGTCTCTATTTGCCGCTTTTCTTTGATGGCCTGGCCGAAACGAAACATCCCTACAAAACATATGCCCGACAAGGTGTTACAGATCTGTTATTAGCCGGCGGAGAGAAAATACATCCCGTAATACCGCAATTAATATTACCCCTAAAGAGTGAGTACCTGGCGCGAAGGACAAACGGCAATATTTGCCTGGCACGCAAATGTTTGCAAAAACTTTTGTTGTTTTTTTGAATTAATTTGCACCTTCTTCTTGTTCCTATTTTGATTGTAGACGCATTGAGCACGCGAAATTTGGAGGTAATGTGCACGACATTGAAAATTATACAACAGTTGGTCATTTCATCGGATCTGGTGGGGCCGGCTTTGGTGCCCTTTTATCGTCAATTGTTGCCCATGTTTAATGCGTTCAAGGTGAAAAACTGTAAGTTGTTGGAATATTGTTGTACGAGGGCTGTTCTATAATTAGGTGGTGTTATTAAGCAAAAAGGCACATCATATCAAGGGAACGGTAAAAACACTGAACTGAAAGGGAGTGTCGGTGCCAAATAAGGCAAAGATAGTTCATCCAAGAAAAAAGGATACTTTGTCATTTTGGAATACAAGTGAAATTATCTTCATTCTTTATTTAAAAAAAATGGTAAAAATTAACTGGCGAGTATTATGCCAACTTAAAACATTTATTAAAAAAGATAATGCTTCAGTTTACACATCCCTAATCGTGATGGCTAAAATCAATGAAATAAATTTAAATAATTACTGATATATTGCTACGAACCACTTTTAAAACTGGTTCATATCCGGTTTGTCTCCGGGAAAATAAAATCATCCATATTATCAATCCAAAAACCAAATTTCATCTTTATAGATAAATAATTTCTGAGATATGGCTTAAAATCAGTTTTGAACCACATTTTAAGACTAATTCAGAACTGGTTTTGTTACCTTGAAAATAACTAACTTCAAGTTATCAGCTCTATCACCAAGTTGTCAATCAATAATAATTAAATCATTTCTGAGAATTGGCCCTGAAACAATTTTGAACCGAATATATATATGGTTCGGAACCGGTCTTAAAACAATCAAATTTCTTACTCCATATTATTAAGTTTAAAGCTTAAATAATTACTGAGTTATAACTCCAAATCACTTTTGAACCACTTTTTTGAAACGGTTCAGAACCGGTTTATATCCGGGAAAGAAGAAACTTCACCTTATCAACCCAAACCAAAACTTTTAGGTACACTGCTGAAAAAAATTTATATTGTCGGAGAGGTTATAGTTATACAAAATAAGAGTGTTAAGGCAAATATAAAAGAAAATTGTTTCTGAATTATTCCTATTTATGGACATAGCATACTTTAATGGGCAATTACCATGATAATTTGGTGTCTATAAACGAGGTGATAGTTTCAGAGATATGGCTTTGAACAACCCTTTGAAGCATTTTTAAGCCGATTGCAGGGCCACCTTCACTGAAAATTTCAGCCATATCGGTTCAGCCGTTTAGGAGGAGTTCATTGACAAGCTCTGGGGCAGAAGAAATATATACACATGTATATAAAAAATTAAGATTTTAATATACAGTTAGTCAACAACAACTGATTTGTCACAACAATTATGTCGACTAATCACACACGGTTGTTCACTAGCTATTGTTATGTTGTATGTTAAATTTAGGACTTAAGTCTTAAGACAGGTTTAGAAATATGTTAATATATAGAAATAGGAGGGGAGTTATGAGGCCGGAAAGTTAACCCAAAAATCTGGATTATCTCAATAACCGCTTAACCGATTTTGATAAGTTAAATATATGTTTTAAGAGTTCAAAATACAATTCTAACGAGAAGGCAAAGCTAACTTCAACTGTGCCGAAGTTTTAATACACTTGAAAAACATTACTCCAACTGATTTAACCGGTAAAATATATATAGGATATAGATATCAGATATTTTAAATTTTTAAATCATTGATAATAAAAATTTGATACCATAAAAAAAACTTTTCTTAGTAAATCACATTTTCGACAGATCGGTCCTATGGCAGCTATATGCTATAGTCATCAGATTTTGATAAAATCTTCCAGAATTGTGTTGACGCATATAACACTAATATATACCAAGATTGGTGACGCTACGATGGAAAATAAAAAAGTTTTTCCCACTAGAACTAGTTTTTTGACCTACCATTAATATTGCAGCTATATAGTCATCCGATCCGGCCGGTTCCGACATATTAGTTGCGTGCAGTAAAAAGAAGACTCTGTGCAAAATTTCAGCTCGATAGCTTTAAAACTGAGAGACTAGTTCGCGTAGAAACAGACAGACGGACAAGCGGAAATGAACTCGGCTCGTCGTCCTGATCAAGAATATATATAGTTTATGGGGCCGGAAATGAATATTTCTTTGCGTTACAAACTTCTGGGCAAAATTAATATACACTTTTCAAGTGTATAAAAATTTATTTTGCTGATTTTTACTTTGTTCCAAAAATTATAATTCAATTTTTCAAATAATTTTTTCGTGGTGGTATTCTTTTTCTGTATTTTACATTAGGAGGTCCCCAATAACATTTAATTTTTGAAATCAGATCGCAATAGTACCTCGTGGTAAAAAACATGTTAAATAGTATTTTATCTTTTATATATTAGGCACTCGGTATATTAACTAAAAAGGGGAAAAGGAAAACTTTTCGGTCGACACAGATTGCTTCCTCACTACTTTTTTTTTAAGATTTGCCCTGTTAAATGTCCCTCAAAGAATGGTATGTTTTTGAATAAAAATACTGAAGAAAATATATATTTTCTGTTGGACTTTACTCAAATTTATTTTGTATGCCTATAACTGTATATGGATTATGTAGGATGCTGTCATAGCTAACTATAAACTATTTCGTTCACATAAATATTTATTAAAGCTTTTAATTTAAAGAAAATACAGTTTTCATAATTTAAAGGGTATTTATCATGATCAATATTGTGACTGTATAAAAATAGTAAATATCAGATTATTTTCTGTTCAATCACTTGGAAAATGGCTCAATGATAAAAGATTTGTCAACAATCTAAAGTTATAGTCAGCCAATTTTGGAGGAGCTCAACAATTCTTTGAACAAACAACGTATCGATGCTATAGAACATATACAAAGAAAATTATTTCACAAACAATAACAAGAGATGAAGAAAAAACCGGTTATTGCCGGCTATATATTGTATATTCCAAAACAAATGTGGGCACCACTGATATAGCACAATATAAAAATCTTTCATACTAATAAGGGACATAAAACCGTATATTTTTCAAAATATGCTATCGTCCATGTTGTTTATATGGGGCAGCCCTCTTGGCCTAGTGATCTAGTGTACCTTTCGTATTTATAATTATCACATTTCTTTTGCAGTGAACTGTGGAGACGAGATTGACTATGCCCAAAAGAATAATCTCAATTTGGGCGATTTGATTGATGAGACGCTGCAGGTGCTGGAACTGCATGGCGGCGAGGATGCTTTTATCAATATCAAATATATGGTACCGACCTATGAGTCCTGCTATTTAAATTGAATACCGCCAAATTCTGTTTTTTTTCCCTTTTACATAAAATATCATAAGTATTTATTGAATTTTACATCGATGCGAATTAATTGAAATGAAAATTGCAAATTTGTTAACAATATGACGAATTTTGAATGTGTTAAGGAACTTGTGTACAGTACATACATATAGGGGGTGGATTATATGCGTAGATATGTGAGTATATATGGGTCAGCCAACCCTTTATTGGTATAAGTGGGGCATTGACCCCAACTGGGCGCAACAGCCTGGCTGGAAGGCTGCTGCGCCGCCTTTTGTTTAGCACTTGGGCGGGGCGTACTCGTTCTTCTTCACATTGTGAGGGGAATAGCGATTGTACAGTCCCCAAATGGAGTTCATCAATTTGTCATTATACTTGACCGGGGAGTATTCGCGTTCTGTAAAAAATCAAGCTAGTTCAGTCGAAAGAAGATGAGAGCTTTAATAAACTCACGGGTCTGGGAATTATCCATGCCCGTCTTATCGGAGCCAGACAATTTGAGGCGCGATACAATCATATCGCGCTCGTGGAATCGCTCACGCAACTTGCAAGCGGCAAATGCACCTTGTGGTATGGCGGCCATACTGACAGCTGTAAAATATGGTTTATTTAGCATTTGAGAAATCTGTCCATCTTATCCCTTAACTTACCGTTCAAACTTAGAAACAGATTATAAAACACGGTAGATATGGCGAATTTCTGGGGCTGCAATAGCTGATCAATTTTACCGATTTTCTCTTTCGCCTGCAGCAGCATTCAAGTACAAAACTTAAAGGTTATAGCCAAATGTATTTGTGTATATGGAAATATTTCGCTTTTTCGAAATAATTCCAAAAGTCTGTATTTAGAAATTTACAATTTCGCTTCCTAGGATTAAATGATTTTATGTTTTCTTGGCACTATTCAGTTTAGAAGGCATTTAAAGCCGTAGGTTTTCGTTTGGGTTTTTTTTCGTTCTATTTGCGCACGATGCACTTACAACACAACTTCATACGAGGGGTTCAGAATCGAACTGAATTCGTATCTGCGGTCCAATTGGCATTTATAGAGCGCGCGCGCGTGTCGAGAGTCACAGACAGCTTAAATGAGGCTTTGGAGCGATAAGACGCGATCTCTGGATCAGCTTGCCTTGATAAAGCGCCATTTTGTTCCTGGCTGCTGACTTCTTATCAGCCGGCTAGATGCGCTTTTTTTGTTATTGTTTTTTAATAGTTTTTTTATTTTTTATTTTTCTGTGAATTGCATTGGACCCTTGCCATCCAAGTTATTGGGGCTTCATTGAGCCTTGCCTGCTGAATCAGCTAATCAAAACAAATAAACAACTTGGTCACTGCCGAAACTTGTACACACTTTCGAATTTACTAACTTAAACAACTAACTAGAAACCTATAAACCGGTCTGTCCTATATATCTCACAATAATAGGGATGCAAACCGCTCGGAAATAAGGAGTGGTTCGGTTCTGTAGTTCACAGAGATTTTAAACCGATCATAATATGGTTTTTGTAGCAATCCGCGCCGCGGTTATGGTTCGGTTCAGTGTTTCACAGTTAATATATAATTTGAGAACGGGATCAAGCGTGAGATCCCGTTTTCGAATCTCCCAACTTTCGAAAAAAAAAATTAAGACATTTTGCATTAATCTTCTAAATGGATTTCTTAGAAAGCATTAAAATATCGTCGATTCTCAATAGAAATATATTAATAATACGAAATTGCATTAATCTTCTAAATGGATTTCTTAGAAAGCATTAAAATATCGTCGATTCTCAATAGAAATATATTAATTATATAGAAAGAAATTAGGTACCGCTCATAAATTTCATTATTGCCTTGTCGAGCTGATATTGTTATAAACAAGGCTGCAAATCGGTCCGGAACCGAACCCCAAAGAACCGGTTCGGTTCGGGTTTTATAGATTGCCATGTTTGATCCCTCGAACCTGAACCCAAACCGGACCATTTATATTACAAACAAGGTTCGGTTCACGATATTAAGTTATTTCTCATCATATAAAATCATTTTATTTATCATTTTATAAATTTCTTTGAAAATTTTCCAATTTTAATTCGACAAATAATTTCACATTTTTGAAAAGGTCTTAAAAACGAAAACTTACAAATATTGGGATTACCATACTACCTATTTCAGCAATCCAGGTACCAGTTCAACCAGCATTTTTAATACTAAAGTTTATTGCTGGTAATCTAAGAGCTAGACAAAAATCATCACTGGAAAATAAAATGCCTATAATCTTAAACTATGTTGGATTAGGTTAGATTAGAGCCGTTACTGACGGCCATAAGCACACTTAGGCCATAAAGATTTGGTCCCTTGTGATGTGTCCAAAATGTGTTTAAAAAGTGATATTCAGTCATGTTCTGAATTCCACTTCTACAAAAGTTTAGTGATTTGGAGACCAAGATTGGTCCAAAAACCGGTTTGAAATCGCAAAACTTTTGTGGAAGTGGAATTCAGAACATGGCTGATTATCTATATTTTGGAGGCTTGGATGGAACCAGATGTATAGCTGTTTCCGATTATTTCTGTTAGATCGACTATTAAAAAATTAGAGATGTTTTTGTCTACGTTGGATTGAGGCAGAAACAGACGAAGTGAGAGACGGACTCTTTCTCTTCGTTGTCCCGTCGTCGCGACCAGTCAGTACCCTGTTATGGCCCTCAAATACACAATAGGTTTTTGAGCGCATTTCTGGTTTTCTTTGAGCTCGAAGATGTTTCGTAAAATGAGCCTACACGTTGCCATAGGCATACCTGCGTTCTGCCTATCGCCAGTTTGTCTGCTTCTCAGTTTCCTCGATGTCCCGGTGTACTGGTAGATATGGACTTCTCTGACATCTCTGCAAATATTTTTTGGAATCGTTTTCTTATATCGAATTGCAGAATATCGGGTCAAGCTTCTTAATTGCAGTTCAAGGATTGTCTTGACAAGCAAAAATGTAATATATACCATAGAACTTAAAAAACGGTGCGTATCAACTGCTACAATGCATAAGTAAACGTCAGTCTATCCTTCGAGTAAAGAGAACGCGTACTAATCTCTCTTTATAATCATTTCACCGTTTGATTAACGAGGAAACACTACTACTACCTTTGAAAAATTGCTAAATGCACAATTACAAAATAGTCATTAAACTCATTAATAAACTGATCCGAACCAAACCGTTCTTAAAGGCGGTTTTCGGTTCGGTTCAGTATTTTTGGAAAAACACCGGTTCGGTACGGTTTGGTTCGGTTCGGTTCAGTACCGGCTTGCATGCCTGATTTTTATATAAGCTTGAGCTTTATTTTAATATTCAATATATTAAAAATGTTTCAGTAATACATTTAAAATACTTAATAAGAAGTAAAAGTTAATATATTTCTTCTCAAGTTAATATTCAAAATCAAATATCCCTTGTCATAAATAAATAATCCTACAAATTTTGGCCTGAACCGGGGTTTAACCCTGAACCTAGTTTCTTTGCGAAATGAAAGCTTGGTACAGGGTATATTACAGTCGGACTTGACCGACTTTCTTACTTGGTAAAAACTATTTTTGTTTGATCGCAGTCATTCCAAATTTTGTTTGTGACATAATGTTATCAGCATAATATGCTATCGACTCCAGGTTTGCAAACACCCTTTCAAGCAGAGAAAGCTATAACTGTTGGGCGATTTCAACGTTGAGTTTTTGAAAGGCATCTGTTAAAAAATGAGGACTTTGTCCTTCCGACTCTGTTTTGGCTTTTGATTTTAATGCTGATTGATTTTTATTAATGATTTTTATTAATTGATAATAAATTTAATCAATAGGAATAGGATTTGATTACAAAACTTAGGGCCGATTTCTCATCTACTATACAGCTGCTATGTGTCAGATATATTAAGAATTTAGGTTCATTGACAGATAGGGCTATGTAGAAGATGAGTAATCGCTTCTCAATGTATTCAAACCTTCACAGAAGATTCATATAAAATATGTTAAATTTTATTTGCATTTGAAAGGGTATAAAATCTTCGGCTTGGAATGTGTGTTGTCCACCATGCGATAGCAAATTAGACGAGATAATTTTCCGTGCTAAAATGTAGCAGAGCCACAAGATGTCACAATCAAAGTGACATTTGGAATCGGGTTGTTGTGTTTCTAACAATTTGCATTAATATTGATAACTTTTTGAACAGGATTTAGACAAAGAGATTTCTATTTGTCACGTAGCAAAAATTACATTTAATATTTAATATATTTTAATATTTAGTAAGTTAAAAAATTAATATAAAGTAATTATTTAGAATATCTTTAGCGAAGCTTTTAAGTATACCTTCTGCCTAAGTAAGTATACCTGCCTAAGCCAGACTTCTACTGATATAGCATTTACTTTGTGTTCGTCATCTTCTAAATCTATGCTTTTTCTCATATTAAAATACCTTCCCAATGACACTTATGACACAGAACTTTAGTAGCTGATTAAATTCGACATTGAGAGGGGGTAGACCTGATAATGAACTTTTCGTTTGGATAGATTAAAAAACTGCGCAGTTGCTAGATCTTCTCTCGAATTCTCTCCATATGGCAGCTATATTTATAGTCTCAAAGTAGCCTTCTTATGTGTTTCTTAGCCCATATTCGATTAAACAATCATGACCATGAGTATCAAAATTATCTGTGTATGGTTTGTCAGTTCAATTTAAAGCAAGTTCCCACCGGATTGCATATGATCTGTGGCCCTTCTCAATTATTTGTTTAGAATAAAACCTGACCTAAGTGCATGTTGTTTATATTAATTTAATTGGTTTACATATGCATTAATAGGTTTTTGTTGGAAGCTAAATGCGCAACATTGACGTGCGTCAATCATAGTTAATTTATTTATTCATTATATAAACCTGAGTCAAAGGAAAAGTCCAAGCAATGGACTAAAAAGGAAAAGTCGGCGGGAGTTTCAATGCCAATAAATGGATCCATTTATCAAGATAAGACCCAGTTCTCATATCTGTAGTCGCGATTGCTTAAATCAGTAAATTTAAGTTCGAATTGCTCCCTGGAAATTATCGTATAACCTTAACGTTTGTACCTTTTTTGACACTATATAACTCTTTTACTCTAGATATGGTTTGAAAATCATGTAAGGAAGTCGGTTAAACCTGACTGTAATATACTTTGAAATATACTTGTATCGACTATTAATCTTTTTTTTTAATAATTTTTACCTTTGCAACTTTCACCCAATCCTGCAATTTTCAACCACTTGTTTGAAATTGTCAGACATCATCAGACAACGACGCCTCAACAACTAGTTCCTTTTCTTCAGAAGTGCCAAATGCCAGGACAGAACTGAGGAAACTGAGGGATTTGGCTTCATTGAGAATAAAAATTTAAATTAAGGGGAAATTGGAAACTTTGTATTAAAATATTAAATTTTAGTTTTCTATGAAATTCTTTATAAAATATTAATTATTTTTTGGGTTCATTATTCGAACAAATATAACTAAGAAATCTAAAAAAGAACTCCAAAGTACGAATTATTATTTAGGAAACCAAAAAAAAGGAATATAAAATTCGGAAATAAAAAACTAGAAGATCCAAAATAAGGAAAAGTTATTTAGGAAAAAATGGGAGAACCAAAATTAGGAATCCAAAAATTGAGAAAATTAAAATTAGGAATCCATAAATAAGGAAAATAAAAATTAGAAAAAAGTAGAAATTTTAAATATTTTATAAAAAATCGCGCGATTTTAATCGGATTAATCAGTTTTAAATTATTTCAACGATACACTTCAAAATACTTTATTATGTTTAAACATTAATATAATGTGCCACATTATCCAAATAGGAGACGAACCCATCTTTAGTTCTATTAAAGGGGCCTTCTACCTTTGAACATTTTTTTTAGATTTTTATACACTTGAAAAGTGTATATTAATTTTGCCCAGAAGTTTGTAACGCATAGAAATTTCCGACCCTATAAACTATATATATTCTTGATCAGGACGACTAGCTGAGTTCATTTCCGCTTGTCCGTCCGTCCGTCTGTCTGTTTCTACGCAAACTAGTCTCTCAGTTTTAAAGCTATCGAGCTAAAATTTAGCACAAAGTCTTCTTTTTACTGCACGCAACTAATATGTCGGAACCGGCCGGATGGAATGACTATATCATATAGCTGCCATAGGAACGATCGGTCTAAGAACTAGTTCTACTTAGAAAAACTTTTTTATTTTCCATCGTAGAGTCACTAATCTTGGTATATGTTAGTTTTATATGTTTTCACATAATTCTGGAAAAATTGATCAAAATCGGATGACTATATCATATAGCTGCCATATAAACGGTCGGTCAAAAAACTAGTCTAGTGAGAAAAACTTTTTAGTTTCCCATCGTAGCTTCACCAATCATGGTATATATCAGTTTTATATGCTTTCACGTAATTCTGAAAAAAATTATCAAAATCGGATGACTATTGCATATAGCTGCCATATAAACGGTCGGTCAAAAAACTACTTCTAGTGAGAAAAACTTTTTTGTTTTCTATCGTAGCGTCCCCAATCTTGGTATATATTAGTTTATATTCTTTCACATAATTTTAAAAAAATTTATCAGTATCGGATGACTATTGCATATAGCTGCCATTGAACCGATCGTTCGGAAAATGTGTTTTACTAAGAAAATTTTTTTTTTATGGTATCAAATTTTTATTAATAATGATTTAAAAATTTTAAATATCTGATATCTATTGTTTTTCAAGTGTATTAAAACTTCGGCACAGTCGAAGTTAGCTTTGCCTTCTCGTTTTGTTTTGCATTATTATCATAGCTTGGACATTCCCCTTTCATCCCCTTCAAACCATTTTAAGAAATTCGAAATAGTTTAGCAGATATAGCTTTTTAAGTGGAACAATGTTCTTGCTAAAGTGTGTATATTTTACGTTGCTCAAAACTTTAAGCGCGTTTTTCTCGAAACCACGTTTTTTGACCTTGTAGCCGTGATTGCCTAAGTTCTACAAAACCGATTTTAATCAGCCATGTTGCAATTGATTTTTTGTTTGTTTTTATTTTCCTAATTTTATTTCAAATTATTTTTTTTTCCATTTTTGAACTACTAAATTTTGTTTCGTTGTTTGTTTTTTTTTTAAGATTAATTTTCGGTTTTCTCATTCAAAGGTTTCACTAAATGCGCGAGAGTAAGAGAATCTGACAATATGTAAAGTATAAAATGGAAGCTTTGAGTTACCGTCACACCAGTAATAATTTCACCATGATCAGGTTGGGATTGTTCGGACTTCTGTCAAGCAAGCTTTAAAGTCAATGACATAGCCATTGATTTAACCACTAATTTTAACAAGTTATATCTTAAACGACTGCTTATTAATGCCTATATTTGATTATGAACTGCCTCATTGCCGACCCCTGCTTAAGATCCTCTCTCTTAAACAAATCGTAAATAATGCCGCCTAAATTATGACGGATCACAATTCCCACCATTGCGATAGGTCGGTACGAGTGTAAAAACATTCAAAAAAGCTTTAGACAATCTTCTTTTGAAATCTGTTATGTAAAGCTCTCACATGTTTACTGCTGTACAATCGTTGATCAACATTTTTTATAAATATGTTGAAATATAATTTAAGAAGGCTAAATATATGTATTTTATATAGATCATTGAATTTACAGATAAGTAAGTACGTATGTAAAAATATATGTATATTTTCCTTTGTAGCTCGGTTTTCTTGTTGTCAAGCTGAAAGCGGTTTGCATGATTGTTTATAAATATGCAATAATATTGAGAACAATACAAAAGAAATACTTATCTATATATAAATAAACAAATAAACGATGACGCGCAATGTGTTTACTATTTACAAGTTGTTGAGCATTATTGTTTGTGCAATTTCCTTGCTGCTCATTCTAATATAATTTAATTATATGTAATAAATGCGGGAATATACTAGAGGTAAGATATTGTAGGTCTTGGTTCATAGTATTTAAAATGGCGAGTAATAAAGGGTGTTTTTTTAACCCCGATATAACTTGATATTGTTGTAACTTGTAATATTGTATAACATGATATTGTATTTGAATTATATACATAAAAACGGATCTGAAATCTTTTTTGTAAAATTAAACAAAAAGACCAAATATTTAAAAGGGGCCCAGATGAGATAATGTTTGCAGCCACGAGCTTTATTGGCTAGTCATTTCTACTGATTAGTTCATGGTTGTGTATTCTGGGTTATTTTTATTATTTCTTGGTGACCTGCTTGCCAAAGTTCGATGGAATCGTCAATGATTTTTGCAACGAGCTGACGTAACATTGCACAATGGGGCAGGCGATGGGAAAATATAGTGAAAAAGTAATAGCGGTTATCTTAAGAATTCTTGTTTGATTTATAAATATTCAAAAATATGTTTGATTACTTAAGGGCATGTATTTTTTTTAAGGCAAATTGATCTCTTGACGGTCGTGTCTGTTTTTTGTGTGCAACATTTAAAAGTGGCGCCTGATTTAAACTGTGAGCAATGACCGCGCCAGTATATGCTTGTGACATTCAGTCACGACTCTGACTCGTTATATTTTCCTGTACTCGTGACTAGAAACGGGTACGCACGCAAGTACATATGTAACTAAAGGAGAATTTATCGATATATCGTCAAATCACTAAGCCATGTGGATTGAACCAGTTCGATTGAACTAGCACTGTGGATTGAACTAGCAGTGGACTGAACCATTTGGATTGAACTAGCTCAGTGAATTGAACCAGTCTTATCGAACCACTTTGGTTCTAAAATTAACATCACTCTGTGAAATACAGAAAAAAGAAAAACAGGAAATTGTTAATTAAAAAATTAACCTACATCGACAATGACGTGGCAGAAGCAACTGGTCGTACTGGCCAAACCTTATTATTGGGTCAATATATTGCTGGCCGTCTCGTATATGATCTGCAAGAAGACGAACTTCATCTGCAACCTTCTTTTTCGCAAGGGCAACGACGATGACACCTGCGATTTGGATAGTCGCGAGGCCGAGATCCTGTTCTTTCTGCTCATCGTGGTGATGATTCGTTCACGCAAAACGGGCAGCGTCACCATGATCAACTATCTGACCTCTTCATTTCTCTACACCAAAGTGGCCAATCTCATCCTTTGGGCCTATGCCGACTTCCGCTATGGTCTGGGCTTTCTGCTCCTGTGCATTTTGGTGGGCATGGTGCTGCCGGAGCCGACTTATCGTGGACCCGAACACATTACCTATTTCCGCACTGCCCAAGTCTTTGAGGAGGAACTGGTGAGGGACAAGCGTACCAGTTGGCTGGTTTGCTTCTATACGGTGTGGAATCCTAGTTGCGTCAATTTCGCTCCCATTTTTGCTGAACTCTCGGCCGAGTACAACACGGAACATTTGAAATTTGGCAAAATCGATATTGGACGCCATTCGGATGTGGCACAGAAGTATCGCATCTCGGACAGCAGCTTCTCACGCCAGCTGCCCACTTTGGTGCTGTTCCAGCAGGGCAAGGAAGTGGATAGGCGTCCCTGCGTTGATACTAAGGGCAAGTTGCAGAAATTCTTCTTCTCCAGCGACAATGTGCGCGCCACTTTTGGACTTAATCAGCTGTACAAGCAGGCTGTGGAGCGCCTGCCAGTGGAGTCGAAGAAGGCACAGTAAAAACCCATCATCATCAGCAAGTTACCGTCTCCAAAATTATTGTGTGTATTTGTGTCTACGTGCTAATACTTGTATGTTATTATTTAGTTTTTAATTTATGGTAATTTATTTTCAAAGCGACTCACCTTGAGAACACGTACAACTGCACACACGCCCAATCATATATCTCAAACTAGAACTAAAGCGTACATATTAGGCCATATTTTAAAATTGTTATTTTTTGAAAATGTAGCTAAAAATCAACTCACAAATTGAATTAAACGAAAAGACAAATGAAATGTGTAAATGTGAGTTTAATTAATCAAATGCATTTATCATTTAGCTTAATAAATCTAAATTTAACTAGACACTTCCGCTAGTTGTGGGCGAAAAAGATGAGCAGCAAAATACTAACATACAATACATGTCTAAGGAATGAAGTAAATAACATTAAAGTCGCCTTTAAAAAAAAAAAACAAATTCACATTTTTGATTTCGTTCAAATTATGCGGAATCGCATAATTCTTCGAGCATGAAAGACATAACAAATGTGTTCAAAAAGTCTAAAAATTTGACCTAATTTAAGCAATCTACAATAAAAATTATAAACAAGGCTGTAATCAAAATTGTTAGTTTTTTGTTTTTAATTTCCGTTTTGAACCAAAATTTAACAATGGTTAATGCGGTCCTTGGGCTTCGGGTTCGGCCCAAGTTTTATCAAATTTTAGATCAAAAATCAATTAAATTGATTTATATACCAAATAATATTACTAATTACTTTGTTTTTGGTTTACTTAAACGTAAAATTGCATTAAATTTTAACTTATGACTATAAGTAGTATGTATGTCGTATGTAAATGTGTGTTTGTCATTGTAATTGATCAGACTTATTATATCTAAATGTGAAATAAAACCGATCAACTGACATTTTGATGTCCAAAACTTCTAAATGTTTGATTAAGACCAGCGCAACCGGGGACAGCGAATCGAAATTTTACAATTTTATTTTTTGAAGACTTTATGACTATCTGAGGTCAAAAATGCAACCACTTTTATTAAATTGTTCTTTAATGACAGCAGTTTAAAAAAATATATAAAATTCATAGTTCAAAATATCACCAATATTCAACAGAAGGCGTATATCAAATTATAAAATTAAAAAAATCAGGATATTTGCCCTTCCAAGTATGCTTTGTTTATGAATATGAATAACACTAGGCAACCTAGTCCAATTTATAGAAGAAGTGGTGCTGATTCTAGATGATTATCGTGTGCTAAACATGAATATGTTTGATATAATGATCCGTCACGTCAGGATTTTTTTTAATTTAAGCCTTAAGTGGCAAATAGCCATGTGGATTATAGCCATAACTTACTATACATTTTCTCGTTCAAATAGATAAATCTTAAGTTTTATAAATTTATATGTATGTGACAAGCAATTCTGTGGCTACTAGATCCCGACGCCCTTTCTTGTCGAATTGAAACCATTTGGCATTGAGCAATCGGTTTCAACTGCTTGAATAATTCCGAGTTTTCTTCATCCTAATCTGGTGCGGTAGATTTATTTGTCTCCTTCTATATACTAATAAAAAATTTCCACTCAAAACAGAAACGTTTACACGAAAACCGAACATAGCCCTTAAAGAAAGTAAGATTTACATAATTTAATTTTTTAATTTATAAAGTCAGTGGTAGATGGAAATTTGGTAAACTTCTCGGGCGAGGTAGGCGTTGTGATTTCCAAGAAACGATTTAAGAAATCGAATGTAACTTTTTGACATTAAGAGAATCGAATACAGATAAATGGAAATTTGATATATCTATATCTTAGCTTTAAAATAAATTATCCCAGATAATTTTGTGATTTTTCTAAACTTAGATATACCATTTTGAATGGTATAATTTTGCTGTCTAAAAGTAGGCTAAGCCAGGAACAGTAATTTTTATTAAATTACGTACTTGTACTCGGTTCAAATACTTGTATTCAATAAGGTATATCTTCGTTGAAAAAAATCGCAGAATTGTTTGGGAAAATTTATTGAAAAGCTTATATATCTTTACCTGGACCATCTTGACCATGTTGCCTAGTGTAATTCTTAAAAAAAATATGATTTACATAATTTAGGAGCAAAAATCAGGGATTTTAGATTTTATATAAATTCAGTAATAGATAATTTGGTAAAATTAGTTAAATTCTCGGTCAAAGTCAAAGTCTGTTCTCGTTTTCATATTCGATCGATCGAAATTGTTAAAAATTGTGATTTCCAAGAAACGATTTAAGAATTCGAATGAAACTGTTTGCCATCAAGAGTATCGAGTGAAGATAAATGTACTCTTTGACAAGAGTACACTATTAAAAACATATTTTAGTTAGAGAAAAATCATTGTAAGAAACTTAATATCATTCCCCTTATTGTATTAAGGAATGCTGCTCCTCAAGTATCAGGCGAGCTCGTATTTTTCTTCTCTTTTATTTGTTGTATCCATCAAAAGAGCCCATATTGATACAAAATACAATCCAATTGAGCTTGGCTGAAGCTCGAGTAGCAGTATCAGTTAATCAAAATAAGAGGAATGATATTAAGTTTCTTACAATGGTTTTTCTCCTAGAACTAAAATATGTTTTAAATTGTGAGTTGTCTTTTGACAATGAACTATTTAATATACTTTCATTATTTTCTTAAGTTTAAATTCAATGTCATATAAAAAGAAGCTGAATATTAGGTAGTAGTCGTATATGTTTCGTTTTTGTTTTGAGTATTTTTTAATAAAAAATTTAATTTTCCGAACCTTAATATACATATATGTATATATATATACATATATATATGTATATGTATATATGTATACATATGTGAAGAGAGAGTTGAATGAATGTTTAAGCAGTACATTTGCGTGGTACTGACTTCTTTCCATATTTTTAAAATCGTGTATTAGAATTTAAGGGCCGTTTTCTCATGTTCGTGTTTTTCAAATCCATGTGTTTTTTGAGAAAATATATGTGGCCTACTTTTGGGACGCTCTTAAATATATTTGCTTGTGTCTACAACGAACCGCATATGATTTTAATCGCGGCTTAAAAGTAGGCAACATACATTGTCTCAAAAAGCACCTACTGTCAAAAAACGGGAGCATGAGAAAACGGCCCTAAGGGCCGTTAGATAACATCTACTAGATGATGAGAAATCGTACCTATAAGTTGTAACTTTGCTAGCTGTAAATGCTTCGCAGAAAATACCTTTTGCAATAGATACCCTTTTCATTTAGAAAAGATTTTAAAAAATATTTGTGTGATTTATGCAAAAAGCGTTATTTACGCACGTTATATAGGCCAAAAACTCATCTAAAAGCGTCTTGAATATGGTTCATAAAACATGCAATGGCTTGGTTCCCATGTTGGGCGTTAAACAAAAATGTGTAACAATGGGGGAAAAAAACAAACGAAATGTGTTTCCGGCGCGTTGGCTTGCAAAATGGGCGGCCAGACAGCGGCCAAATAGACATGTGGGTGGATTATGCTTCCCCTCATCCAGCCAGACGCAACACGAAATAAACGCAAAATCCCTTTCATTCAATATGCATACACACACATATACACGCATAAACCAATATAAATGCAGAAATACAGACGAATGCACACTCATACGCACGGGAATGGACATGAACCTGGACCCACACCCGCGGACAGACAGATGCGAGCAACGCTTCTGTGGTTAATATTTGTACATTTTTTTATATATATTTACGAATTGACATGGAAATGTCCATTGTATTGTGTTGTATATTTCACATAATATGATTGTCTCAGTTGTGCGTGGGCGTTTCATTTGCGAAAAATGTTTAAATTTAATAAGAGATGCCACCGGTTATCAATTAAAAAAAAATGAAAATCAATTGTCCCTGTCTTATTCCGAACCTTAAATGACAGCCATATATTGTCAACAGCTTTTTAAGTCGTACATTCAATAAGCAGCTGCTTGATAACAAAACGCATTGTCGTCCCGATTTCCACCTTGATGTGGCTGAGATTGGTAAACTGGCCAGCCACATTCAATTGATTTGGAGTGATTTTTCTTGGCGATACCCTAAATACATTTAACTGCGGGGTAGATGTATGTGAGACCCTCATTTTGATAACAATATTATTCAACGTAATCGCACGATACGTCGTTATTCAGTTTCATTCTTTATTTAGATAAGAATACAATTTGATTAGACTTTGAAATGTTGAGAAACTAAAAACCATTTAAATTGTAGAACAAGTGACATTTTGCTAACGAGGTGAACTGTGATAGATATATCTAACCATTTATTTTTGAAATGAAAAATTATTGGGTGAAAAACAAAATGGGAAATTGGCGGATTTACCAATGAAAAATGTCGAATTTACCAACGTTTTTTTTTGTGTGTAGAAACCTTTTAGAAATATTTATTTAACAGCATGGTTTATCGATCCACTAAGTTTAATCAGAGGTACGATAGTTGAGTAATAAGCAAAATAAATAATTACGCTAAGGATTTCCGTCGTCCGCAACAGTCACAAATCTTGGCAGGTACAAAATATATTGCGGGCTTGACCGACTTTTCCAATTCTAAAAAAACTTCGATACGTTTTAAGAGAGTTCATGATCATATTTGAACCAGCAGGGAATCGCTTTCCACAAAATGATTCGGAACCAGTTCAGAACTGTTTTTAATTCGGTAAAACTTCATATTCAGAGGTGTCACGGAAATCTCTTCCAACCCAAAATCAATTCTCGGTATCCTGGAAATCTTTTTCGGTTGGTTTTAATTCTCTCTCTCAAGTTCATATCTTAATATAACTTTGAAACATTTTTGAGCCGGTTTTAAGCCTATTGCAGCGCCACCTATTGAGTATATAAAATATACACAAAATTTTGTTTATAAAAATCGGTCCAGCAGTTTGAGAAGAGTTCAGTTACAATCGCTTGTACAAAAGAATTATATTATAAAGGTATAATTCGGTAACATTTTCAATACAATATTTGTAGGGCAGAAAAACTTTGGTTTCATGAATCCCCAAATGTTGATGTTTAAATCTAAATTGCATTTAAAATCGCAATGATAACGCCTGACGAAAAACTTTACAAGAGTTTTGCATTAGCATGATTGTATAAATTTGAACCAATCCTCTTTTGGAAAATTGTTGAACCTGTTCCGAACCAAAGTTTTCGGTTCGGTTTAACAAAAGCATATCTTAGTTAATCGAGCTCTGAATACCCTAAAAAAGGTTAGAATAATCACAGAACTAAAATATTTCAACAAATACTCGAAGAATAAATCAAATCTTTCACTCAAGTTAGGCTGCGTTCACACTATTCGACGCATGAGACATGATAATCTAGTAAGCCTTCACGTTGTATTGTTTTGAATGTCAAATGACAAGTTTCTCACAATAAAAACAAGACAACATAAGGGACTACTAGATTGTCATGTCTCATGTGTCGAACAGTGTGAACCCAGCCTTACTAAAAATACAGAAAATTACTAAGAAATAAATCTAAATAAATCTTCTATTTAAATTGGGTAAAACTTGAGCCGAACCAAGGATTGAACCGAAATCGTAGCACGAAAACCTTGAACCTTAAATTTCTGGTTACACATATTTAAAGTCGACTCGCTTAAGGAAAAAGAAAAACGAAATTCAATAAAGCAAACAGCGGTGTATGAAAAAGTTTTTCTTTGATCAAATGGGGTTCTCGGATTAGTTAAAAACTAGAACGGACATTTTGCGGTTTTCCAGAATCCATGAAGCAATCTACTTTAAATACTTTACTTGATCGAACATTCTTTAAAATTTTACGGGTTTGCAGCCTTGATGTAAACATATGTTTATGTACAAGTAAGCTTATTTAAAAGCTAAACTATGTATACAGACTTACATTTACATGTGTAAACGTGATAAATAATTATTCATAATATTTTTTGCACTATTAATGAAGTCGTACGTGTCGTGATTGTGATATTTTTGATCGTGCGAGTGGTGTTCGTGTTTAAAATATGCCATTCGTGTTTGAGTTGTGCCCATCTCTAGTTCGGACTTCCCAGAGACCAGCACTGATTTAAAGATTATATCTAGACTTTTCATTAAATCTGGCTGAAAAGAACGCTTTACCCAAAAAAAAAAACAATAAATGCCAAGAGTTGATTTCTGACCTCGGACTGGTCAAATCTCAACCTATATAAATAAAGGTCTTGCCGAAACTCGTACTGAAAGATACCATTTCTGAGTTACTGCAACTCATAAAAATGGCAAAAAACCTCTCAAAATATGTTGACTAAAAATATCAAAATTTCGAGGAAGCCGTAAAAATTTCCGGTGAATAGTTAGATAGTTAGTTGAATAGCTAGATACACATATTTCTTTCTGTGAAACTTCTTTTCTGTTCTTTATTCTTGCTTCATCTTCTCCTCGAACTAACAAATTGAGTTAGTTTAATTAATTTCAATTTCAATCGCTTCAATAAATAGACCAACAGGGTATCCCGTATCCGTCAATGCATAGCAAATACACATACCGTTTCGCCTGGCCTTATTTATTTTTTATATTGCATTTTTATGTCAACACCAGCTGCTGGCGTCTTAATATCGTTTCGCCTGAATTTCTGAAGTGGTTTTTGTGTATTTCTGTCAATTGCTCACAATTAAATTAAAATTTCAGTCAATGCCAGTTGGAGTTGTTGGATATCGGAAAGCCAAAGTGAGCCACAGGGCGAAGCAAAAACCAATTTAAGCATAAGGTGTCCTTTGGCTCTAGAAAGCTCATTGAGTGATGTCCATTGCTGAAGCATTTTGAGGTCATTCCAAGTTAAAAAGCTTTAAGAGTATAACAAGAGTCAAAATGGGGACCACTTAGTTGTATTTCTATTTAGTAATCATTTTATTGAATCATAAGTATTTATCCAGTCAAAGGAATATTGAAGATGATGTTGAAGTTTTTTTTAATAAGTAGCTTGTTTGTTATGCTACCCATTTCTAGTGATTTGTTAAATTACAATAGAATTATTGAAACAGTATTCCATTAATTCTTGAATTTAAACTCTGGGTATGTTGCTTTATTATGATAAAATCCATTAGCTGTTTTGCGTTACGATTTTAATTAGTATACTGATTTACGAATATTCAAAATTAATAGGTGTTTTTCAAATTGCGGGGGTGGCAACTCTACTATCGTTTATCTGATCGAAAAACAATGTATGGGGGCTCGATAAGTAATGATGAGTAGAATAAATGTCTAGAAGGTTTGAACAACCTAACTCCAAAACTCGGATATTTAAGGTGTTTTTCAATTGGGGAACTCTACTATCGTTCATCTGATCGGAAAACGATGTATGGGGGCTCCATAGGTAATAATGAGTAGAACATATGTTTAGAAGGTTCAAACAACCTAACTCCAAAACTGTGGAAGATATTAAGTTTTTTTCAATTTGCGGGGGAGGCAGGGGGCGTGGCAAAAAAAACAACTAAACTTGATCTGCCTGCAAGTATAAGAAATATATGTTCCATACACCTTAAATCTCTATCTCTTACCATCTCTGAGATCTCAGCGTTCATACGGACAGACGGACATGTCTATATCGACTCGGCTGTTGATGCTGATCAAGAATATATATACTTTATAGGGTCGGAGATGCTTCCTTCTGGCTGTTACATACATTTGCACAAACCCAATATACTCTTGGTACCTTCGGTACAGAGTATAATTATATATAAATGTTATGTTTGTTGAATTAAATATTAATATGATTTATATTCAAAAATAATACCCTAAGCACACATTTCATAAATTAAAAGAAGAAAAAAAAATACGGCCCTCTCCGTGACAATGCCTTATTTCAGCATTGCCGTGACCAGGATTCGAACCTGGGTTACCACGGCCACAACGTGGGGTCCTAACCACTAGACGATCACGGCTATTGAAGACGCTTGAATCTCTTGCTACAAATAACGCATAGAAACAATGTGTACAGTGGCCGCACTCTTGCCTGCATTTCGTACTCTTTCTAAAGCAACTTGTTTTGTGGAGCAACTATCTACTCCCATAACAGTAGCAACAGCAACAACACCGGTGAAAGGCAGCCCAAGAAACCCACCCGACCAAAACCAACAATCTAAATTGAAAGACCGACAGCCAATAAACAAGATTTTGGTTTATGAACGAATTTGAATTTTGAGGGGTGGTGCAGGGGAGGAGAAGGAAAGTGCCGGTTGCTTGGCTTAGCAATTCAATTCATTTTGCTATCAGCAGCATTTTGCGGTCTGTCTTTGGTGGGGCGGTCGAAATGGCCACTGGCATGTTTCCAAAAATAAAACTGTGCATAAATTTAGAAATACAGAAACTGAAATTCGTATAAATTTGTTTGTATAATTCATTTGTTTGTTTCTTTTTTTTTTTTAATATTATTTGAGATAACTACTTATTGCGACATGTTACAATTAATCCCCAGAGTCGAAGTGCAATTTCAATTTATTCAAATAGGTTCTGCTCATTAAAATAATAGTGCGTATATCAGTTTGTGGTCAGTTGGCACAAATTGATTTTTATTTTTTTATACACTTAGAAAAACGATATGGCCAAATGGAAGCAGTTTCGCCACTTCAACAACTTTGTTTTTTGAAAGATAGTTCTCCGAAATGATATTTATGGCCTTATTAAATGTTATAAGCCTAAAATTCTGTTTTTATACCACGCACCAAAAAAAAACTAAATTTTTATACTTTAATTATAATTTAATTTCTTTCAAAGCTTCTATCAATGTTTTCATACAGCTGATGGCATTATCCAAAACTTGTATTTGTTTCATCTACAGATAGTAGTTTCTTGAATCGAGGCCTCTTTATTGAACCCAATAAGTCTGCAAAGATGCAAAGACCAAGAAGATATAACTGTAGGTCAAAAATCTACCATCACTCCATAAGCAAAGTTTTAGAACCAGTTGAGAATTTCGTGTTGTCTTGCAATTTCCATTGCAAATTTGTTTTTTTTTATAAAGAATATCAACATTGTGCAGATGTTTGTAACGCATAGAAAAAAGCATCTTAAATTCCATTAGGAATATATGGACATTTCCAATATGTCGAACGGGACCTTCGAACACTTTTGAAGTGAAAAAATGTAAGATTTAAACGGATTTTTGAGTTGTCAGAACGCTTAACTTATAGCTCCTAATTCGAACTAAAAATGGTGGTAAGGTTGATTTTGTGATATTTTTTCTGTTTAAGATAATTGCAAAATACCAAGCCATTCGCACGGGACAAAAACAGAAGTGGTTTCCGCGACCAACAATTGACAAGCCGATTTCAAATAAACTTGTGGCAATATTGCAATCTGTTAAATTTTAGAATGTTGTACATTGATGTCACTTTAAAATAGTTTTGATTTTTGCCAATAAAACGTTATATTTTTGCCATTTTAAGCACTTTCTCACGGCACATGTAGCACGGAACCTTTCTTTAACCATAATAATCATGTTATTTCAGTTACACTTTTGACGAAAAATTAATTAATAAGCGTAGTGAAACTGTTTTTAAGTCAACAGAAGATTTCGATGTATTTATTTTCACATAATACGAAAAACAAAATTTTTTTCAAAAATATTGGATCGTCCCTTAACTTTTCTCTCCGCCGTTTGTTCTTTATTTTTTTCCGCCGTTTTTGCTCATTATGATATAAATAATAAAAAAGTATGATTAAAAAAAATTTATGTAAGCAATTTTTTTTTAAATTTCACACTTTTGATGTCGCACGGGGCCAACTTTATATAAGTACCAAGGTCACAAATCATCTCATTTTGTATCATGTTTTTTTCTATATGAATTGTATTACAAAACTGTATTTTTACTCAATATTGGAAAAGCTTTCTGCATGTACTTTAGAAGCACCGATAACAAATGTTGTTTTTCAGTGTCGCACGGGACATCGAAATATGCGATAATACAAATCAAAAATACGGTTTTTTGCAATCGCATAGTCTCCTATCATTTAGTCTTACTAATGGATAATTTTAAAAATGCAAGAGACAAAGCATAAGGAGAGACAATTAAGAACTTTTATTTAAACAAAAAGTGCAAGGGAAATATCCAAATGAGAAAAGTTAAGCTTGCGCGCCTTTGCTTTTGAATATCACGAAGTCAGTTAAAATTAAAGGTAAATTTGGTTTACATTAATTTAATTTGACTGTTTTCCTACAAAAATATCATAAATCAAAAGGTTTGGAAAAACTTTTTGGTCTCAGTGGACCTTTCGGTGGAAATGCCCATATATTATAAATTCTTGATCAGCATCTATGGCCGAGCCTATTTTTATGCTTTCTTCTCCCTCAGTCTCAAAGCTGTCTTGACCAAACTTTGCAAAAAGCCTTTACATATGTATATAGGCTGCACATATGTCAGAACCGGCGGGATCAGATGACTATATCAAAATGCTGCCATAGGAACGATAGGTCAAAAAAAATGTTTGTTGAGAGAAAAAGTTTTTTTTTTTTGTTTGGTTTTTTTTACTTGTAAATCATAAATTTAATTTGATTCAAAACAATTTTGCAGAGTTTGATCATAATCGGATAAATATATCGTATAGCTCCCATATAATAATAGTCTTCTGGCTTGGTAGATGTTTACAGAAAGTGGCGCCATCTGTTGGTCAGTTTGGAAAATCACTCAACTAGGCTTTTTTCGATTTCGGTGTATTGTTATTCTAATAATATTGTTAATAATGTTATGATAATATCCCTTATTTGTTTTTTAGCTCCATGGAGCTATAAGATATAGTCATCCGATCCGGCCGGTTTCGACATATTAGTTGCGTGCAGTAAAAAGAAGACTCTGTGCAAAATTTCAGCTCGATAGCTTTAAAACTGAGGGACTAGTTCGCGTAGAAACAGACAGAGGGACAGACGGACGGACAGACGGACGGGCATACGGAATTGAACTCAGCTCGTCGTCCTGATCAAGAATATAAATAGTTTATGGGGTCGAAATGAGTATTTCTACGCGTTACAAACTTCTGGGCAAAATTAATATACACTTTTCAAGTGTATAAATATCCAGTTCCTATGAATTACTTGTTCAAGAAAATAAATATCATTTTTTTCTCTGTGCAGTCAATATTTTATAGCGTGATTAATCGAATAACTTTCATATCAACTGACCAACAAGGGTATAATGGCGTTGGCGCAGCCTTTACCCTTTTAATTTTTCCCACTCGTTTAAATGCAATTTCTGTTAATAGAAGTATTAACTATACACGCATTTCGCTAATGAGGTGCCTACTTGTTTGCAAAGCACTGTGGTTCAGGGTGGTATTAAGTGGGACAAGCTTTTAGATCTTTTGAACCGCAAAATATTTTTTAATTAATTATTTTATTATCGTAATAGGGGTTTGTGAATATATATACTAAAGATTATGCTAAAAAGAGTTAAACTATTCAACAGAACAAAAAATTAGGGCCTGGCCTGAACCACAGTGCGCCTGTTTTTTTTTCTCCCTTAGGAAATAAATTAATAGAGAAGAGGGGGAATCCTTTGAATAAATAACCCATGCGTACTCATTAGGTTATTGATTGATTTGGGAAATAGTTTATGACTTAAAAAAAAATAAGCTTTTGCCTACCGATAGCAAACGCACATATAATTATAAATATCTAGGACTCTGCACAAATGCATTAACTTTAATGCAATATAAAAATCAAGCAACGACCCACTCTACAAAAACAAAAACTTTTTCCCATGCATTTTCCCCCTGCTTGCGATAATCAAGTTTCAATTGCCACCAGCAAACCCAAACACTCCAACAAATACTTGTATATTCCAGTTTTTGGTCAATTTTTCCGTTTAACGATTTTGTAATTAGCCATAAGTACAATATTATTTCAATGGCGTTTTTTTTTTCTTTTCACTGTGCGCCATTTGCATGAGCAAGCGAGCGTTTGGTATTCGTTTTTTAGCGCCATTTTCCCCTCCAACAGAAAAAAATAAAAACTAAAGTATTTACATGTAAACTGAAAGTACGCAAACACACAGGCAAAGCTCACGCGTGGAGTTTTTTTCGTGAGTTTTTTGGCCTGCTTTTGAATTATGTAAGCCAAAAAAAAAAAAAACGATGAACTTTTGTTTACAGCATTTGTGGGTGTGGACGATTATTTACGCTCCAATAATTGCGCAAAGGGTGTGTGCTATTTGGACCGTATGAGTATATGGCATAGTCCATCGTGACTTTTTTTTGTATAGTTTTTTTTTTTTTTGATAACGGACTGCGCAAATACTGAATTACTTATTCAATCACTCGGTAGAGCCATGCCATATGCTGATTATATAGATTTCGGTATTTGCACTCAAAGATTTTAAACAAAAACGTGTCCTAACACTTGAAAGGACTGTGGAACAAATAAAATGTCGATTGGCTTATATTAAGTGGCCTTTACGTAAAAGTTAAAAAAAAGAAAAAAATGTTTCTTATCCATAAATAACGTGAGCGTAAGTAGAAGTCGGCCCTGCTCAACTTTGATAAACTCATTACTCAGGGAAAGGTTTATTTTGGATTATCTATTAATAAATCATATTTTTTTGATTATTTAAAGAATCGAACAATCTATCTTCAAAATTGTAGGAGAAATTAAGTTTTTTTTTTAAATTGTGGGGGCGATAACTCGACCATCGTTCATCGATCGATATCATAATGATGAGTAGAATAATTCTAGAAGCTCCGAATAATCTATCTCCCAAATTATGGAAGATATAACGATTTTTCATATTGCGGGGGCGAGAGGACACCTCCTAATGTTTGTTTTTTTTTTGTACCACTGCCTCCAAGTCAAGCATGCTAGAAACTGCATTTTTTTATAATTAAAGTTCATTGGATTGTTGCAATATTTCCCTAATAAAGACTAAAGGACAAAAAAAATGATAATAAAATTCGGGTTCCTAATTTGCGCCACTTGAATAGAACATGCATCTAGTTTGATCGTTATCCTTGCATCATGGACTCATTGATCGAACTTTTTAGTTATTTAAGATTATTTCATTATACAAAAAATAAAATGTGTCTAGGAAAAACCTTTACCTTTTGAAAAATAACTTTTAAAAATCAAGAGATGCCGACATGTTGTAATTGTATTTTTAATAAATGAGTCTATACATGGAAAAAACATAAATGGCCGTACAGTACACAGTATGCTTATATTAGGAAAAGCGTTAAATTATCTCTTCTGAAACGAACCGAATCAAACCGTAGCGAACTTATTTGTGCTCCTAAGCCACGAACCGAACGGGTGCTTTCCGAAAATGCTGAACCAAATGGAAAACAGCCTATACAAAATTTTCGGTTCAGTTATCGATGCGTTTAATGAGGAGCGGTTCTTAACCTTCTTTTATAAAATCACAAAAAATTATAATCAGGGATTAATGCAGATGCGAATATCGGTTCCGGTAACGGTTCCGGTACGTACCGAAATAAGTATTTCGATTAAAGGTTATATTTTGGGTTTTAACTTATTTCGGTTTTCGGTTTCGATACGGTACCTCAATTTTTATTTCGGTATACCGGTATGTACCGGATCAAGCAAACGGAATTAACAAAAAAAAGCCAAAATTAAATTGCTTTAAGATATACAAAAATTAATTATTTTAGAAAATATTTTTCATTGGGGTACTATACCATTCATATTTTGTATCTTGATTATGATTTAATCGCAGTTTTGGTTTGAAATAATCCACCCTAAAATCTGCTGATGCCCTGTTAAAAACAAAGCTAAGTTAAAGATTTTTCGCGTTTTGGATTGTTTTAAAACAGAATTTAAGTCGACGTTCCAATATAGCCCTTATCGTCGTTAAATAGTCAAAGGTGTAAAACAAAACATTCCTAAAACTGAAAGTAATATTTTTAAATTTGAAACTCTATCTCTAAAATTTAGATTTACATTTTTCTAGCTAAAATAATATATATATATATTAATCTCTCACCAGCTGAAAAAAATATTTGGAAAAATTGTAAATCAGTTAGACAAATTACAACAAAATAGACAAACGGTACCGGTATTAGCGTTTCAGTATGGTTCCGGGTTTTAATTATAACGGTTCAGTTCCAATTATAACGGTTTTCGGTTCTTAAAAAACTTTCAATATCGGTTCCGGTTCCAACACCGTGGCGAGAAACGGTTTATATCAGTTAACGGTTCTGGTTACGGTATTATTCCCTGATTATAATAAAATATTAACATTTAATGTTAGTGTTACCATAGAACATAACCATTTTATGTTATAAATAAATAAACATAGCGTTTTATGTTATAAAGTGATTAATGTTAATGTTAACATTAAAAGTAAAGATTAACATTCGGTTGGCTGATTTGCGACAAATATTATTCGATCTTTCTGAAAATTTCACAGATTGTATATATTTAGCATATACTTATAAATGCAAAAGGAGAGATTGATATCTGTAAAATTTGCGGAGGCGTGGCAAAAAACACAAAATAAATTTGATCTGCCTACAAGTTAAAGGAGTTTATGTTCCATACATTTCAAACCTCTAGCTCTTCACATCTCTGAGATCAGTTTGTTGATACGAACGGACAGACGGACAGAAAGACAGACAGCCGGACAAGGTTAATGCTGATCAAGAATATATATAGTTTATGGGGTAGAAGATGATTACTTTTGGCTGTTACATATATTTGCTCAAACTTATTGTACTTTTTGTACCTTCGATACAGAGTATGCAAATGTCATCCTAATACAAATTAGTATTAATTTGAAATTCACGAAAATATTAACTTGATACTTGGAGTATTAAAGAAAATTTGGTACCAAATAGTTTGAAATTTATGTCTTTTTGATGATTCCTTTTTTCTTGTGTGTAGGTCTACTTTTTGATAACTACCTAGAACCTTTTTTAGGTAACAAAACTGAGGTACCTTAAAACTCATTCTAATTCATTAGCTGTTAAAAATCACCCTAATTAACATACAACTTTATATGCCATAATTTTTTTTTTGGTATTAAAATGACATTTCTTTTCCTGTAATTTCCCACAGTGGTCAGTCAGCGCCAGTATGTCTACCAAGTTCAGGGTCACTTTTTGATCCGTTTGAGTTTGTTTTATGTGGTTTTTTGCAGTCGCTCTCTGCATATTTTCAATAATTTGCAGTTACCCGCCCAACAACAACAACAACAATACGTTCTGTCATATATAAATATCGCTTGCAGCACGAAAGGACCCAATAGTCGGCCATAGAATGCTGTCGGGCTTGGACAAGAACACAACAGCGACCATTGGTGTCCTCCGTTCGCCCTTCAGCTCTGACATTCCGCATGCCTTCATCTTCAATGACATACAAAAGTCAATGTCCATCTTGTGTGGTCCCTATATGGAGACAGTGAAGCATTTTGCTAAAATTTATCACTATGCACTCAAATTGGATCAATCGTCGAGCCTGCCCAAGAAGTCGCTGGTGGAGGAGCGCATTGCCGATGGCTATTACAATTTATCATTGCATGGAGTGCTGATTAGGCCGGAGAATGAGGATAGCTGGGCGAATCAAACGCAGCACAGTTATCCGCTGGAGCTGATGACGAACTGTGTGATGGTACCGCTGCCACCGGAATTGCCCAAGTGGATGTATATGGTCTGGCCGCTGGGCAGGTACGTCTGGACAACTCTGTTTGTGGGTATCTTTTATGTGGCCTTCCTGCTGCGATATGTCCATTGGCGCGAGCAGCTGACTCGCTCATATACGAGGAACCTTCTCCATGCCATGGCTCTTTTGATGTACAGCCCCAATATGAACCTGAAGGTGAAACTAAGTCAGGCTTCGGTGCGGGTGCTCGTCTTTTATACCCAACTCTATGTTCTGGGTTTTATACTCACCAATTACCACATAAGTCATATGACAGCCTTTGATATGAAACCAGTTTTTGTTGCCCGCGTAAACACTTGGTCGGATCTGATTGCCTCGCGAATGCCCGTCATCATTCCGGACACACTGCTGGATGAGTTGCGGTTTCTGCCAGTGGTCGATGTTTCACCCCTAGAACCGCAGTTTGAGCCGCGCATTTGACAGGAATATCAGGCTCTTATGGCGAATCCTTCGCGCTCCTTTGCCTATGTGGTTACCCAGGATTCCTGGGAGTTCTTTAACCGCCAGCAGCGTGTGCTTATCCAGCCCTATTTTCATCTGACCGAAGTGTGCTTTGGCGGTCTCTTTAATGCGTTTCCCATGAGCAATAACGCCAGCTTTGCTGTGCCCTTGAATCGCTTTTTGCTTAACGTTTGGCAGGCGGGTCTCTGGAACCATTGGAAGGAGGTGGCCTTTCAGTATGCCATAAGAGCGCGCTATGCCAAAATCTTTCTGGATACATATCCTGTCGAGCCGCTGAATTTAGAGTTCTTTAACACAGCCTGGATGGTGTTGATAGTGGGTTTACCCATTAGCTCTTTAGTTTGGTGTTTGGAACATTTATGGTATAGTTTGAGAACGAAACGTTTGAGCTATGACCAGTTTGAGTGCTGTGATTGAAGTGTGGTAATTGTATTTCGATTTATAAATTTCGAAATTGTTATATTTTCCCTTTTTTAATAAACGTCATATTTTTACTTGCTTTTAATTCAACAGTTTCGACATCAAACATTCAACAATCGAAACTAAAAACCAGAACAGGCCTGAAACTCGTATTTTGAAAGATGGAGTGCATCCCAAACCAGCTCCAAACCGAACCAAACCAAATCGCTCGAACCGAGAACCTTACAAAAAAACGGTTCGGTTCACTCAATCGACATGTATGATAACATTTAAAGCCTTAATTAAGTTCAAGATATTTTGAAAATTGTTGTGTTCGAAAAATCGTTTTAAACGAAGTAAAACTTGTGCGAGCCACTGAACCGTACCAGACCAAATTCCCATGCGGTTTGCAGCCCTATTTTTAACCCATAAACGAAGGGGTTCAAAGTCGTTAAAATATGGTCCAGTCTCTGATATAACCTTATTGGTTAAGCTGAATTTTTTCATCCATGTGGCTACATAGAAAAAAAGATTAATGATCAATTCGTTATGTCATTATTGTTATTGTCATTAAAATATATAAATACCAACGGTCATCAATATAATTTTTATCAGGGAATAATACCGAAATCGGTACTAGAACCATTAACCGAAATAAACCGTTTTAAGCCACTTACTGGTATCGAAACTGGAACCGATATTTACAATTTTTTGAGACCGCTAACCATTATAATAGGAACCGAAAAAAACGGAACCATTCCGAAACGCTTATATTGGTACTGTTTCGGTTTCTTATTATTTTTTGATTATTTCAAATATTTATTTCAATTGATAAAATAATATATACACTCATTAATATATAGAGTGAGTATCGTGGAGCACATGGTATGAGCCAAGCTCTTTACGAAGAAAAAGAAGAATCAAAATAAGAATTCTTGCATAAGAATGTAAAGTTATTTTATTATTATTTGATATAAAATAGTGTTGAAAAATAATGTACCAGTACCAGATCCCAGATGCTTGATCCCTGATCCCAGATCCCTAATCCCTGGTTCCTGATCCCAGATAACTGAAACCCAGATCCCAAAACCGTAATTCCAGATCCTCTGAGTCCAGATCCCTGATTCCAGATCCCTGATCGCAGATCCCTAATCCCAAATCCCTGATCTCAGATCCCTAATCCCTGATCTCTGAAAACTGATCCCAGATCCCTGACCACAGATCCCTGATTCCAGATTCCTGATTCCAGATACCTGATCCCAGATCCCTGATTCCATATCCTTGATTCCAGTTCCCAGATTCAAGATCCCACATCCCTGATCGCAGATACCTGATCATTGATCCCTAATCCCTGATCCCGGATATCTGGAACCCAATTCCCTGATCGCAGATAACTGATCATTGATCCTTAATCCCTGATCCCTGATACCGGCTATATGAATCCCAGTTCCCTGATCCCAGCTCAGTGATTTCAGATCTCCTGATCCCAGATCCTCGATTTCAAATCCCTGATTCCAGATCCCTCATCCCAGATCCCAGATCACTTATCCCTAAACCCAGATCCCTGAGCCCAGATCTCCAATCCCTGATCCCCGATCGCAGATCCCTGATCACAGATCCCTGATCCCAGATTCCTGATTCCAGATCCCAGATTCCAGATCCCGGATCCCTGATTCCATATCCATGATTCCAGATCTCAGATTCACGATCCCACATCCCTGATCCCAGATTCCGGATTCCAGATCCCTGATCCCACATCACAGATCCCTCATCCAAGATCCCAGTTCGCGCATCCCGGATCCCAGATCCCAAATCCCTGATACCTGATCCTCCATCCCTGATCCCAGTCCCTGACCTGAGCCTCACTACTACTAAATTTAATTCAAATGCTACATAGGTACATACTACGCAATGCTGCTTATTCCATGCAATAAAATATCTGCACAAATGAAAAAAAACGCTAAATCAAAGATAATCTCACGCAAAGATAACAAATACAAAATTTTTCTCGTTTTAGCCACCCCAGCTTAAAGAGATTCGCTCCAATAAATGTCTTACATTTTAGAAAGTCGGCCATAAAGAAAAACCAGGATCAAATTATTTTTTAAAGATAAGTAAATATATACGATATAGAAAAACATTTCTAAAAAGGCGGGATCACTTTTATTTTGAAAATATAATCCCTCTTATTAAATGTAAAAGATATCTTAGTCTTAAAAAATCCTTCCTTAAATATATAAATTTTAGAAAATACACGTGACACTGACATGTTTCCTTCTGTCTGTTACATATCACTTCTTCTTCGTTCCCATGTAAACAATTATTTAATGGGTAAAGGGTATAAAAATGATTTCGAACGATTTTCTCAGGCAGTTCTTTCAATAGTCTGTCTCGACTTAAGAAGAGATAAATGTAATCAATGTAGACGTTGAATCAGTCCGAAATTTAATATGTTGTCTTTGAATTGATAACAGTAAATGATGTCAAAATTAACATCTCTTAGCCATGTTCCCTGTCGTAACGTTTAATTAATGATATGCCCTCAAAAAATAGTTGAAAGCGAAGTAGATTTTCTTGATAGACTTTATTATGTAACCAAACGCAGAAAGCAAATGAGGAGCTATCCTGGGGGATTTATTTGATTTTGTTCATTTTGAGTAACTCACTTGGTTTCATAAATTTTGCATCCTTAAAGTGATTAGCTATATTCAGTTCCCTGGGGATGCTCGCTCATTAGTAGTTTAATTATACTTAAGTTTGTATGTTGTGTGTACTCCCCTTAGACATGTAAGTCTTCTTTCATCAAGCAAATGGTTAAATTCTGTAACAAATTGTAATAATTGTGCACACTCCACGCGCTGCTTACAAAGTAAAGTCATGCGTTTATGGGCTTTATACAACATATTTCTGTTCCTGCTGAGACCAAGTATAAGCAATGCCTGGAAACTGCAGTATATCTACGACTTACTGCATCCCTTCGCTGGAATGGGTTTATTTCAGGAGATCGTATGGTTTGTAAGTCGGGAAAAACAGGTGGAACAATTGGATCACTTTATACGCATAATGGACGAGTCATTTGGAATTGGCGTTTCACAGACGGTGGTCAATAACAATACCGAGATGCGCATGATTCGTGCGTCGGCAAAAAGGAATCATATTAGCTTTGTCTTCACCACGGGCCTGGAGGATCCCATTATGGAGGTGTTTAGAAAAGTACTGCTGGGTCGCCACTTTTACTTCGCGATTATAATGCTAGTGGACCAGGTATCTGATATGCGGCCAGTCTTCGAACTCTGTCGCTTTGCCTACGACCATCAATTCTTCAGTTCGTTGGTTTACTTCGAGACAGCGGATGGAATCAATCAGCTCTATGGGGCCTCCAAGTTTCCCACTATGAAGTTTGAGAACCGCACCGATTTCATGGCTTTCTTTCGTAAGGTTGCGACCTCAATTATGAACGCCCATTCGGATGTGGCGGGTTATCGTTTTCCCACGCCCCTTCGTCAGGATCTACCACATCTGTTCAAGTCACGCGGCGGCTACGATGGCAGCACCTATCGAATTATAGAAACCTTTGTACAATTTCTTAATGGCAGCTTCCAGGAGCTTATGCTACCACCTGATGCATTGGGTGGAGAGGTAATCAACATGAAGCAGGCCCTGCAGTTGGTACGTGAACGTCGAGTGGAGTTCTGTGCACATGCCTACGCCTTGTTCATGCAGGATGATGAGTTGGACAAGGGTTATCCACTGCTGGTGGTGCAGTGGTGTCTAATGGTTCCTTTGTACAATAGTGTGTCGACCTATTTCTATGCTTTGCAGCCTTTTGAGTGGACCGTTTGGTTCTTTGTGTTGGCTGCATTTATTTTCTTAACTTTGCTGGAGCTACTGTGGCTTAGACTGCACTCGTCCGAGCGTTATTCTGGTATTTATAGCGCGCTACTTAACTCTTTCTGTTATATTATCAACATAGCCACCGCACGTCAACTTCAACAGCCCACAATCCTACGTTTTCTTCTACTCGTAGCCGTTTTCTTTCATGGCTTCTTTCTGTCTGCCAATTACACTTCCAATTTGGGTAGCATTCTGACGGTGAATCTGTTTCATGCTCAACTTAATACAATGGAGGACCTAATACGTGCCCAGTTACCTGTTATGATAATCGACTATGAACTGGAGTTTCTTCTGCAAATGCACACAGAGCTGTCAAAGGAGTTTCTCGACCTACTGCGGCCAGTGGATGGCGGCATTTTTGCGGCCCATCAGACCAGTTTTAACAGTTCCTTTGCCTACTTTGTCACCGAGGATCACTGGCAGTTTCTCGACGAACAGCAGAAACACTTGCAGCAGCGCCGTTTTAAGCTGAGTAACATTTGCTTTGGCTCCTACCATTTGGCCTTTCCGCTTCAAATGGACTCGTCGCTGTGGCGCGATTTGGAGTACTACATATTCCGCGTGCACTCCTCGGGCCTGTTGAACTATTATGCCCGCAGCAGTTTTGAGGCCGCCCTACATGCTGGCCTGGTGGTCCACTTACAATCAATCAAAGAGTACACTTCGGCGGGACTACAGCATTTGGCCGTAGCGTTCATTTGCCTTCTGGTTATGTGTACTTTGGCAATTGGTGTGCTCACCTTGGAACTGTTTTACGCACATGTTTGGCAACGTAGGGACAGCTGAAGTGTTTAAGTATTAAAGAGTGTAGAAAGATTTTCAAATTAGCGTAAAAAAAAATTATATATCCATATGTTTTCGAAATTATTTTTACTTACGTCAAGGTTTTTTTAACTCTGTACAAAATCTACTCTTTCAATTTAAAAAAAAAACAAATTCGACCTTATAAAGCAGCGGTGGGCAAGCCCTCTTGAACCCAACTGCACCCATTGCTCCGTTAGTTACGTTTTGGCGGCACTTTGTCGCACAAGCAATTGCGTCGATTCGAAATCCTATAAAAAGCGAAAATCATAGAGTAGTAGGCCCTGTATGTGTTAAGTTCATGGCCGAAAAACATTTATGGGCAGCCATGATTTCTGTACCTGCCCAAATCAAATCTGTACCAGCCCACATCAAATCTGTACCAGCCCAAATCAAGGCTGAGTCGAGCTGAAGGGTATAAAATAAAGTGAATTAATGTGTGTTTAGTTATTCCTTTAAGCTGCTGAACTGATCTTCATGAATTTGTATCGTATTCTCGTGTCAATTGGGAAAGAGTCATAGACTCTCGATATCTTAAAAATAATTAAAGCTTTAAGCTTAAAAAGAAGTATCGCGAAGTTTCAGACAAAAATTTTAAAAAGAAGAAACAGAAGTAATGATTCCTTCACCCTTCACATTAGGCCCATACGGAGCTATGACAACAGCACATAAATGGAACCAGTGTTGATGCCTGTGGAAATCAATTTAATTCAAACTCCTGAAGAATAATTGAAAATTGTCCTCGACGCCTCTTAAAAAATTCTGAAAAAAATCCGTTCAAACCAAGTCTTTCTTTTTAATTCGCGGTCCACCGAAGAAGGAAGAAGAAATATTTATCGTAATACCAAAAATACTACGAAATTTCAAGATTTGGTGTAATTTCTTAATAAATGTGGTCACACTAGTCTTACGTTCCACCTTGACGTAATATATGCCGACGTTAGCTAAAAGTTTGGACTATGGAGTAAGATATTGTCCCAGATCAGAACTGGGTTCAAACCAGACTTAACCGGCTCAAAAATATTTTGTAATTCGGTGTGTTGTTTGATAATTTAGATTCACATATTTTAATGGTTTAAGACCAGGTACGATCCATTTAAAAAAATTGTTTCAAAATGCTGAGTTCACATTGTTCGACGCATGATACATGACAATTTAGTAGGCCCTTAAGTTGTCTTGTTTTTATTGTGAATAGCTCGTCATTTGACATTCGAAACCATACAACATAAAGGCTTACTAGATTATCATTTCTCATGCGTCGCTCAATGTGAACTCAGCCTTATGCCAAAAAAAATTCCAGTCCCAACAAGATCGGTTAAAATATACAGAAGTTTTGCAAGCAAAATGCGTTAGCTTACGATGTAGGGAAAAAGCTAGGATTTTTAAGCCCCTTTTTAATGTATTTTAAATTTACGCTGATCCGTCGTGCTGAAATAAAGCGAGCAGTAAAAAAACGAATTTAACAATAATTCTGAAACAAATTAGATCTGAGAAAAGCTGGGTAAAGTTGTCATATTGTTTTATAAAGAGTTATAAGAGCGAAAGCTCTACCAATACGCCACAGCCGTCACAATGAACATGTTTTTTTTTATTTCAGTATATTTCCTTATCACCTTGAGAATAACAATATTTTTTATACATCTTAAATTCAATGTTTTTTTAAATTATTTTAAACAGAAAAATTTACATTAAAGTAAATTAGCTGCAAGTCGATTTGAGCAAAGCAATGCCATTTGGCAAGTCGCTGGATAAAGTATCTGAAGGGACAAACTGTTACTGCTAGAATTTGTTGCCCACCGCTGGTTTAGATTAAATTTGTGTTCTAGCTCAACCAATTGCGTCTACTTTTCTCATTTTAAAATATTCTCTTAAATATATTTAAATTCCATCTGTTAATGTGGAAAATCCTCCCACCATCCTACACTTTCTAATTTACCTTCTTAACAACGATATTGGTTTTGAACTAAAGGTATACTCATACCACTTCATCTCTACAACAAATGCCAAACCGGCCAGCACCAGACCCAGACACCATATACGCAACATATTCGTAAAGAATTTCAAGCTTAAGGGTTTTGGCTCCTCGCTAACAACGGCCACATGGACTCGCTTCAAATACACGGCTTCCCAAAACGCCTCGTCATTCCAGTGTTGTAGCAGTCCCGCATGCTGGGCTATCATGATGAAGGTTACCAGCGGCGCTTGCAAATGCGAATCCACATGCATGGGGAAGACATGGTAAAAGGGTCCTGAACAAATGTTCGTTAGCCGAAAAATTGGCACTCGCAAATGTTCCTGCTGCATGTTGAGAAAGATCCAGCGATCGCTAGTCACCGCATAGCCATAGCTGGTGTTCAAGGGATCTCGAAAATCATCCAAACGTGTCTTATCGACCACATCTATCTGTTGTAGAAAGCGTTGCGGATACTGATGCGGTGTGGCCTCCATGCGACTGTACTCAAAATCCAATACCATAATTCTTAAATCGGCATCGATAATATCCTGTACAGTATTCAACTGTTGTGGCGGTGGCGGCGTGGTAAAGTAGCTAGCCATTTTGGAGATGTACATAGTGGAGGTGACCAGGCCCATGACAAAGAGTATCAAATATATAAAACGCATGCGTAGAGTAGGCGTTTTGATAATGGAAATGGGTGGACTATTGGTCAGAGTGGCAATAAACTGAAGAAGCGTAGCACCAAAGTCACGAGGTCGCTGCGGCGAGCACCACCAAATGGCTAGGGTTATGTAAAACATTGAGAATATAATCAGTAGCCAAACGGTGTCCTCCAGTGCTTCGCGTATATACTCCTCCGACGAAGAATTCACATTGGGCACCATTATGCAAAAGTCATTGATGCCAATTGGATAGCTGTTGCTCACGGTAAAGGTGCCCATCATATCGGTGAATGAGTGTATGATAGTCTCGTACACACCCTGCGATATCAGGTCCAGCAGATTGGGTATATTTAAAACCTTGCTGGTCATATTGGCGCTGGTGTCCAGTATTGTGGCATTCACATATGTCAGAAAGCCCAGAAATAAATTTCCACTGGCACCGTGTACATAGTTCTGCTCATACTTATTGGTAGGTCGATCCGACTTGAACACCCTGGGTAAATCATACAAAATGGGTGTACTCAAAACATAACCCTTCATATCTTGGCTATATTGATAAAAGAAATCCTCAACCTTCCACACATCCGTCTTGTTTTCAATCGACAGCGTGGGATATGGATCCAACAGATACACATGGTCCCGTATGGTGACCAGCACCGTGTTGATAAAATGCTGGCTCCAGGCCCAGTCATACAGTTCCTTAATGATGTTTGAAAACTGTCCAAATGATTGCAAGTCCACTTGGAAATCGGAACTGTTCAATTTGGGAAACAGCACAAAAATGGTTTTTAGCCAACGAACACCCATCAAACGACGTGCAGCCAGTTCCATAATGGGATCATCTCTTTCCGTGGTACAAATAATCACCAATGAGGGTGTGCTTATAAGTCGCACCATGGGCATGGAGGCATTGTAGGTTCTGGTGAATATCAAGTTCGGTGTCAAAGGAAACAGGCGCCAAAATTTCATAAAAAAATCCAAGGATCCAATATGTTTCATATCCAATCTTTCGGAAATATAAAAGATAAAATTCTTAAAGTGATACACTTGATTGATGCGATCCACAATATTGATGACAAAATTATTTCTGATCGTTTGGTAGCCGGCGACCGTGACATTGGGTGGCACTTTAGGACCGCGCTCGCTTAGTATTAGCTCTGCGACCCGTCCGTCCATTTTCATACTTCGATTGCCCGTTGGCTACTGACAGGGTGAAGGCCGCATTGGACTTTGCGTGCAAACTCAGGCACATGCTGCACATTTTTTGACAAATTCGCAATGAAGATTTTATTCAATGGCCATAAAAGGGTTGACATGTATTGGAGCACAGGAGCGGTTTTTGCGGTTTTTGTATTTGATGATAAGGTTCTTAAACTCCTCAATACCTAAAATTTAATGCTTTCATCGATAGATTGGAAAATGTTTCTTACTGAGAAAACATTGTCGATTTTTATAAAAACGAGAAGGCAAAGCTAATTTCGACTGTGCCGAAGTTTTAATACACTTGGAAAACTTTACTCCAACCGATTGAACCTGTAAAATATATATAGGATATAGATATCAGATATTAAAAAACTTTAAATCATTGATAATAAAAATTTGATACCATAAAAAAAAACTTTTCTTAGTAAATCACATTTTCCGATCGATCGGTCCTATAGCAGCTATATGCTATAGTCATCTGATTTTGATACATTTTTTCAAAAATTTGTAAAAGCATATAAAACTAATATCTACCAAGATTGGTGACGATACGATGGAAAACAAAAAAGTTTTCCTCACTAGAACTTGTTTTTTGACCGACCGTTTCTATGGCAGCTATATGCTATAGTCATCCGATTTTGATAAATTTTTCCTGAATTGTATGGAAACATATAAAACTAATACATACCACGATTGGTGACGCTACGATGGAAAACAAAAAAGTTTTTCTCACTAGAGCTAGTTTTTTGTCCTATCGTTCCTATGGCAGCTATATGATATAGTGATCCGATTTTGATAAATTTGTTCAGTATTATGTGGAAGCATGAAAAACTAATATATACTTAGATTGGTGAAGCTACGATGGAAAACAAAAAAGTTTTTTTCACTAAGACTTATTTTCCGACCGATTGTTCCTATGGCAGCTATAAGATATAGTCATCCGCTCCGGCCGGTTCCGACATATTAGTTGCGTGCAGCAAAAAGAAGACTCTGTGCAAAATTTCAGCTCGATAGGATTTCTAAAGTCTTAGAAAAATGCTCCTTTAAATATAGAAATGTTAGAAAGAATAATAATATAAATTGAATAAATTAAGTTTCTCCATTTTCATCAAATTTTGTCCTCAAATTAGAACAATTATTTCCCATTTTAACAAAATTTTGATTTAATATTTAGAAAAATGTAATGTAATATAAAACTTAGCCAGATTTTGATATTTTCAGATCTAGAGCGTTTTTAGAACTGATATTTCCCTTTGAGTATTTTACAATGGGTCAAATCTGTCAAAATCGCGAAAGATCTCTATTTTTGGCAGAAGATTTTATTGCCGATTATTTCGAAAATAATAATTAAGCAATATTTTTCTGCTTTTTAAAAATAAAATTAAAGTTTTCTCTGTTATTTATAAGGTTAAATCGACCCTAAGGTGAGCTTGTCTGGGCGATAAATGAATAGAGCATTTTGTATACACCTAATTTTGTTTTTACACGGTCTTTTTTTTACACGGTTTTGATTTAACACGGTCTACAAAAAATTTATTTTTATTTATTTTTTATTTATATTTATTTTTACTTTAAAAAATGAATTCTCTTCTGTTTTCATGTAATAAACTATGCATTAATGCGTCAGTGTATTTTATATTTTAATTTCTTTATTGAAGGTTGAAGGATTTGGAAACAATTCCCTCATCTTCTGTGTACAATTCCATGTATTTGTTCTACACGGTTTTTTTTTGAACGTATCTACCGTGTAAAAACAGAATTAGGTGTATTTTAAAAACTTTTACTTTTGGCATATTCTTAGAACACAATTTTTCAAATCTTTTACATCCATTAATTTTTTTATTCTCCTGAAACAATTAAAATTTTTGAAAATAACAAAAAAATTATACTTGTACCGGTACGTACCGCTTTACCGAAATACAAATCTGGGTACCGTATCGGAACCGAAAACCGAAATAATCTGATAACCGAATAAGAACCTTTAACCGAAATTATTACTTCGGTACGTACCAATCCGATACCGGAACGAAGATTCGTTTTGGTATTAATCCCTGGTTCAAAAAAATTAAAAAAATAAGTTACACCTTTTAAAAGTAGTTACATTACACCGTTCTGTTAGAAATCAGTACCCCATTTGCTATATAATTTTTGCAGGGACGGAATATAATAGTTATTTTCAGAAAACTCCTACAGAAATAAAACAATGAAGCTTATTTGGTAAAATTATTCGAAATAACCAAAACGTGCGTTTTTATTTCCGCTAACGATATCCACAAAAAACTTTCTTTTGCTGACTTTTATTGTAATGGTCAAAAATAGGAGTTACTTTTTATAGTTATAATAATTCTAGTTATTAATTATTATTAATTGAATTATAAATATTAATAAAAATAATCATTAAAAACTTTTTTAATTACACAGTTAATAATATTTATTGAAAGATTTGTATAATTGAACTCATGTAATGACAGTTTTTTCAAGACTTTTACTAAAAGATAATAAATAACAGTTACTAAAGACTTTTATTTCATTTCTCAGAACATAATCATTATAAAATACTTTTATTTTATTACTCAGAAAAAAGAGTTATCAAAAGACTTTTATTATAAAATGCAGTAAATAAAACGCATTCAAAGACTTTTACAAACAATGAAGACTTTTATGTTCTGACTTAAAAATATAAGTCACTGACTGTGTTTTATTTACTGAGTTAAATAATAAAAATCTTTCGATAACTCTTATTTTCTGAGTAATAAAATAAAAGTCTTTAATTATTGTTATTTCTGAGTAATTAAACAAAAGTATTTAGTAACCGTTATTTATTGACTTTAAAAAAGGTCTTTCTACAACTGTTATTTACTGAGTAATATAATAAAAGTCTTTAATAACCGGTATACTCGAAGTCAAAAATTAAAATTTTGTAATAACTGTTTAGTGTGGAGTAAAAAATTAAAGTCCTTAATAACTGTTATTTGAAGCCTTAATAATTAAAACTCTGTGAATAACTCTTAAATGTGGACTTCCCTGCATTTTTGTCCTTTCAGCGCTCCTGTGTGCAAATCAGCCTTGTTTGCGACACTTGTTTATTAACTCATAAAACCCTAAAGCAATTTTATCTCAAGTGCAAATCGGTCATATTCAGAGTATTTAGCTGTTTATGCGGCAAGGGCCATATAATTGGACAAATCGTTTTGGGTCATGCAACATCAAGGGGTGGGGGGGAGCAGCCATAAAGGGCTGCGTCAAAGCGTTTTGTTCTACCTAAATGCATGGTAGTTAATTGAGGTCGGCACGTTTGCAAAGTTGAGCTTAACTTTTGATCAGTGCACTTAAAGTGTCATTCCGGGCTACTAAAAATCACGCATACGCACCCGACACACGACACGCATGCAAATTCCAATGCATGTAGCCTGGCCCTGACATTTGCCCCTTCTTGCCCCGTAAGCGTGGTATTAATTTTTTTTTTAAAAGCCTTTTGCCTTTCCGCCTGGCTTGGCACTAAACGATGCTGACCCGTTGCCATGTCGCATTGCTCATTAAATTTTAATTGCTGCGAAATTTCCTAATTGAAGTAAATGCATTAGCCAGGAGCATGGCCAGCGATAGCTTATCGAGTTACGTCTTAGTTTTTGAGGCCACATGGCTTGTCGGCTAATGCAATTATTCTCACCGACAAGGACACAAAAAGCCATCGCATTGCCAGTGTTTTGCCGCTTAAAATATTTATGATTGATGCAGCCAGCGATTTAAGCTAATGCCATATTGACAGCATCGCTTTTGTTGCTTTGTTTGCGGGATGATTTGTCACAATTTGTAATTTAACGCCACGTAATTGTGCAACTGTGCCTGGGATTCAGCGGAAGTGCCTGGGAAGCGAATCAGCTGGCCGACACCTGGAGCTATACTTTTGTGTGGGGGGAAGCTCACTGAAAATAGTCAACAAAAAGCAAAAAAAAAACCGCAATGTATTGTTGATGTCTTTTTTGAACATTTTTTGTATTTTTTTTAATGTTTGCGCCGTAAGCGCTTTAATACATTAAGCCATATTCTTAAGCTTAACTTTTTTGTTCGCTCTGTTGAGGAGAACATAAGCTATGGAGAATTGCGCTGTTATTAAGCGCAAAAAGCAACAAAATTTTGATTGTTGATGTTGTTGCGGAGCTAACTTGCGCTAAATTTTGCTGCCCTTAAGAGAATTGCCCTGAGAATTGGGTCAAATATGATTTCGCGTTCCTAAAAAAAGATCATCCGAACCTAAAATCGCAAAATGAAAACTACCTCCAGTTTATGTATATGTACATTTTAAAAAGTTTATCAGAAAAATAAACCAAAATAATTCATACAAATAAATTAAATTTTAATTTGACTTTTAAGCTCGAAACGGCTTAAAGATTAAACAAAAAATTACGTATACGACACATATGCCTTATTGAAATATTGTTAACAAAATCACTTACTTTTGAACCAAATGAGATAATCGAATAATTTAAATGGCATATGATAGATAATAGTTCGATCTACTAAATAAGTGTTTGAATAGGGTGCTACGCTTACCTATGGGTTATCGAAGTAAAAATTTATTTTAAAATTAATTTTATGGTAACAAAAATGTTATGGTAACAAAAATTATTTTTATCAATTAATATATTTTTAATTCTTTTTTTAATGTTCCTATGTTATAAAATTATTACACAAAATATTAAAAAAAAAACTTATATTTTCTTAATTTTTTTTTACATTTTTTTATGTTTTTTCAAAATAATTTTTACTATTCATAAGACAAGGTATATCTTAAAGATTAATCATTTCTGAACTAAAAACAAGTGGATTCTAACTCTTTTCGAGAGTTCACTTGCCGCAGAGATGAAAAAGGGGACCGGAAGATGGGGCCAACATGTTGAACAGGCCCTTATTTTGTCAAGTCTTTTTTTGTTTACCAATTTTACCTCTAACAGGCGCAGAGGCAGCAGCGGGCAGCTGGAACTTTTTGAAATTGCTTAAAGAATAATCAAAGAACATATAATGAAGTAAGGTAAATATAAAAAATTAAAAATTTTGTTTATTTTTCTTCAAAGTTGAAAAAAAAGTGAAAAAATTGGCAGTTGGTAAATAGTTTTCGAGATATTCTACCTGAAAGCGGAAAAAAGGACTTATAAATTGTGTTTTTTTTTACTGAAAATGGGTCAACTTTAAATGGCTATATCTTCTAAAATAAAAATCGCGTTTTATGAAGGGTTGTATATTTGAAATCGTTGAAGAATTTTATAATTTATGCAATTTTTGATGATTGCAACCTGACTTGTTCTTCGGGCGCCACTTTGTACTGTTAGCTGACCAGTGAGGTCAGCTGAGATGGTACACAAGAGTCTCGGAAGAAAAGTCTTAGAACAAGAGTCCGGAACAAGATACACGGAACAAAAAAAACAATTGAAGAGGAACATGTTCACTTGAACAACTCCTTTTAGTTTAGTCACGTCAGAACAACCCAACTCTAATTCTGCCTAGTGTAATTATACTTGAGAGCCTCCCCATTCGCGACTTAAGAGAATTGCCATTAGAATTGTGTCACATATGGACATATATATGTACATATGTATAGCCACGGTAAAGCTCGAATCAGTTAAAAAAGTTCTGGTGCGGGATTCTTTTTAATTTTAATTAATCGCAAAATTCGCTGAACTCTTTGAAGTTGTCTGCACAAGAAAAATAAAGTTTTTTTAACATGAAGCAATTAATAAAGGGACACACAAAAAAAAAAGTTTAATTCTGTGTCTGTTTCAATGCATAAAATAGCGAACCCAATGCTATTTTTTTGTTTTGAGACTCCAACCACCAATTAATAAAGAGCGGGCACTTGCAAACCGGTTATAAACCCAACCGAACCAAACCAAACCAAACTGTTTGCAAAAACAGTTCATCCGAACCGAAAACCGCAAAATGAAGACTATTCCATTCGGTTCATTTCATCGACATGTAAAAAGCCTACCTCCGGGTAAAGTATATGTACATTTAAGAAGGTTTATCAGACATATCAACCAAAATAAATTTAACTTGATTTTAAATAATTAAAAATTTAATTAATTTAAAAAAAAATTGCGTATACGACACATATGCCTCATTGAAATATCGTTAACGAAATCACTTAATCATTTTAAAAGCTGTTAAATTTAAAAACAATTCCGCAGGGCAGAAACAAAAGAAGTGGGAGACGGACTCTCTCTGTCACGACCAGCCAGAGCCCTATTATGGCCCTAACAACAGCTGACCAGAAAGGTCTGTTTTGCCAATTGCTCCATTACATCAGGATTTATGGTAATATGAGCTTTTTTTGAGCATTATAAGGCATGTTTTGTGGGCAATCGTTTTTTTATAATATCGAAAAGTAAAATTCCTTAGCTTAAAAATAAATTATCCCAGATAATTGTGAGATTTTTTTAAGAAGTTATACTATTTTCAAAGCAATAGTATAGATTGCCCACAAAACATGACTTAAACTACTACAAAAAATCACTTTTGCCCACTTAAGGTCCAATTTACCAGAAATCCTGACGTGATGGAATATTTTGCCAAACAGATTTAAGTTTAGCACACGGAAATCATCCACAATCACCACCACTCCTTCTATAAACTGGACCATGCTGCCTAGTGTTGGGCAAAGGATGTTCTTTTCACGGAACATGTTAACTTGTTCCTTATTTTTAAGGTAGTCAACTAGCTCCGATTGCTCCGATATTCCTTTGCACTTGTTCTGGACTTTTGTTCCAAGACTCTAAAAACACCATTAACATTTTTTAAGGTTTCCAGACTTCGTTTAAAGTATTTTGCTAAAGCAAATGTGTTCAAAAATAATTGAAATTACATTTGAAAAGTCCTCATTGCCTTATCTGGTAATAAAGTCAAGTTGCATTTCAAAGTTGTAGAAATTTAAAATATATTTTTCTTAAAATAAGCTCAATATTTATTATAGTCTGACATAATATTTTCCAAAGGGTTTGCCACACACAAAAAAAGTGTTTATTTTAGTACAAGCAGCTGCTCCATCATGCCGACCAAACCGACACAATCTAATATTGAGTTATAAATTTTCCATTCCCCATCCCCTGCTTCAGCTCCATCATATGTTTTATTTTATTTTATTATATTTTTTTTGTTGCTAGCATGTATCTCATTTCAGTTTGTTTTAGTTGCACTCTTTTTTAAGTGTATGTGTGTGTGTATAACATATATTTTTGCCATTTTCTAAGCGGAAGCGCAGTGTGTGTGTGAGCGTAGTTGAAAGCCCTCCAGTTGTTTCGTTGCCGTTGCCTGCTCATGTCAAGTGCCAGCTGTTGCAGGCTGAGAGGTCCCACCTCCATCCGACATTTAGCACCGCCCACACAGTTAGGTAACCTCACGAGAGTCCATGTCCCAGTCTCCTGTTTACCAGCAGCATCCTGGGCACCAACAGCAGGTGTGTTTGACTGGCATCGCGGCATGTGTCGAAACATTCTCGACCGCAACTAACTGTTAAGCGAAATTACCGCAATCTCCGCACGTCGAACAATTTTTAATGCTGAAAAATGTATTTTCTAATTTTCTCTTTGGGCAAAGTTAATTTGGCTTTTGTCCGTTTTTTTTTTGGTTGGCTGTGTAAACAGGTGCACGGAATGTGACCTCGACTGGTCAGTTGGCCATCTTAATGAAAAGTAATTATCTTTCACTTGAAACTTTTGTTCAACAGCAAAGCAGCTTTAAGGCGGTGGGATCCGCCTCAGTGGCAAATGCAATTTTCGCATTAATATCAGACAAGCAGCTAATTTTCAATATTATTTCGAGAGTTTGCTGGCAAACTTGCAGCTGGCAAAAGCTTCAAAAAAGGCAATTTCCGCTGTTCGTATGACGCATGGGTGGCAAAGCTGGGTGCGGGGTGACAGGGTGAGCTGTAGAATCAAGCATCATCCAGACCGATTTGCCATTATGCTAAGAGTTTGTGTGCCAAGTGAAAATAAGTGAAAAGACAAACTAATAATGGAATTTTATGCAATTTGCAGAAGCACGTAAGAAATTTGTTAAAGGCTTGGCGTTTCAGTAGGAAGTTAGAACAGAACAAGTTCAAAGTTCACAAATAATTTAATCGTATTTATAATTTCAGAAAAATTTACGGGTAAAAACATAGTCCGTGTTTACACGATGAAGCAAGCTTCATGACTTTTTTCGAAAAGTTCTTGATAGAAGGAAAGAGGTGTATAGGGGTAAGCCACACCACTGCCCCTCTTTCCTACAAGCAAGAGCTTTTCGAAAAACTTCATGAAGTTTGCTTCATCGTGTAAACACGGACATAGTCAAATTAGTTCAGAATCAAGCTGGAACTGATTTTAGATTCTACTTGTCCAGAGCTCTACTTGATACCTATTTCTGGCCCAGAAGAAACATCCCGAGCTTTAAAGCTTTAAACTAAAAATCATTCCTGAGTAAGACGGGATTTACACGATGAAGCAAACTTCTTGATGTTTTAAAAAAAAAACTCTTGCTTGTAGGAAAGAGGCGAAGAGGGGCCAGACCTCTTTCGTACAACCAAAAGCTTTTTGAGAAACTTCATGAAGTTAGCTTTATCATGTAAATGCGGTCTAAGTCGAGATTTACACGATGAAGCAAACTTTATGAAGTTTTCTAAAACGCTCTTGCTTGTAGGAAAAAGGTGGAGAGCTTTTTGACAAACTTCATGAAGTTTGCTTCGTCGTGAAGACGGGATTTGCACGATGAAGCAAACTTCATGAAGTTTTCTTAAAAGCTCTTGCTTGTAGGAAAGAGGTGGAGAGGGTTAAGCTTTCCCAGCACACACCTTTCCCACCAACAAAAGCTTTTTGAGAAACTTCATGAAGTTTGCTTCATCGTGTAAATGCGGTCTAAGTTTGAGCTTAAAAGAGCCCAACTTTTTAACTGAAGTGGGCTAAATAGCATAGCCCGAAAATTCTTGGCTTAAATCTGAAACTAGACAGAACCCTTCAGCTGCGTTCATTCATTTTTCCATTGCTTAATTAAGAGCCAACACACCATGTTTATTAACTTAATTAAAAGAATACAAAAAAAATATTACTAAAATGCTGCTGCCAGCTGCAACGTTTTTTTTATGAAGTTTTTCCACCTAGCCCCCCCCCCCCCCACTTGGCCTTTTGGCAGCTGTAACAGATTTCTTTCGCTCAGAATAATTTTTGCCATTTTATGCAGCGGCAAAAAAACTTCCTTTTTTTTAATATGCACTTCTCGGGCCTTATGCCTCATTATCTCCTTGGCCAAGCAACAATTGTTGGCATGAAGCATTTGCTAAATGAGTCAAACTGAGTGAACTTTTCACTCTCGACTCTTGGCGTCATGCGGCGCATTCAAGTGCAAGCTCCTTGGTGCGCAATAATCATGATTGCAATTAAACTAATGAAGGCATTTGGCTCGACTCGTACAAAACTATGAGCAACTTATTTTAACTTATTTTTCAAAGTCGACCACGTAGCAGGGAAACATTTTCATTTTATCAAATTATTCTTTTCAGATTTATGGTAGAATCTGAGCGGTGTTAAGTGTCGCATTCTGACATTGAACAATATTAATTGACTGCTTTTTTTTGTTGTTGTGTGTTTTCGTTTGTTGCATTCAATTCATATATTTGACAACAAAATGGTACAACATTGGTAAGCGCACAAAAGACTGCACGTAGATGAGGGCAGTTTGAAGAGTTTTACAGGTTTTCTCACTTGAAGCACATTTTGTGGGTAAGCAAAATCTCTTATCGATTTGAAATAAAAGCAACAAATTGCTTCGAATTCAGTAGAAATTAGTATCCAACATCGAACATACACCGTTAAAAGACGAACCTATACCGTTCAACGTTATCTTTTGTGCAATAATTCCTGGCAGAAATGAGGGACTTAGTAAACGAGCAGTCTAGGTCAGGGCTGTCCAAGTGAAGAGGACTGAAATATGAGCTTGTGTTGGTGAGTGCCACAGTAGACAGCCAACTTACTTGATTTCGGCTCGTGTCTGTGTGAATAACACAAATACGCTATTTATTGCTTCACAACCGATATGGCAACGGCCGAGTTCAGCAAAAGAACCTGCTCCCTGATCAATGATATATTTCTTGGTAATTTACATAGCCTATTTTCCTCTTGCATTTAATATGATATTTACATGAAGCTTTTCCAAATGTCAATTCAACAAGCCTCCCCAAAAGTATGCAACATAAAATGAGCAGTTTTGTTAAGCAGATCAAGTGTCTCTGTTGAACGCGCCCAATGAAACTCGGACTTTGTATATTTCGTACTGGCATCTCGCTCGAACAGTGTCACCCATTGTATGCCACGGATTTGCCAGTATTTTGCTAAAACTAAGATATGATAGCCAAATTTCTTAAAACCAGCTTTTAACATAAAATAGACCGCAGCTAAGGTAGACTGTATATACATACATAAAGACAGACAGAATAAAATATACTTACCTTTTTTTTAAAATAAAATCAAAAGAATACAAAACGCTTCTTTGGGTGTCTAAAAATATGGAATTGTCATTGTCCAGCGTAAAAATCATCTAAATTCTTGTCGAGCAACAGCAAATATCAAAGCCCCAAACAAGCAGAGAGCAGGTTGTTTGTAGACTCCCCAATTTCCTGTCATCAGAAAACTTTGCCTTTTCATCAGGTTTGTTTCTCTTCCATTTAGTTCTACGCTTACAAGCTTTAAAAAATAATAGGGAGTGTAAGTAAGTTTTTAAGGTTTTTTTCGATTTTAAAACTTTATTGTGAAGTACTGCCCATCGCTAGCTAGCGTTTTCCCACTTTTCTGGCAATCCATTATTCCGTCCCTTTAAAACTGCTCGTCTTTGGAGGCAAGGTCTGGGCTATAAGGCGAGCGAGTTAGGACTTCCCATCCGGTAAACTCGAAAAAAATTTTATCAGAGCTGCAAACCAGTCCGAAATCAAACATTTTAGAGAAGGTTCTTGTGATGCCTGAACCGAACCGGGAACAGAAGAAAGTTGGAAATAATTACAAAAACCCCAATCGAACCCCTTATTTTTATTTATGGGCTTCGGCTCTGGGACTTAGATTTTATTTTCAATTTTATGACCTAAGGGACATTAAAATGAGAGGGAGAACAAAAAACAAAAATAAACTTATTTTTTATTAAATTAATTATAAATTGGAAAAAAGTACTTTTATCAAGGAATCCACAGCTGGTCTAAATATGTGATTCTCCGTATGAATCCAGAGAACAAAACAGGTTATCCAAATTCATTAAATGGATCTTGTAGAGGGGGTCATATATATATGAATTCATTTCAGACGTCTTCTCATTAGAAAGCCTCTTCTTCTTGGTCTTCTTAACAAACGTCTAGCAAGTCTTTTTGGATGGCTCCTTAGTTATGTTCAAAAATGCATCCATACATATGCGCTGTTTTTACTTTTTTCCAGTCCGCAACAAAAGACTGGACAAAATTAGGACAACTTCAAGCAAGAAAATTTAAAAAAAATCGCAACTGAAACCGTATATATTATTTTGTTCGTATGGAGATGCAATAGCACGGTAAAATATAGAGGAAATTTGGAGGTCATTTAAATTTCGTAATTTTTTTTTAACCTGGGCACAATTAGTTAAAATAGTTAAAATCAGGGCTGCAAACCCCTCTAATTTTGACAGAGGTTCGGTTCGGGGTTCGAACCCTTACCCTACTCTGGGGGTTCGGTTCCACAACCGGTTCCCTTCAAATTGAGAACCGGGGTTCATTTTACATATTTATGTACATAATAAGTAATTTAATAGAATTTGAACACGAGATGCCATATAATCTGCCTCTTGATGGCTTGGAAGTCAAGCACATAAGTGATCTGTCTTGATTGTATGTATGTTTAGAAGAGTTAAGCGATTCTGCCAACTTGCACTCACAGCGAAAGTCATTTCTCCTTCACAGTAGTGGAATTGCTAAATCTGATGTGATTTTTGTGGCTATGAAACCTGCAAAAAACACGGCCACTTTTGGCCTAAAAATAAGAGATGAGCTTTATCTGCGTACCCGTGATTTAGTAACTGTGATTGACCATATCGGCGTAACTGTGATTAAGTCACAGTGACTTGTAATCGCCAAATTGCCAGTGACCGTGACTTAATCACAGACACGCCGGGTTGTCTCATCCCTAACTTATAGTGTTAATTTCCGAGAATTCAGTCAGAATTATTTTTTCTACAAATGGGACCGCCACAGCACGGCTTTGACTGGCATATTGTGAGAGTGAAATGATAAAAGAACTTTATTAGTGATTTCGTTAAAAAAAATGAAGAAATTTAAATAAAATGCAACTTTCCCTTGTATTCACAGTGGCATTGTATCTCCATACGAACAAAATAATACACAGAAATACGGTTTCAGAAGCAAATTGAATTCCCTTGCTTGAGGTTGTGTTATTTTGTCCAGTCTTTTGTTGCGGATGGGAAAAAGTGTCGCCCTCCATACATGGGCATATGAATGGATACATTTTTCTTCATAATAATGAAATATTTTTTACCATCAAAGTGCAAAAAATAAATTCTATGCTTGCCAACTTATTTTGGAACCGAACCCCATCAATAAGAAAACAGGGTTAGGTTCGGGTTCGGGTTCTCGTGATTATTTCTAATGGGGTTCGGTTCCCGGTTCGGTTCAGGATCACCAGAACCTGAACCGAACCGGTTCTGAAGGGTTCGGTTCCGGACCGGTTTGCAGCCCTGGTTAAAATAGTTTTTTAATTTTTTCTTGTACAGTCGAAGACGTGCTGTGGCGGTGTCTATCTTAGAAAATATAATTCTGTCCAGGAATTCTCAGAAATTTTGTATGTACGTCCATGGCCATACTATAATATATACATATATGATTAAGTCAAATAACGCTGTTACCTTAATTATCCAGTCACAATTACTTAATCACGGTTACACCGATGGAGTTCATCTTTAATTTATGTTATGTTATTTTTATACTCTGTACCGAAGGTACACTTTAGAGTATATTGGGTTTGGCCAAAAGTGTATGTAACAGCCAGAAGGAAACACATCAGATTCCGGAACCCCACTAGAGTATATAGTATTCTTGATCAGCTTATCAACAGCCGAGTCGATATAATGTCCATCTGTCCGTCTGTCTTTCTTCCGTCTGTCCGTATGAACGAAGAGATCTCAGAGATGGTAAGAGATAGACGTTTGAAGTGTAGTGGCCATCTATTTCTTATACTTGTTGGCAGTATCAAACTACATTACTTTAGATTTTGCCGACGCCCCCTGCCTCCCCCAAATTTAAAAAAAGAAATAACTCCCTGACAATTTTCAAGATAGATAGTTCAATACTTAACTTTACATACTAACGCCAACAACAACACACGTTCATAGACACTAGGGAAATTATCATACAAATTTTAAAAATTTACGGCATTGGACTAGGCTACTTAGCCCTCTTTACTTCGTTTTTCTTGAAACTATTCATATACTTTCTCAGTACCTTTTTGAAAAAAGCCTCACACTTTAAAGGCATTAGTATCGTACAAACAGGTACAGAGTATATTACAGTCGGGCTTGACCGACTTTCTTACTTGTTCTTATTTCTTCGAGAGACATGGCGAAGCAAATTCGATTTGTCAAAGGATAAACCGCAGTAGTTTTGGTCCCATAAATCGTTGTAAATCTGTAACCATATATATGCTATCAAGTACACTTAATCAAAATTTCTTGATTTCTGCACTGCTTCATTATAGGTAGTAACTTGATCAACTCGCTTTCGGCTTGCTTAAACTATTTATTTCACAGGCGACGAATTCGGCTACCCTCGTCAATTTAGCATCTGTCACAACTTGAAAAGTATGAAACGTGGGGAAATGAAGCCAGAGTCAACCGCAAAGCCAAAGCGGCGCTGTCACCAGCAAACAGCCAAAATGTCAGTTGCAAACAAACAAAAACCAGCGACACCAGCCAGGACAAAAGTTTTTGCAGTTGCAATCGCACGGATTTATAACTGTGTGCGATAAACTCAGTTTGGAGGACAGTTACCCACCTAGCTAGCTGCCTAGCCCCAGATAAGGTCCCAAAAAATCAGCCAGAGGCAATGCAAACGTTTTCCTTTTTTAATTTAATATTTAATTTGTATTTTTATTTGTATTTTTAATTATTCTTGCCGCATTTGGAATTTGTCGGTTTTGCTGTTACAATATTTGTCTGCCCCCAAGTTGCATACACGTAATACACGCAATGTGTGTAAACTTCTCTTAACTCGGTTGGTAATTGTTATTGTATTTAATTTTGGTAATTCTTACATTTGTTGCATTTGTTTATTGTTATCCGTTTTTTTTATATTTAAAACTTAAATAAAATTTCTCTCTCTGTTGTTAATGCATAATTTTGTATAACAAATGACTAAATGATAGTTTGTTCTTTTCTTTACAATTAAAATGTGTGGCGCTAACAGTTAAAAGTTGTTATGTCTTTAAATGTTAAGCGATTTTATATTTGGTTTTTAAATTACAATCTTTAGCTAATTTGACACTTAAAGCGGAAAAACTTAACAACATTTTTTGTTGGTTGAATTTGGTTTTTAGTTTCTTGTTAAATTGACGCTTAAGGCTAAGTACAATAATTGTTATTATAATTATTTATTATTATTATTATTCTTATTAATTTGCAACATTTACTGCCGTGTGTGTTAGTTACGGTTTACTGTTAAATTTCTCTACTAATAAAATATATGTCACACACACACACACACTAAGCACATACGTGTCCGATGGAGTCCTACCGACTGTAAATATGCCACACAGAGACAGTTGAGTTTAGTCAAAATTCACTTTAAAATATAATCGAGTTTTGTTTTGTTTTTATTTTTTTTGCTAAGATTTGCTAAGTTTTTTGTTTTAAACATGGTGGTATTTTGCAGTCAGCGTTGAGAATAGTGTATCTCATAATGATGGCAAATACATATAGTATATGTATGCATGTATGTCGCTTGGGAAAGGATTTGTATAGTTTTGCATCTCGCTTTTTTTTTGGAAGAGCAGCTGGTGGGTAGTTGTACGAAATAATAGAAATAGTTAGTTAACTGAAAATTTGTGCTAATTTTGGATGTCTCAAAGCAGTTTGTTAGCCTATTCTAATGTGACTGTTTCGAAATGGTTTATACTCGACCAGGTTGCACCACAATTTACAATTCATCTACGCATCATAATTGTTGCACTTTGTTATCATGGTTAGTTATGCATGGATTTTTTGTTTTTTGTTTTAGGTATGTATTATATGTAGTAGCCACATCGAAAAATTTGTCCAAAAAGGATTAGCATACACGTATTTGGTATTATGTTTTATACGTCTCTCTATATATACATTTAGGTATATATATATATTTGTATATATATATATATATTGTTTTTTTTTTGTTAGTTCCATAATAATTTGCATACACACAACTCGTCACTCGGGAGGTGGAGAAAAATTCTGGTTTACTTGACCCCAATTAGCCGTACAGACGCAAACAATTTAACTCTAAATAGCCTTATCAATTCTCTCTAATACAAAAGTTTTAATTTACATTCAATATCTGATTGTTTTCATTGAAATGATCAAGTCTATTTAATTTATTCCCTTTATTGGTAATCAAACAAAATATATGCCAACACTTTAACTTGATTTGAACTGAAATTTTAAAAATCACTAAAACGACGAAACGTTGTAAAAAAAAATCAATATAAATGTCAAATCTCATCCTTAAGATATTCCGAAAACAGGTCACTATAAACCTTTATAGATAACTTCTTAGAAATATTCCAAAAAAAAACATTGCAAAGAAAAACCATAATTTTTATCTGCAGTGGAAGTCCAGTCCAATTAAGCATGGCAAACAAAGGTAAGCATTTCCGGCATATTTTGCTATTTTACTTTCGGTCAAAAGGAGGTGGAACGAAACGGAAAATATATACCTTTAAAATTTATTGAAAAAACAACTTGAGTCTCTTGCACATATTACACAGGGCCACAGTGTTTTTTGGTGCAGCCCTATCTTTAACTGACTATATAAATATAGAGTCCACTGAACAAAACTGCATCGCAAAATTTTGTTCTATCAGCTTTTGTTTCGAATTTATGGCGGAATAGCGTATTTCAAGTATTTTTTTTACTCAGGAAATTCTTGTGGTCACAAAAAGGTATGTGGATTGATAAACGAACAAATGCAGTAAGAGATGTAGAAAATATTGTTGATCTCTGAGTAGCCTCCATTTAAGAAATGATTTTATTTACACTTGAAAGTATTCTTACAAAAAAATACCATGACCATAGCGATTGGCCTTCCTTATGTTTTGGACCTCCTGTATTCCGCTTCTATCGATCTTCGGAAGCTGCCTTTAAATTTGTATGATCTAGGAATTAATGTATTTGGGCTAATACCCTATGCCGTACACCTTTCTTTTCAAATTGGCCAAACATTTTACGATTGACCTTTATTGGGGTACATTATCATTATACAAACTTTAGATGAGAGTGAAGAAAACAAGTTTCTAGAAAGTGATCTTAGACAATTTCTAATGGTTTCACTTTGCTGTTCAAAAACAGTAGACACGGACTTTTTTTTCAACATGTCATTACATTAATGGCATTTTATTATATTTTTTTATAGTTTTGTTGAACTCATTATATTTGTTGATCAGAGGACGATATAATTTGCCAGTGCGATTATCACCACCGCTGTAAATTGCATTTTCAAAGACATCATTGCTACTGTGCGTTATCGAAAAAGCTCATCTTTGGTGCAATGAATGCTGGAATAGTACCATTCCTTTTCCTACAGTTCGTCTTGTGGTTGTCTTTTCTAAAACTTTGTACGTGCCCTGGAAAAATTGTTCGTATTTCATTCCGCACACCAGGCACCAATTTCTGGATTTATCTGGCCTATATGACAGAGCACATATCAATTCTTCTGTAAAAAATCAAAACCTGAAATATTCGTACAGGCGTAAGTGTCCAAAGTGGCATTTGAAATCAGACATTACTCGATTTATGGCTATTTTTACAAAATAAATCATCCCCTTTAAGTAAGAACGGTTGTTGGATTGCTATTTTTATTTTTAATTATGTAAAATTTTTAGAATCTTCATCAGATTTATCAAATAAACTGTGTATGCTTCCTTGAGTGACACCAGCACGTATAGAACGCAGCAAGAAAAAAACTTTGTTCGTCAAAACAGAGAGAGAGACAAGAAGTCTTCAATTAAAGATCAATCCCTCAAGAAAGAATCTATGAAAGGCTTGGCGAACATTTAAAACTACTCGAGGATATAATAGGGCGCGTTCAGCAAAGACACTTGATCGCTGATCAGCTTAATAAAGCTACTCTTATTATTTAGCATACTTTCAGGGGGTCTCTTTAAATTGACATTTGGAAAAGCCACATGTAAATATCATATTAAACACAAGAGGAAAAGTAGGCTACGTAAATTACCAAGAAATATATCATTGATCAGGGAGAAAGTTCTTCTGCAGAACAGGGCCATAGACTACCCTGTGGATCTGCTCTACTGCACTGTGGCCAAATTGCTGGTTTGGAATGACATACTCAAAAGAGTCAAAGGCCAAAACTTTTGGCAGTAAAAGTAGCTTTCCAATTTTGAGAAGTTATAAGGAGGGTTATTGAGCGATAAGAGTCTACATTATATGAGTTCCTGCCTTTTTTCGGCACCATAACTACAGGGTACTTCCAGAACAGCATATAACAGCCGATATTATTATGGAAGCTGCCGCACATTTTCATAATAAACATCTATCTTTTAAAATTGTAAAATTCTTGAACTAGATTTTGAAACATGTTTTAAGAAGGCGATTTTTCTCTTAGTGTAATGAAGATTTTTTTAAAAAGGACAAATATGGGTTGGTTCTTACGGAGATCTTTGTGGCCTTGTGTGGCTCAGTGGGTAGTGTGTGTTCGGAAAGTTGTGGGTTCGATCTCGCCTCGAAACATCTAGTTAAAAGTTTTTTCCATAAAAATTTGTACACATAAGGTCACCTTTACTGCTGTTGGCCGTACGTATTCGGCGTTAAACTGTAGGACCCTTTCTCTTGACCGAGCCAAGAGATTGAAAGAAGCTCGGCTTGGCCCTTTGGGGGCTGTAACAGCCAGTTTTACATTTTTACTTACGGAGTACGGACTTTCATTGCAACTAATAAGCTAAATTTCGACAAAAAACTACTGAGACTATTCACAAAAAAAAAAACACAAGAAAAAGTATTGTTTGTAGGGCCGTGTGAACCTTAACTCTTCTCCGTACCTAACCTAGTGACTTGCAGTGTTGTGTATATACTCGTCTATATGTCTATATATATATGTATAATATGTGTATATGCTGTATATAAGTATCTTTAGCTATATATTTGTATTTATGTTTCTGTTTTTGTATAACTATCGTAGTTTCGTAATGTTACGGTTATTAGTTATGTATATATAATAGTTGTATGTATGTATAGACACAATTTGTTCACAATTTTCTCTAAGTTTATTTAGAAATAGAGGCGGTGGCTTTTATTTGGACTCCATTTATACATTTAGTCATTGAAATTAAAGATTGAAACTTGAACCGCAGCAAAGTGTAGTGAGAGCAGGAGCTGGAATTAGCGGGCTACACTAAATGGCTATGCTACATCAAAATAAATTGGTACTACATAAATCATAGTTAACAAGCCATAGGTTACACATACTTATAATTATATACTCGTTTTTTTTTTTTTTGGTTTTACATAGCAAAATCACATTTGAATTATGTTTTGTTTTTCATTTTTGGTGACAAAAAAATCTACATCACACTTTTCCAATTGCTTTGTTCAACTTTGATACGATAAATTATGCTTAGATATGCCGGTGCAGAGGGGGGGGAGGCTGGAAGGCCACAATAGCTCTACATAATTTATTATTAAAAGTCCCCCTGTCCCCCAACCCCTCCAGCAACGTTGAAAAAATGTCGTACAAAATGTTGTTTTGCAAATTGATGACTGGGCTAAAGTAAATCGTTTTTGCACATCAATTACATATACAGAGATTATCTTACATATTATATATAATATATGTTAAATATATTACAGAGCTACAGTTAAGTTTTACTTTGAAATTGACATTAGGATCGTTCTCGTTGGCGGACATCGTGAGATGCCTTGCGCCGAACCGCTTCTCGCTTAAGTTCACAAATCAGAATACTAATTACACCAAAAATCGTAAATCAAATTTGGTTTTGGTGCTGATCTATCGTCTAGTTGTTTGCCTATAATTAACATTTGGTTTTCCCCATAATTATTGTGCAGGTTACTAACATAATTGAGAGACAATTGACACTAATCGTAATTGTTTGTGCTTAGAATCTTAAGTTGGTGTAGTTTATTGTTGCTGTTTACTTGGAATTGTAAGTGTGCTTAGGTCTAGACAAATATATATATATAATTACATCTACTTTTTCTTGTTAGTTATGTAATAAAGGAAAGCAACTACTGAATGAGCAAACTGTTTTCCATTTCCATGTAAATTATTGTACCAAATTGGCTTAGGCTTAGTCTACGTTTTTCCTATGAGAGCAACCGATATACAAAAATACAAAATAAAGAAAATAAAGCAAACCAAATTTTTAATACTAAATGCATGCAATTTTCTTTCAAGTTTCAATTTACAAAACATTTTTTAACAAATTTACAGTTTTTATATTTTTCTTTGGCATATTTACAAAGTTTGAAGCGATGACAAAATCTTTTATTATTTGTTGTCCCTATATCAAGGCTATATGTTAAATTTATTTTGGTAGGTGTGTCATGAAATTAAATTAAATCAGGAAATTGGCAACGTAGGATTGGTCCCTTTGCTTTCATTTATTATGTGTTGTTTATTGCCCATCAAGAGATTAAGAGAGTAAATAAGCTCATTACATGTGACACGGTGAAAACTTGTTAGAGAAGCCGCTGAAGCTTTAAGAGAGTATAAATAAAAATAAAATAAAAGAATTTGATTGCGTTTGTCATGGCTGCTCGACCTCCAGCAACTGCCATCAATCAATGGCCACAGAGATATGTGTGGGACATGCGACATGCAATTTAACGCCAACTACAAAACAATCAAACAAAAATACCCAAATAATATTAATCCTGGCAAAGGAATAAAGAAATTGAGTTTGCATTTGTTGTGGTTTTAAAATAAATTCACTAAAAGAGGCAAAGCCGAAGCTGGCACTCTCTAGCATATTCACGCAAATTGAAATAAATCATTAAGTCAGCCGCATTTGAATTAGACTATGTAAAAAATAAGTAACAGCTTATGTTCTGTGTGATTATTCGCTTACTTTCATTGTTTTGAATTCACTGAGTGACGAAGAGTTAAAGTAAGATCAATGACGACCTCACAAATATCTTTGTTATTAGCCATAAAACTCTTCGATAAAATGTACCAAACCGAAACAATTTCCTTTGCGAATTTTTAGTTCGGATTTTCAAAAGAACTCCGGTTCGATTCGAGGTTTGATTTAGGTAAGCGGTTCGATACGGTTTGGTTAACCCATTAAAAAGGGTTAAAAATTGTATCATGAAGTCATGTATAACAGCCAGAAGAAAACATTTGTGACCCCATAAAGAATATATATTCTTAATTAGCATCAATAGCGGAGTCGATATTGCCAAGTCTGTCTGTCCGTATGATATGATATAATCTCAGATTCTAAAAGACATAGAGCCACATTCTTTGGCGGCAAAAAAGCAATCGTTTTAGACGAAACTTTGTTATAGAAATTCCAGCAAGCCAGTCCGAAGTCGCATTCCACACAAATCCGTCTTACATTTCACTTTAAAAGCTCATGCAATAAACTGACTGAAGCACATTTTTCCCTTTTTTCTCTGAATTGTTTAACTTAAAAATTTGTGAAAAATGGAACAAAAACCACATTGATTTCAAAAAAGGATTTAATCGTCAACTATTAACTTCAAGTAGAAAATAAAACAGAATATTTTTAGGTGAATTTATAATTGTTAAATTTAAAGCTCTTTAAAATCGTTTAGATACCTAAAGCTATAAGAAATATATGCGCATATCTCTTGGAAAATTAAGGAATTTTCAAATAAAAATACTCTTGCCACAGAAAGCTATCAAATTTTATCCAATGTGAGTAAAAGGGAACGTACAAGTATAAGAGAATAAAAGTATTAAATATTGGAGCAGCTTTCTTTAAATATCGTCACTCTAAACAGCTCACGATATCCTAAAAAGTGAATGATTTTTATCAAATAAAGTCACACATCTTATAACACAGGTCAACTAAAAAAATGCCCATCTCAAATAACCAAACTTTTTTAGTGAATTTTGGAACGTTGAGTCCAATATCAATATTTTTGGATCACACCAAATTTCGCCCTTCAAGTTTTGAATTTTTTCTTATTTTTTGTTGAAAATGAAATTAATTTCGCGGTATTTTAACAGTATAGGCGTAACTATAAGGCCAGTTCCCATTTTCGATTTCGATCAAAATATGCGGTATCGAAAGTGGTAAATGTTGCCTATTCCAAAAACTGATTAAGCGATTCCGCTCTTAACTTCCAATTTCCATTTATCTTTATTGAACTGTCTGGATAAATATTAGTTTGAATAGAATTATCTAATCCTTTCTTGGAAATCAGATCTCTTACCAATTTCGATTGATCGGATTCGGAAACGAGAACAGGCCTGTATAAGTCCAATAAAATTATAATGTATGAAGAATAACTAGATACATCTTATATCTTACATTTGAAGAATAGAAAACGTAATTCGGATTATTGATTCAGATGTTATGACATGCTATGTGATCCTATTATTTTAAAAATACCAAGAAATATATAATCGCCGATATCTGGAGAACGGTTAGCTAGAAAATTTGTAAATGTACTTTTTTGAATTCAGCATTTCAAAATACTTCAGAAAAAGCTATCAAATCGAAATTGGCAGACACTTCATTAAAATTTGTCGGCCAAAGTAATTGGTCATGATATAATTTATAAATCAAAGAATTAATCTATATTTAACATCTGATTTCTATGAAGCTCACAATTAATAGAACTTCAACTTTAAAGTAAACTGTTTTTCTTCGAAAAAAAGGAATATTTATTCAGAAAGTAAGCTAAACATTTGCAAAGTATTATATAAAAAAGGTGGAGAGAATTGTTTTTTGATTTAGTTTATAGGAAAAATTGTATCTGCGTTTAGTTGCAATTTGTTGAATTGCACATCTAAAAAGTAATGAACTTGGCGCCTTATATAAAAATATAATTGGAAGATTTTTGATGCCATATTAAAGGTGGAAAATATTTATCTAGTATCTGCAATGGATAATTTGGGCCACACACCTGCAAATTGTACCAAAACAAAACTATATAGAGTTAATTAATTATAAATAATTTAATTTATTTTAATTTTAATTTTTTGTCGCCTGAAAAGACAATTCGAACACCCAGAAAAAACCAAAATTCCCTACTTAAACGGTGGAAAATTAATTACATAAGCTGACGTAGTGCGGAAATTCCAAATCTCAGAACAATAAAAACTCTTATATCAATCAGGTTCGTTTTGGCATAATAAAATCCCTCAATCAGTAAATAAACATTTTTCGGTTACAATCAGTTTATTAATAATTATTTATGCACCGATGCTTTTAAATGCGTAATTAAAGACGACAATTAAACAATCTTCAAACTTTAGGAACAAAACGGCCAAAATTTTTGGACGGCATTCTTTTCTTAGTCTAGCATTGCTGTCAAATACAATTAAGAGGAGAACTTGCTATGCTGTTTCTTTAGATGTGCTATTTAAGTGAAACGGAGTGTGTACAATTGAAAAGACAGCTCAGTTCAAGATTTCAGCTGGACCCGGCTGGCCATCTATAGTCGAAATTATTTCCTTCTCCCTTAAATGAATATACCCTCTGCACGAACATAACAAATTAAATAGAAACACCACAGGCAAAACACACATTCACACACACACTCACACGCACACACGTTTGTGTTATTAGGCGGCAACAAAGCAAAACGTAAAACAGAATGACAATGGGAGACAAAAAGTCCGGGATAAATCCTTAGCCGCATTGCATTTTAAATGGAATATTTATGTAAGTTGGTTGGTTTGGAATAATAGACAAAGGATTACAGTGAACCAATGGGAAATCTGTTGCTTTACATAAAGTTTAGCTTAAGTAAATAATTTATTGTGCCACAAACACAGGAAAAGCAAAGGCAACACACACACACACACACATGCCAAGACATTCGGCCAATTGAGCTGTGGATCCTGTGGATATTGGAGCTTAAAAAAGTTTTGCCCTAGCTTTTGCTAAGGCCTGGGACCTTTAATTAAACATTGTGTAATGCAATTTCACAAAATCGTTCAAGTGCAAAACGATTTCTAAAATCCAAGCCAAGTTTTTCAACTTTTTGGCCAACAACAACAATACCGAAATTCCACTTTAACCGCTTAATTTGTTTGGTCAACTGACCGGCGGCGCTTTTATGTTCATGTTACACCATTTTGTATTTCATTTGAACTTTTAATTTAATGTGAAATATTTCGTTTGTTTGCTACTGGCTGCCTGCATTTAATTATTAGTTTTCGGTGCTAGCGCACTAAATTAAATTGTTAACGGCCCGTGTCAATAATAAATGAGATTAGTGTGAGGATTATTGAATTTTACAATTCAATGCACTTGCTGAGCCCATAATTGTGTTTTACATTTTAAATGCGTAAAATTTTTGTATTTTTTTAAAGTTCGACGATAGGCGAAAAGTTTTGTCAGCGTTTTATGTGGCATTAGATTAATCCAATTTTGCAGACATTTTGTCATAAATATTCTGTGAATAGGCTGAATAATCATTTTTATAGAATGCTTTCATCATTGAACAAAAATCTCATCCAGAGACAGATACATTTTCATATAAGATTTCTATTGATTTGCTAAAGTTTATTAAACTCAGTTGTGGAATTAGAAGAATGAAATTAGACTTTGCCCGGCTTTGCTGCAATAGAAAGTGTGTGTCCATTGAATGAGAGGGCCTGAACAAATATTATAAAATAAACTGCTCACCTTTACCAGCTTTGGAAACCATTTGTAATGTAAGTAGCCATGCAAATGCTTCTCAAACTGTACCATTCGGATTTGCAGTTAAACTGTAGTAGGTCCCTTTCTCTTGTGAAAAATAAGTTGCATACAAGCCAGGAGATTGAGAGAAGCTTGGCATAACCCTTTGCGCTGTTAAGTCAATTATGTATTATTTAATAGCGTTTGAATTCAAATTAAGAAGACAACGACATTGTAAATGCGCTTAGAATGAAGATTAACTTTTCCAGTGATTAACGTTTAATTGTAAAAAAAAGAGTTAAAAATTTGAAGAAACAAAAGAATGGAGGAAAATTGTCTAAGGGCCGGTTTCTCATCCTCTACATAGCCTTATCTGTCATATAAACTTACAAATAGCATGGTAAATTCTAAGTTTATACGTACATAGGTGCTATACAGTAGTTGAGAGATCGGCTCTTAGTCTACCGAAGTTATTATTCCCTTATAGCTGTTTAAATGTTATTTAGATTTTGTAATTTCTTAAAAAATTGTTGACGACTATTTTAAATACACTTAATATCATCAAAGAACACGCATACTGAAATTTTTTAAGATATGGAGTTCATTTTATAAGCATCTACGCGAAATATGGAACTTTTTTAATCATTTATACGCAGTCAGGTCTTCCTGATCGATAGTAAAATTTTCAGTTCGATCGGTTCAGTGGTTAAGGAGATATTTTATATAGGAAAGAAGACCATGTGCCAAGTTTCATCCAAATAGCATTAAAACTGCGGGAGGAAATTGAATAGAAGCCGCCTACGGACAAAGGGACATGTCTATATCAACTTAGCTCGTCATGCTGATCAAGAATACAGATACTTAATGTGGTCGGAGACGCTTTCTTCTATTCGTTACAAACATCGGGGCAGTATTGTAATACCCCCTACAAGGGTACACTCAGTAAAAAAATGCCATTCTTTATTTAGGTATGACCGTAACTAAATTAATATTGTTGTATTCTTGAAATTTTACCGTTATTTTCATCCTTTTTTATCGCTCATGTATCATGTATATTATCGTTCAATTATAAATTAAATAACAAAAAAGTAAGAGTAAATAAAAATCCGGAAAGATATTATTTCAAATTTAAGTAAATTTACAATTCCGAAAGAACTTGAAATGAGAATTGTGTTCTCAAATTTTAAAATTACGTACAGAGTCAGCTTTTGAGATCGTTTGTACTTGAATTTCCCCTGTTCAAGTGTGCAATTCCTGATTTTTTTCTAAGTGTATAAAAAACACTTTTTGATCCTTTGTTCGATCTAATTACATAAACATTGGCTCAGTTAATGTATATAATATATTCACACACTGATTCCGAATTCACCGAAAGCTAAAGACAAGAGATTGAAAGAAACTCGGCTTGTCGGCCCCATTGGGGGGCTGTAACAACCAATTTTAACATTTTTAAGACAATTTTATAAACTTAGCTTAAAAGCGAAAAAATTTATTATTTCAAAAGCTTTTCCCATTTTTTTACCTGTAGATTATAGGACGTAGCTTCAGTTTTTGCAAATCTTAAATCTCTTCAATTACTTCGCATTCCTTCTGGATCTTTTAAGTTAGATTTTTTATCATTAGAAAAAAAAAACTAAATAAGTATAAGCATCGTTAACTTACTAAGGAAACAGTTCTTTAAACTGCTATCGAGTCCCAAACAATGTTCTTGGCTAATTTGTGCTGGGGTAGAAGTCATGCTAGCTTTTATATCATACTTTTCACTACTTGTTTAGAGCTTTCTTTGATCCAGTATTTTGCTAATTCGAGTGCTACTTAGAATTGCTTGCATTCTGTAAAATGCGACATTCAGCACGATCAGAAAGTTTGGACTAAGGCCCAGAACTTTGTTTCAATTCCTAATTCAAAAGAATTGTTTAAGAAAGTAACCAATTAATTTTGATAATGTGTAGTTAAACTTTATAGCGAATCTTAGGCGGACCAAATTAAACTTCGTTTTACAGATAAGTCATTTTATGCGTTTTAAAAAAAGAAGTAATTTAACATTCATGAATTTAAAATGCTGTCGGACATAATAGTTTAGAAGTTAGATAAAATTTAAGAAGGAACTCTAAAATATTTATTTTTATAACTTTAACCAATATGACTAGCGCCATAATTATAAAGTGTATTGTACTTGTAGCGTTAGGATGTTTAGGTAATAAAAGAAAGAAAGAAAGATTTGGTTAAAAAAAATTGTATTTTTATGTAGAAAAAAAGATGTAATGTAATGTAAAGAATACTCCAATCTCATCGCCATTAAAGAAGTTGTGTTTGTTATAATTTAGTATAGAATTCGCCAATCATTCATCACATACTTGTATATTGTCGTCAGCACTTTTGGCACATAATGATTTGAAAATATCCAACCATTCTACTCTCGCCTCAAACTCTGAGTGCCCCTTTGCTTCAAAGAATTTTTTGGCTTTTGGAAATTTCCTTCAAGTGTAGCTATCGTCCATTTCAGCATGACCTCATCCACATCTTCGTAAAGCAAAATTATTCACTGTCTTCCTATTTTAAAAGCTCTGCTTTGTTTTTCAAAATAGTTGATTGATTGATGGAAGTAATTCCAAACTGTGCCGCAATTTCTTTTTACTTTATTTTCCCATTCTTAATTCACTGATTGTCAAAACCTTTTGCTCCAGTGAAATGCATTTTGCTTGCTATCAGCCTCTGTGTCAACTGCAAATTGAAAACTGATGCATAAATTACTAACAGAGCTCGCAAATAACAGTTGACTCTTTTTTGTTGTTCAAAAATATGTCTTATTTGCGAACTCTTTGAGCAAAGAGTCGGAGATAAACAGTTCACATGGTCTCTTGAAAAAATCGGTCTGCGTTCAACCAACAATCAGTTTTCTTGTTTCTATTTTGCTCTGGCTAATACCTGAACGTTCTGCCGCGAATCAAAAAGTATTTTGCGTTTGTATGCGAGTGAGGCGTCTATTTGGGCTTGTCGCTTGCCTTATTATTTCAGAATAAATAATAAATAGTTCATATATCTAATAACACTGCATCACCACCGCATTTTGATAAACATAATTACCAAAAGCAAAGCCAAATTTATTTAATTTAAAGTGCTGAAGTGTTTATAAATTTGATTCAATATCGTTATGGGCAAAGTTTAAAATTTTAGCTTTGCTTTGGTAAATTGAAATTGTGTAACAATATTTATTGTAAAGCGGTGTTTAGGGTATTTAACAAATGGGTAAGGATTAGCAGCTTTCTTGACAACCAAATTAAATTAAAATTTAAGTAAATCTTAAAATATCAAACACAACTCCAAAACATAACAAAACCTGGCCAGTTTAATAACAAACAAAAAAATAGTCTAAAAATTGTCTCTTGTATTTCTCTCCGTGTACAAATGATAGATGTCTCTCGGTGTTGTAACTGATAGTTGATTACTTACCGCATGCAGCAAACAGAGTAGAAGTATAGAGAGAGAACTAGAGTTAACTATTCTAGGTAGGTAAATAAAAGGAGAGGGAATTTCCGAAGAAATTAGCAAACTATTTTATAATGAAATTAAATATTTTTAAATATTTTCAAATTCGACTCTAGTTTAATGCAACGCGACTTATTCTTGTTGTTGTTGTTGTTCTTGTAATGGAGGTGGTGGTTGTTGTTGTACTTGTTGTTGTTGTAGTTTGGTGACTGTAGTGCTTGTTCTTGTTGTTGTTGTAATGCGCCCACTAACTGTACTAGCTGTAGTTGTTGTTATGTTGTTCTTGTTGTTGTTGTTGTTGCTAACTGTAAATATGACAAAAGTTGAGTTGGTGAGTAAAGAAATTGTGAGATTTAATGCGTACTAATTTGTTCTTGGAAATAAAACAAAGTTTTCTTTGGAGTTTTTTCTTTTTTGTGTATAAGTTTAAGTTTTTCATTTATTTGTTTGTTTTTTTTTTTCGATTAAGATCAAAGAATTGTATTATGTATTTGTTGTGGTTTCTGTTGTATTGGTTGTTTATGTATTTTTGAGATTTTCGTACTTTTTCTGTATTTTTTTTGGTTTGGCTTAAAATTAAATAAGTTTGAATGTTTGCTTACAATTTGGTATTTTTTTTTTGTTTCAGTTTTTGCATTTGCACTACAGCGTTTTCTTTTATTCATTATTTTTGTTTTTTTTTTTCGGGGAAATGCTAACAACATTTAATAAATAGTAGTTTTGAATATTCTTTTTTTTTTTTAATAATTTGTTGTGTGTGTGTTGGAGTGTGTTGTGAGTGTGTGTTGTGTCTGTGTGTGAGTGTTTGTGTTTGTTTGGTGTGTATTTTTTTATTTAAACAAATTTGCTGTGCAGTTTTGCGTACATGATATTCGTTTCGATTCGTTTTTGTTTCGGTTCTGTTAGATACTTTCGCTTGATATATGCGAAATGAGCGCTTTGATGTATATAGATAAATGTCGATATATTTTTTTTTGTATATCTATATATATGTTTGTATATATATATAGATAGAGATAGATGTTGATATATGTCTGTGTGCCGGTGTGTAAATGCGACGCAGAAATGTTTCAAAAATTCTTTAATACATATTCGAAAATTGGTTATCAAAAAAGAGTTTTATATTAATTGTTTTTTTTTTTTTTTGTTTTTTTGCATTTGCTGTGTTGATTATGTGGCATTCTGTAGGCTTATGTAGAAAGTATTGTATGTATTGTATGTAGTGTAGTTAGTATATATGTATGTATATATATGTATGTATGTTAATGTAGAGTGTAAGTATTAAGTGTGTTTATTTATTAAATCTATTAGCATACGATGAAACTAAACACAGAGAAAATCAATTTCCAATTTTTCGCTATGATGTTTGTTCATCCAAAAAAGTATGCTACACTTTTTTGTAGTGTGTTTTGCTTACAGTCGCGGCATAAACAATTAGTACACACTCCTCCTGCTTCTCTCCCCAAACGCAATGCAACTTAAAGTTCGAGGCGGAAATAGCAAAAATTTATTAATGAGATTGTTCATATTCGGTGGATTAGTTTAACAAGTGTGTGTGTGTGTGTCTGTGTGTGTGAGTGGCTGTGTCTGTTTTCTGTGTAAAGTGTAAAATCTAAAACCTATTTCCGCCGCACCATAAAATCTAAATTAAATTTATGAATTAACTTAACTAAAACGTTCAACGTAAATTCAACTAAATTGGATATTAACATGTCTATTATTATTAGATGAGACTAAACACAAGTTAAATTATATTGCACACATTAAATAAAACATCTCTCTCTCTCTCTCTCTCTGTGCTCTGTATCTGTGTGTGCGTTGCCTGGAATCCTTCTTCGTTGGGGAACTGTTTGTAATGTGTGTGTGTGTGTGAATGTCTGTATAGTGTTTTGTTTACAACCGGTCATTGTTCTGTGTGCTTTTAAAGCCACATAAATCTATGGGTTGGTTTCTATTTCTCTTACGGTCGTCTACATTGCCTGGCTTTTAAAC